>CM035233.1:66781148-67308428 GCA_020226215.1 Sindora glabra
CATTTTGCTTTCTTTTGAATAATTTTAACTTAGGTTGCTCCATTTCAGAATAGGATAGTGATAAATCATCTATCTATTTTTTGAAATTACTGGCAACTAGATTCAAACAGGAGATATTGGTGGTGGAAGACAATTAGTTTATAGTCAATTTAATATGGGAGAAAATTTAGGTAAAGTTTATAGGTATTTATTATGAAATTTTAATCATAATTTTATATGTGTATTAATTTTTTAATTTAATATTAATAATTATAAATTATTAAAAATAATTAATAATTAATTATTTAATTAGTTGAATATTTAATATATATGTAAAATTATAATTGAAAACTTCATAATAAATATTTATGAAATTTTATTTAAGTTTTCTGCTTTAATATATTGAATTTATTATTTTAAAATTTCAAAACAAGTAGATTAAATATAATATAGAAACCTTAGGACAAAATAAATAATTCAACAATAAAAATATCACTATTCAAAATTTGATCTTTTTGTAAAATTATCATGAAAGAAAATTTACCCAATCCAATTTCATGCTTGTAATTGTAGGTTGTAAAGGCTTTGTTTGACGACATTAATTAATTGATTGATTCAATTAATTATTAGTTAGTAGTTAATTAAATTACTTAATTATTAATTATATTAAAATTTAATTGATTTAATTAATTAATAATAAATAATTAATTATATTAATTAATTTAATTAATTGATAATATTAATTATTTGAATAAAAATATTTAATAAAATTAGTTTTTTTATGTAAAATGATATATTAAAACATGAATATATTTAAATATATTCTTTACTTCAATAATATTTCAAATTATTATATATTACTGATGAAATTAAAATTTCTTCTAAAATATGTATTGTTTTAATTTATTATTTACTAAATTATTCTTAAAAAATAAATTATTACAACTTGTACTACTTGTTAAAATTTTCTTTTAAGAAATAAATACATTCAAGTGTCTTTATCTATTTTGTATCATTTTATATCAAATTTTTAATGTACTATTTATGGATATTATAATGGTTATACTGTTTTTATATAATATATATCTTCAATATCATCATCACATTTTTTCATGAAGAATGTAATTTAATCAAAATGATTGTTCTATTTATAATATTTTGTATGTTAAATGATCCTTTTTTATTTAAGTAATATTTTCAAAATTGGATCAAATGAAGAACTTAAAAATGGTTATTATATATATAACTTAATTTTATTAATTTTTATTTATGATGTGAAAAGAATTTAAATTCATTAAATAATCATATAACACAATCATATTTATTTTATTGATAGATATTCATTTATTATGTAAATTTAATTAATAAAAAATAAAAAATTATTTATTAATTATAAAAATTATTATATTCTAATATACATTATATATATATCTACCTAAAAAATAATTAACAGTTTAGTTATTGAGTTCTAATTTGTATGTTCAATCCTTTTAGATAATATTTTAAATGAAATACTAAATAGACATAAGTACACTATTTGAGAATAATTTTATCTATTTTTATAAATTAACTAATTAAAAATATTAAATTTTTCAACATTTTGAAAATAACTTATTGAGGATAAATTAATTGATCAATACAATTATTTATCATACATCTAAAATGATTATTTAACTAATCAAATATCCCCAGATCAATATAATAGATAATGGATCACCTTATTACCAAATAACTTCAGTCTTTTACCGCAGGTTTTCTATTGGAGCAATTTCCAAGTGCTACAAGCTGCCTGACATTTTTTTTTCCATTTATGTGTGTTGTTAATGTAATCAATAAATAAATTTATAATTTATTAATATAATAAATAAGTTACAAATTAATTTTTAAAAGTATTTTATGTACTAAGTCATTAAAAAAATAAGCTCCGATTTAGGACTTATTTTGTGCAAATAATTGATAATGAATCATTAACAAATTAATTAACTATGTAAGAAGCATTTTTCAAATTAGCTATTAAATTAATTAGAATTATAAAATGACATAAAAGTAATATATTGATAAAAATAATTATATTAATGAATGATATGAATTGTAAATTAATAAAAAATAAGGATATATTTAAAAAAAACTTAAAAAGGTAATATTTATTAAATAATTTTATTTCACATAAATAACTAATAAGTTAGTATTATAAGTTAGCTGATTGTATGAAAAATATTTTATAAAATTAGTTATTAAATTAATTAAAATTATAAAATAATATAAAAAGATATATTTATAAAAATAAATATATAAATTTAAATAATTCATATTTATCTTAAAATTAAATTATATTTATGTAATTAATATATTCAAAATAAAAATATAATATTTAATTAATTATATTTTATAAATTTATAAATTTGTTTATATACTTTTTATTTTATTATCTATAATAAAATTATAATCATTTAAAATATAATTAATTATTTTTATAATATTATATATTTAATGAGATCTTATCAAAATTTCATTTGTGAACAAGAATTATTAATGAAGTCTGCTCCTTTTCATTTTCTTTTATTAATTTTGAAAAGATAAAAAATGCATACATTACTTTAAAACTTATTAATTTTTTATTAAAATTTATAATTTTAAAAAATAATTTATATATATTTTTAAAATTCATCTAATGCATTTGCTACGATGCTCCACTCCGAACCCTGAAATGCTGTAATACATGGAACCCATCGCCGAGTTCTTCCCCGCAATCTCCCAACTTGTCAGCCGCCCTTATCCTTCTTTTCTGGGTTACCAAACAAACATGTACGTTTCTTTCGCATATTAAAAAATAGAATTTTTTAATTTATTTTTATTAAAATAAAATAAAATAGATTTTTTTATTTGAAACAAATTATATAAGATATAATTTTATTTCATCTTAAAATAAGTTTTTTTGAAATTTTATTAAAATTTATTTTAAATATTTATATTTATGATATTAACTTTAACGGTGAGAAAATATCCAAATAGAAAGAGATGATTATTAATAATTTGAAAAATTAAGAATAAAATTATTCAATACAAACATTATATTTAAAATGAGATAAATCTTATCAAATTTTATTTAATTTCATAAAATTTTAAAATGATAATAATATAAATAAAATAAAATGTAAAAAATTTAAATTTAAACATAATTTTTTTAATAAATTTTATTTTAAAATAAAATAAATTCTAATTTTAATATGCGCTAAAAGTAAAGGAAAAAGGGTTTAGAGGCTTAGAAAAAATCCTATAGGCGGGTGACGACAATGATCACAACTTCTAGTCAATGTCAAATAATTGCGTACCACGTTAGTATATCACCCAAACAATGCCTCGTGAATAGCGTATATGTAGTCCAAGAAATGTAAATTGTTCTACCCGTTTCCTAAAAGAATGAATAAAAAATTACGAGATATTTTCTTGGGTTAAAAAGAAAGAGAACAAGATTGATTTATAATCCAAAATTACAAATTTTGAAAATGATATTTCCCCCTACATTCTACTCATAACAAATTAGGATGATGCTCCAATTTTAATAGATAAAAAATATAAACAAACTATTAAATTGATTTATAAAAGGTACATATTATGTCAAATATTTTGTTGAAAATGATGGCCCCCCCATCTATGCTACTCATTACAAATTACGACTATATCATATAATGCACAAATTTTAAATTTTATATAAATTCACTTTTAAAAAATAGATATTACATCAATTTTCTTCTAAAAATTTAATTGATTAATATAAAGCAAACTTTTAAAAGAAATATGATGCAACTTATATTTTTTGAGGTCAATGGAGTAATCTACTCTGAAAATAAAAATTTGTCCATGTAAATTTAGATCTTATCAAAATTTCGTTTTCTTTTTCTTCCTTTTAGTTATTGTTTGTTAAAATTTTCCTTATTATCATGTTTCTGTTCAAGTAATCCTAGTTTTAGTAAAGGATTTGAATTTAATTCACTAAAATTATAAATTATTTTTATATTATCATTCACTCATATTCTATTATATCAAGAAAAATATTAATTTTTTTACTATGATTAAAATTATTAAATTATTTTTACTTTTTAAATGATGCGGCTTCTTTTCATTTACTAATAATATAAAATATTACACTATTAGTGAATCGAATTTAAAGAATTAAATAAATAAGAGAAAGATATATCATTAAAAAAATAAAAATAATTAATAAATTTTAATTACAATAAAATAATTTTAATAATTTTTTATTAATATGATAGCATATGGATAAATAATAATGTAAAAATAATTTATATTTATAATGAATTAAATTTTAATCCTTTTTAAAAAGGATTTAAATTTGTTTCACTATAAATATAAATAAATTTTATATTATCATTACTCATATATTATTCTGTTATTTAAAAAATATTAAAATAATTTATTATTAGTAATTTTTAATTACTTTTAATTTTTTAATCATATAACATCTTTTAATTTATTGACTATGTAAATTTAATACTAATAATGAGTCAAATTTAAACTTTTTTAAAAAACTTAATACACTTTCACTTTAAAAATGCATAATACAACACTTTCACTTTAAAAATGCATTATACATTTCTCTTAATACATTATAAAATTTATAAAATTATGGATATGATAACCTATTGTGAGAATAACTTCCAAGTAAAATATATATAGCAAAACTCTGCTACTTTATGCAATTTTTTATATACAATTTTTTTTATAGAATTATACTTTTATATTATGCAAAACTTACACGTAACCAATATTAAAAAAGTTATAAGTGCATATATTAAAATTATAACACAAAAATTTTAAAAATAATATATATTTTTATAAAACTTGTAAGTTTCCATGTATTAATATCATTTTAAATTTAAGTGTCCATAGAAGCAAATTCCATGTAATTAGTTGTCTATGCCAAATAGAATTACCCTTCTAACAATGTTGCGCAAAGCTAACCTCACGTGCAGACCATTAGATATTTTCACACACACCAATAACGAATCTCCTTCACTATACATGGTACATAGTACGCATCAATCCCATCCACTTTCAAGCGCGAACGGCATACGCGTTTCGTTGGCGCGTCAACCGGCTGATATTTGCCTTTTGTCATGATGCATGATAGGCCAAAAAGGCCAAGAGCGCACTCGTCACCGTTCACTTGCTCCTCGGCTTCCCGGTGTCGGAATTTATAAACTCTCCTCTCTGTCTTTGGTACTACTTTCATCGGTCATCCCCGAATTCGTGGTTTCGATTCGATTCTGAGTCTTTTTCCTTTGAATTTCCTGTGCTTCTCGTGAACTTCTAGGTGAGAAATTGATCACCCTTTTCGTAATTTTCAGGGGATTTGATGACGTCTTGTCTGTTAATTGCGATTTGTTCAAGTGGACTTTCCCTTCAATTTTGCATCTGTCTGTCTTTATATGGTCTAAATCGCATTGGGTTGTTTCTCTGCCCCTATGCTCAATGGTGGTTGTCGTAGATTTTCATTTTTAGTAGGAACTGTGTTGTTAATTGAATTAATTTTGTTGTTTACGTGTTATTTGTAATATGAGTGCCAGTTTGCATGCACCGTACATGGTTGTTTTTAATGCAGGGGTAAGTTTATGGTTGGAATTTGGGAGAGCTGACTGTAAAGTATAAGGTGCTGTTGAATTGGTACCATTTGCTTCTGCCTTCAATTACGTGGTACTGGGTGCTGGCTATTTTGCTGCGATGGTTGTTTTCTGTCTTAGAATTTTTGATGATCAGTTCGGGCCTTTTTTATCCCCTTTTTCCCCCCTTTGAATGTCTTGAGATTATCCATTGCTTTCCTGAAAGTAGGGATTGAGTCTATAAGCGATGTTTCCTTGCATCTGTAGTTGGGGCCTAGTAGGGAGATGATAATTTCTCTTATATGCTTTGTAAAATCTATTATGATGATACCTTGCAAGCCCTGTGATTTTTATATCTCCTCTTGCACGGCACAGTAGGAATCTGAATCTATTAAAAATCCTGGTGGAAGGGATGGATAAAGTACACTAACTTCTTTCTAAAGCTGGACTCATGAAGTATTGTCGAGCATTGAATATTAGTCTTGCATACTCTCGTGAGATGGGTGATTTTCGTTTTGCAGACACTATGATTTGGTGTTGATGCCATTAGTATGTTTTTTCACTGAACCGAGACTTGTTTTTATGCTTGAGAATGCTCTTTATTTCCATATACTCTTCGGGCAATAATTTATAATCTTTGGAAGTTATATTTGCACATCGGGGTTGTGTTCTCTTTGGTTAGTTTTGTAGTAAAGAGTACTTTTGCTTTTCTCAGATGTAATATTGATGCACTTGACTGAAGTGGTCATCAAGAACAGACAGAAAGTTGTGCAGTATTTTGTTGGTGAGCATTGCCATTTACCACAACGGGAAAATGTCTGAGCTTCTATCTTTTGATTGAATAACTAAAATTTTATCATTTCTTAAAAAAATGAAGGATAAACAATGGAAGCACGGCCTGCTTTCTCTATTGAAAGTTCAAGTGCAAAGCAACTAAGTAACAAGGGGATGTCTGGAGCACTTTCTTCATCCTTGTCAGTTGTGTCAACACCCTTGCAAGAGAAGTATCCCAAGTTGCCCGACTCTCAGCAGGCACCTCCGACTCATTCATGTCATTTAAATTCCAGTGAGGCAGTTGGTCATATGTTTTCATCATCCCCTGGATTGTCAACCGATCTTCATCACTCCTCCCTTTCACCCCATGAAAAACACTCAAGAACTGCTCACTTTATTTCGCAGTCAATGAGTAACGTGGCACCATTGCCACTGCCCTATTCTTCAAATTGTGGGTCTCTTCACTCTCCAACATCAAGTCTTTATTCTAAAGAAAAATGTTCTTCCTGGCAAACGGATTCCTTGCCTGACTTTCTTGATTTTCCTGTACATACCTCCATTGAGAATGGTCGAGTAGAAAGCAGTGCCTGCAATAATATGTCATCTGAGGAGTATTGTAAGCAAAATGATTGGCAGGATTGGGCTGACCAGCTTATCAGTGATGATGAGAATTTGACTTCTAACTGGAATGATCTTCTTGCTGACCCTGGTATTCAAGATCCTGAACCAAAGGTTAAGTTTCTCATAACTCAAATCAATGTTAACATGGAAAGCGAACTGATTAACAATTTTTTGAATGATGAACCTTGAAAATGCTTGGATCCTCTTTTGTTGATATAGGTTGCATGCGAGGTTTCCAAACCTTCACAATTTCCTGGACAACAGTCACAAAATCACCTGCAGCTTCCTGCTGTATCTGGAGAAAATCGTGTTGGTGCTCCCCCCTCATCATCAGCAAATTCTGCCCCTGCCAAGCCACGGATGCGATGGACACCAGAGCTTCATGAGGCCTTTGTGGAGGCCGTCAACCAACTTGGTGGGAGTGAAAGTATGTTCAATCCGTCTCTTCATTTCTTTGCAATTCCTTCGCCTTAGTTTATGTAAGTTCTGCCTCATTGTTTCTTTTTTTTTTTTTTTTGGTTTCATTTTTCTTTTACAGGAGCTACCCCTAAGGGTGTGTTGAAGCTCATGAAAGTTGAAGGATTAACTATATATCATGTTAAAAGCCACTTGCAGGTATGTGCATTCTTCTTCTACTATAAAGATTGCTTCCTGACATTAACTTATACTGAAACAGATATTGTTCTGAATTGCAGAAATACAGGACGGCTAGGTATAGACCAGAGTCAACAGAAGGTACATTATAGTTTACTTTAACTTAAGTGCATGTGCTTATATGCATAAATGACTATTTTCTTATCATAATTTCATATGTCTTTTAATAGCTTTTCCTATTGCTCATGGTGTTAGACTAATTGTTTCCCTTCTTTGGGGCATAAAATGGGTCCTGCTATTTGAAGAAACTGTTGTTGATTTCCTATGTATTCTTTTCCTTTGTAGTGCATAACCCGGATGTGCAGATATTGACTAAATATACATTGATTTGTTGTGATATGAAACAAAATAAATTCAAATCAAGTAGCTATTCTCTATCTCTATTTTTTCCGTGTTATCCTTTAGATGTTTAAGGACCTAATTTGTGACCTTATAAAATGTTACCAATCAAGCATTCTGTGTTTGATATCTGGAACTAGCTCATGTTAATGCTTTTCTCAAAATCTAGAGCCATACTCCCCCTCCTAATGATCAATTAATTTATGGTTTATTCACTTGTTGGCTACTGCAGGATCATCAGAGAAAAAACTAACTTCCATTGAAGATATGCCATCTCTAGATTTAAAAACGTAAGTGAACTATTAACTGCTGCTTTAAGTTGCTTTAGTAATGTAGTATTTCTATGAATATTGCTAATGGGATCCAGGAATATGGTTGCAAGACGGCCTATATTTAGTGGTTCTATGTTAAGTGTTTTTGCCAGAATTCAAGCGCACACACGTGATATCTGTTATGCTGATTTTTACCTTTGCACTGGTTATAGTGGTATTGAGCTCACCGAAGCTCTGAGACTGCAGATGGAGGTTCAGAAACGGCTGCATGAACAGCTTGAGGTAGTAACTTTGCTCTTTGGAGAATGTCCTTCTATTCCAGTTGCCATAAATTAGTTTTTGTTTTAAGTGGAGTGTTAGTTATGATTTTTGAATTTAGGGTATAGTGTTTCTGTTATTTATGCACTTAGGATTTAGGGATTTAGATTTCCATTTGAAAATGCATTGCCTGGACCTGTTTTTTGTGTTGCATACATATCCCTTTCCTTGTCTAATACAATTTGTTCTCTGCTCCCTTCCCTTTTATTTCTTAGATTCAAAGAAACCTGCAGTTAAGAATAGAGGAACAAGGTAGGTACCTTCAGATGATGTTTGAGAAGCAATGCAAATCTGGCATCAATAACTTAAAGGTGCCATCATCGTCTGTGGAGAGTCCCACTGAGGCGTCCAAAGATGTTATCAACGAATCTTCTCCCATAGGTGAAATGCAACCCTCCCAAGTAGACTCTTCCAAGAGAGAGACTGATCAACCTAATGGCAATACAATGGTTGAAGAAAACTCGCCAGAAATGGGCGGGGAGCAAGAAGCTCCCAAAAGTCAGCCTTCGGAGAATCCCAAGCCGAATGCTAGTGAGGATGATGTTCAAGCATCAAAGCGTCAGAGGACGGACGATTAAAGTGATTGTATCTCCGGATCAGCATTGGATTATAAAACTGCACTGGTTTATGGAAAAACAAAACTATTGTAAGAAAGACATGGCTGATTGATGGGTGTGGCCTACAGCCCCCGAGTTCCCCAAAGGTCTTTCCTGTACTGTTTTCATTTAGTGAGACAACAACGATGATTCCGAAAAGTTTTGACATTGCGTGCTTAAACACCTGCATCTTGTATCCTAGTTCTAGAAGTATGAGATTCTGCAATGGATTTTATTTTATTTTATTTTTTAATCCTAAATCTTGCTGTATAGCCATGGAGGAAGCTTTTCTGTATGGAATCGGCCATCTTTTGCGAATAAAATTGTCATTTTCCAGGGGCCTTCCTGTTTCTTTCAAGTATTAAAAGTAGTACTTGAGCAGAGCCTCAGCCTGCGAGAACGTCACACACAGCCTCAGAAGCATTACATGTGTTGCTTTTAAACTTGAATAATACATTTCTGTGTGATTATTGTTTATGTAGATATAATTTTTATGCAATTATAAGTTTTACTATATATTTAGAAATTTAAAAAATATTTTTAATTTTATAACATCCTAAAAAATTACATGACTATATAAAACCACTCAAAAAAATTATAATTAATCAATCATGGTGATGAAAAAATATGAATTAAATATGCGTAACTATATATGTATATGTACACGTACAAAAGTAATAATTTAAAATTTAATGTGTTTTAGTTTAATTATTGAAAAGATTGTAACAATATTATTTGTCCATCAACTAATTCACATCCTCTCAATAAACGTGTTATTATTATTATTATTCTGTTCATGAACAATTTTTTTTCTCAATTTGACTTTTCTAAGGTAGAAGATGCACTTTAAAGAAATTATTGATGAGAAAATTAAAGGTCCAAAATTTAATAAATAATAAAAAATTAAAAATAATTTATAAATTTGTAATTATTTACTTCTTTAATTTTTTCATGAATTGCTATAATAGTGTTAATTGCATCATGCAGTCTAAACAAGCCAAATCTAATTTTTTTAAAGTCGTTAAAAATGAAAAAAAAAAAAAAAAAACTGAAAAGCCTAGTTAATAGTTTCCTTAATCTCATGTTATTTTTGGCTAGTGTTCTACAGTACAAATTAAAAATTTATTAAATATCATACAACAATACATGGAGCCACATCCTATCCGATTCTGAAAACAAATTAAGCTATCATCCCAGCTAATAGCTATCAAAGTAGTTTAATTGTCAAATTCCTATTCCTGCTTAACTTTTATGAAATTTTATGTTATAAAATCTGAATATATGCAAAGAACACTGCTAGACTTTACATTGCAAGGACATGCTTTGACATGCACTAAAAAAAATTTATATTGGTACATATTTTTACTAATTTTTGTAAAATTTTTATTTAAAAATAATAATTTTTATGTACAAATAAGAAAGTTTTTAAAGATTATTTTTTTGTAATTCAGAATAATAAAATTATAATATTTTAGGTATTTGTTACACATAAAATTCTTACGTAACTTTTTACATATAAAAAATTACAATTTTTAAGACTTTTATAATAAATTTTTATTTCTATAAGAACTCATAAAGTTTTTATATGTATGTCAAAAGTAATCTCATTAAAGAAAATTTTTAGACTAATTTAAAGTGAAAATTGTTGAGCTTATGGCCACCAAAAGAATTACCGATAAATTAAAGACAGAAATCTTGGACAAAACTATAAAAATCCACTTGCAAAAAAAAATTATATATACAAAATAAACTAATTCATAAAAACAAATTTGCACCCTAAAAACCTCCTATTTTTTAAGGTGCTTTCAGCAGAGGGATTACCTGATAACTCAGTATGCCTATTTCGTCAAGCCGAGAAGCCTTTCGCAAAAGCCTACTCCTAATGCCTCTTCATAGTTCCTTGTTCTTCCTAGAGACATAGCCATATTTCGCAGTCTACTCATTTCATGTTGGCTGGTTACTGGTTTTTTATATGCTGTTCTTACTCATTGATCTTTAAGCGGCGTAGTTCATAAACCGCAAATGCATCGACGCCTCACCATCTTCGCCCACCAAGTTCTTACAAGTTCCAATCTTTTTAGCTCAGTCACCACAGCCAATTTTCAAAATTTGAAACCCTGTTGTAGAAACCCCATTACAGTTAGTTTTGCTAGTTATAGGCTGCATAGCTTTACTCCGTTGCACCGCCGTCCACCTGATCCCAATGACCCTTCCACCCTGATGAAGGAAGACGGGGTTTCTGTTTGTGTTCAAATGTGGATTGAGAATTTTCGTGACCCAGATAGAATTGTGACCAATTTGACATCATATATTCGAAGATTTGAATTGTGGGTATTGGCCTATCAAAAGGTTTGTGCTGATGAGACTGGTGCTTATATGCCTAGAAATGCTATTCAAAAGTCTGCTCTCGAAGACTTATTGGCACTTAGAAATGCCGTTCTTGATGATAGGTTCAAATGGGGTGCTAGGTTAGATTTTTTTATAAAGTCCCCCAAGGATAAGACTGATTATCAATCCTTGTCAAAGAGGAAGATTAAAGCCATTTTAACTACCACACAACCGGCCCCGTTTCAAGATAAGATTGTTCAGGAGGTTTTGCTTATGATTCTGGAGCCCTTTTATGAAGCTCGGTTTTCACAGAAGTCCTATGCCTTTAGGCCAGGAAGGAATGCACACACAGTATTGAGGGTGATTAGGAGGAACTTTGCTGGCTATTTGTGGTATATAAAGGGTGATTTGAGTACAGTTTTGGATGGGATGAAGGTAGGATTGGTGATAAGTTCTTTAATGAGAGATGTGAGGGATAAAAAGATTGTTGATTTAGTGAAGGCAGCATTGGTAACACCAGTTATCACAAGTAAAGTTGATGATGGGGAGAGGAAGAAAAAGAAGAAGAGGAAGTATCAGAAGAAGAGGGTTTTGGCGGAAGATGAGCCTAAGCCTGACCCCTATTGGCTGGACACATTTTTTGGATTTGCTCCTGAGGAGGCAGAAAAAATTCCTAATTGGGGGCATTGTGGAATTCTTAGTCCCCTTTTGGCTAATATTTGTTTGGATGAGTTAGACCGCTGGATGGAAGGGAAGATTAAAGAGTTTTATCATCCATCCAAGAGTGATGTGATATGGAATAGTCCAGAAGGGGAAGCAGAGCAGGGGAACACATCTTGGCCTGAATTTGTGCCTACAAGTGGGCCTGATAAGACTCGGAAGATGGATTATATACGATATGGAGGTCACATCTTGATTGGTGTTCGGGGCCCTAGGGCAGATGCAGCAACGCTAAGAAAGCAGTTGATCGAGTTTTGTGATCAGAAATATATGCTCAAGCTTGATAATGAGAGCCTTCCTATAGAACATATCACTAAAGGTATAATGTTTCTTGATCATGTACTTTGCAGAAGGGTTGTCTATCCTACTCTTCGATACACAGCAACTGGTGGTAAGATCATTAGTGAAAAGGGTGTAGGAACCCTTTTGTCAGTCACTGCTAGTTTAAAACAATGCATCAAGCAATTCAGGAAGTTGAACTTTCTGAAGGGAGATAGGGATCCAGACCCACAACCCTGTTTCAGAATGTTTCATGCCACTCAAGCTCATACCAATGCTCAAATGAACAAGTTTTTGTCAACAATGGTTGAGTGGTACAGGTTTGCTGACAATAGGAAAAAAATTGTCAACTTTTGCTCTTATATTATAAGAGGCTCACTTGCAAAGCTTTATGCTGCAAAATACAAGCTCCGCTCACGTGCTAAAGTTTACAAGATTGGTTCCCGAAATTTAAGCCGCCCACTGAAGGAGAAAAAGGGGCAGTCTCCTGAGTACCATAATTTGTTGAGGATGGGTCTAGTTGAATCGATTGATGGGCTCCAATATACAAGGATGTCTCTTGTACCTGAAACTGATTATTCACCATTCCCAAGTAATTGGAGAGCTGAGCATGAAAAGGCATTGCTTGAGTATATAACACTTGAGGATCCAAAAACTTTGGAGGAACAAAGGAGTTGTCTTACAGAACAAGGCCTTGTTTCACCTCAAGAATACATTTCCATGCTTGTCTGGAATTATAAAAGAAATTATCTCTTGGTGGATCAGCTTTCCTCAGTAAGGAGTGGTGAAAGTTCTATAGGATTTGGAAGCCATCAGCATTCGTTGGAAGGTTTAACCAAGGATAACGATGACCAAATAAGCAAAGAAGAGGAAGAAAATCATGAAAGGACTGCAGTGGGGCAAATATGACAAAAGGTTTTGTACTATGTACTCAAGAATGAATATTTTATTGGTGATAGTTCTCTAGATACAATTTTTGAAAATTTTACTTTCATTCTGAACATTATCACCACCTTGTTGTTCTTTCTGCCCTTTTTCTTTCCCTTCTATTAAATATATATTGTGAAAATATAAGAGGAATTTGTTGTAATATATCAATATTAGTTTTTTTTTTGGGGTAGAATATAATAGAGCTTGGCTTCTCAAATTGGATGGAAACGAAAAGAAGCTTTCATTTTCTAATTGGAATGATTACCTGATCTAATTTGACGTTAAAATTAGATTAGTGCTTGATGCATGAAAAGCTTTTACTATGAAAATAAAAAGGATTACTGATTTTTTTTATGTTGTGAATATTAGTTGAATCTTGCATGTGATGCATTGGCCAAGTATTTTACTTTTGCATAAATTTGAATGCTCTTTATAATTACGGGTGAAAATTTACTTCATTCCTTCTTGATCTTGAAGATAAGAAGTTTATGGATTAGGACAATTTTTTCCATTTTTCAGCATTTTGGGTTAAATATTCTAACTTCTGATAATTATGTTATAATGGTCTCTTCAATTTGTCTTCGGTAAAAGAGGATTAAATGAACAAGTTTGTACTTTTCTTACCTATTAATTTATTCTGATTTCTGACTTAAGTTGAACTCGAGTGACATTACAGTTATGGTGGATTTACAGGGATCACTGTCTTCTTCTAATTTATGCATGTAGGTCTGAATTTGTTGTCATATTTAAATAGTCTCTTATATATCTATTTTTATTTTCATTAATTATCCTATCTATTAAAAACTTCTTGTTTTGATATCTGTTTAAATATCTCTGGGACAGCAGATGTTCTATTCTTAATACCCCATAATCTTATTCTCTTTTACTCTGGGCTGTGAATTTCTTTTTACCCCTATTTGTATCCTCATACCTGTAAATTGTAATAGATACTGGTATTGTGACTGCTGGACCTCATGGTGTTACTTCTGTTTTGGTGGTTTAACAAAGTGGAAGTCCAAAAAGAAATCTGGCAGAGGTTTCTTTGTTTCTTTGGTAGATTATACACCAAGAAGAAGATGATGGGTAAGAACTACATGAGGAAAGCGTTGGGTTTCATATTTGAACTTGTAGGCAATGATGATCCGGAAAAAGCATAGCTCATGTCACAGAAAAACTTTGAGAAATGATTTAGGCAGTCACCACTTTTCGTTGCTTTCACTTTGAGGGTAGATTGAGGGCTTTGAGAAGGCACCAATACCCAAACAACTGATTAAAGAGGTGATTCATGTAATAAGCTGTGGCCATGAAGAGAAGACTGAATGGAGAAAACAGGTAATCCCATTATTCACAACAGAGTTCTTCTTTTAGGATGGTGTATATGAAAATCCTTTAATTGAAATATGAATCATCAAGTTTACTGATGTGTTTCTTCTGCAGATTGGGTGGATATATGGATCAGTGGCAGAAGATATCTTGACAAGGTGTAAGACGCATTGCAGAGGATGGAGGTCAGTTTACTGCATGCCAAATGGAGCAGCTTTCAAGGGTCTGCCCAATAAATCTGTCAGATTGATCACACCAAGTTTTGAGATGGGCTCTTGGTTCTGTGGAGATTTGCCTTAGTTACCATTGCCCATTTTGGTATGGCTATGGAGGAAAATTGATATTGGCAGAGAGGCTAGCTTACACTAAAACTCTTGTCTACTCCTTTACTTCCATTTCTCTGATTCCAGCTGCGGCACTGCCTGTCTTTGGACTCGAAAGTTCATCATACCCATTGTAAGTACACCAATTTATTTTTGTCAATCAAAGACAATAGTTTGGTTGCCATTGTGATGTTGGTTTTAGATTTGTCTTTTAACCAAATTTTCATTCTCTAAAGCTGAAATGCGTAGCCAGCTTTTGGTTCATGGCTCTGTTTATGTCCCTCATTTACTTGGGAAGCTATTGTTTGCTGCTTGGGTTATTAGGCACCTTGGTTTTCCTGTGGTCAATTCTGTAGGAATCAATTTTCTCATTAATTTGGCTTAGAATTGATCCTTTCTTGCCCAAGCAAACTGTTTATACTCAAACATTGTGGGGTGGAATGCAGGGCCTGTGGAGGAAGTTGGTTTAGTTCTCTTTTGAGTTCATTTGATGGGCATCGGAAATTCTTGTTTTTATGTCAAACCTGTCTGATTGTGCTCTAGGTTAATTAAAGACTGAAGGTTATTTTCTTGCAAACTTGATCCCTAATAATATGCCTTCCACTGTATCAATCAAGACTACTGATATGGAGAGGAATTCCACAGAATTCATTACTGTACCTGTGCAGTTGTGTCACTGTCAAGTATGATGGCATCTCTCTTCAGCTCAGTTATGTTCAATCATTTTCCTACCAGCACTGTTCTGGTGCAATCTTCTTCATTTTTTCACAGCGTGCTCTAATTGGTTGCTTTTGCCACTTGGAACAGTGAATTGTATTCCTTCATTCCAATTTCCATTCTAAGTTTTTCTTTTCAAATTCATTCCGAGTTGCCCTCTGCATTTTTCCTTATTCTTGTGAAAGGTTTGTATTTGGCAGCCTTTATGTGATCTTACAGAATACCTTATTTTGGGGCTTTTTGGGTTGACTTCTAATTGTTGTTTCCCCTTTTAGCTAAATGGCAGATTCTCTCACATAGGAGATTTTTCTGATTTTGTTTCCCCTGATTACTTTCTGATTTTGTTTCTCTCTATTGTTAACCTGCTTATTGCATTGTAGTTGAATCTGTATTTTGTGTTTTGTATTTGATATTCATTGTTTTGCTGTTGCGTTCTCTTCTTCCACTCTTTTCAACCATTGCTTCTGGATGACCTGTGCTATCTGTGTGGAATAGCTATGGCTTCTTTTCAATCATTATAGTTGTATCTCAGGTACGAGGATGCTTCCACCTTCTCCCTGTGGTTTATTTTTGTTGATTTATAGTTATATCTTCAGGCAATTCCATGTTCATAGGCACAAGTTATTATTGATTTCTTTTTTTGCTCGGCACCTTTTTGTTGCCTTTTGCTTCGGTTGCATTTTTTGTGTGAATTTCATTTTAATGATTTCATAGAATTAAAGGCATCTCATTTAGTTAAATACTTATATTATGCTATAACTCTGATGAACGGTGAAAGGGGCATTGTTAAATGGAGGAGGGTTTATGTGTTTATGTCTGTTATATTTTGTTTTCATGTATATCAAACAGCAATATATATCTCTGTATACAGCCTTCCCACCAATTGTTTCACCGGTAAATTTTAAAACTCAAGTGCATCCTCTTATATCCTGTGAAATTACTTCTTGCACCTCCTTATATATATATATATATATATATAGGGATTGCTAACCTTCATATTCATATGTGTAGGTTAGCAACCTCCATTCTTTCTAATGGATGAAAAAACCATACCTACTAATTTATTGGCAATAAAATAATAAGGGTATTAAAGTCAATTTGCCACCACCAATAAATTCTAAAATTAATGACTGCATTTATTGTGGAAATGAAAGAGAATGAGTGAAGTTAACTTAAATACTATTAAAATTATTTAAATACTTTTTATTATTTTATTATTATTAAATTAGTGATATGGTTTTTTTATCCAATTAAAGAGTGGAGGTTGCTAACTTGAAGATATAAATGTGGGGGGTTAGCGATCCCTTATATTTGTGTGTGTATGTATTTATGTGAGAGTGAGAGTGAGAGGAGTAAATTATGACCATTAGATTTAATATTGAAGTGTTGGAATTAAAACTAACTTATTTTAAGTGATCATGTAACCTTTTTAAGTGGGTATATGAACTTTTAGTTATGTTTCAATCTTGGCTATCATTGTAAGATTTGATGATCACAATTCACTTTAGTCATCTCTCACATAAAAATGCTCATCTTACTTGATATGTCTTGCGTGTACATGCATGTGTGTGTGCGCGCGCGCGCGCGTGTGTGTGCACCCTTTATGGACTTCTCCATGTTGCCATAAGGATTCTTCAGTATACTTTTGCTACTTCAGAGAGGGAGAGATTATTTTAAGCTCATTTGTATCTGGATAATGCAGTTAACTGGTTGATAGAGAGTATAACGTTATATTTTTTCTTGGTCATATTTTGAATAAGAGGGCACTTAGATTTGCCAGGGTTATGGAATATAGATTTTGGATGATTTTTTATCTTTTCCTGTTATTTGTGTGATTTTTGTAACGTAACTTGGTACTAAAATTGGTTTATAATTTCATGTGAAGTTATTGTATACTGATTCTTCCACTTCTGCATATACAAGCGGGGTATTTGGTCTTCTGCATGCAGCATGCTATGCTTTGGCAAAAGATTTCTAGACAAAACTATGCAAGATTATTTGGTCCAGAAAATTGTATGCGTATTTTGTACATTTAGGTAGGGCTGTCCACGGTTCGGGCAGAAACGGTTTTGAAAGAAAAATTCAACCGACCGAATTGATTTGGATTGTAAAAATTGTCACTCGATGTCGACCGTAATATATATAATAACCGATCAAATTGAAACGATGTTACTTCGGATCGGTTTGAACGGATTACATCGGGTAAATATTTGCTAGAAAATAGATTAGCAAAGCTGAAGGATAAATAGTAAATTCGGAAAAAAAAAGTAAATCTAGAAAAATTTTAAAAAATCATTGAAGCATTTTACATTTGAAGTTATGCAGATGAGAATCTATTTTGGGTGGATTTCAAAGTATAAATAAAAAATTAGAAGAGAAAAGTAACTTCTAGCCAAGACTACGGTGAATTTTTAATGATCATCCACCTTCAAATAGCATAGAGGAAGAAAAAAGAAAAAGAAAGGGGGGGAGAGATGGAATGAGATCAGAGAAACGATGTCAAATGAGATTAGAGAAACTCAGCCAAATGAGATTAGACAAAAAAGCCACAAAAAAAAATTATTATGAACCAAGTTTGTCGTGTTGGAGCAAATAAGCAGCAAAACACATTTTTCTGGGTTTGTAAATTAATGGATAAAAAGATGAGAGAAGAGAGAAACATCTAGAAGATAGAAGCATTTGAAAAAAAGTTAAAGGAACAAGCGCTTTGAGTTTACCCGAAAGAATTAAGCATGGGAAGTTGAGGCTGAAACAGAATGAGTTGACCCAAGGGAACATTGACCTTCAACCCATTTTATGTTCTGTATGCCTCTCTTTAAAGCAGCTCAAAAAGTAAGTGATAGGACTAGCCGACGTGGTCTATTTGGATTCGAAGGATGTAGAAAAGAGCTGTTTGGCAATTTTTGAAGTTGGCTCAAAAGATTTAATGGAATTCCCTGGTTAACCAAACGGAACAGGAGATGAGAATGAAAGAGTCTTTCCCTGGTTAACCAAATGGAATAGGAGGCAAGAATGAAAGACCAAGAGTGGGTGCCGGAAAAGAGAATCAGTGGGTGTTGGGAAGTGACAAGTCAGAAAATGAAGTCATGCCACGTGGGTGAGATAAAAAAAAGATAAACCAGAGAAAAAGTTACAAAAAGCTGAGAGATTAATATAATAGTCATATGCAGTAAACATATACAAAAAATGTACAAATCGGTCGGTTTCAATTAAAATGAATTTTATAAATTTATATCCGATCTCGACCGGAAGACCGATTTTTTCTAAAAATTCTAACCGAAGGCACCGGTTTGTATATTTTAAACCGATTTAAGTTATTATTTTCAGTTCGGTTCGGTTCAATTTGTATCGGTTGATCGGAAAATGGACACCCCTACATTTAGGACTGCAAACTGGTGCAGATACTGAAAGCCTGTGAAATTTTGCAGGGCATTTGAGGCCTGATCCTGTTTATTTGCATAATTTGAGCAAAATTCTTTCCCTTAATATTTGTTTTGTTTTTTGTGTGATCAACTTATTACTTATTGGTGTTATATATATATATATACACCTCTGATGCACAGGTGCGTAAAAAATGGAGCAGTACCAGTATCGCATGTGTCTCCAACGCGGATACAAGTGCGATACTCAAAAATTCATATTCTTCAAGTATCCCTTAATTTTTTATTTTTTTTTTTAAATTTTCAAATCTGAGTGCGGCTGAGATTCGCTTAAATACGGCTTGAATTCGGCTGAGACACGGTTGTTGGGACACAGTTGCAAGAGGAAGACGGATAATGAGAAGACCAGCAACGGTGACTGCTGTGTGCAGCAGAGAGCCGTGGCAGCGGTGGCATGTTTACTTGGACTCACCGCCTTTGAATCGCTCAGAACACGGCAGAACCTCTGGCTTACCTCCACTTCACTGCCGTGCTACCGATTTATCACAGAGACAAAAATCCAGCAACATGCTTCTGGACAACAAGCTGAATGCCAAGGTTTCGGTTGCGTGAGGGAGAAGAAGTGAGCAGAGGAGACATAATGTAATTATATCATTGAGAAGATACAATGAATTGAGGAAAAAAAATTCAAATGGGCTATAAAAACTGGGCTCACCAACTTCTAATTTGACAAATGAATTGAACTTCAAAATTAAATCATATTTGGATTATACTAAATGTACCTAAAAAAAATATCTTTCTAGAAATTTACCAAATGAAGTAGACCTTAATTAAAATTAAATTAGACTCCCAACAATTTAACTATAAAATAAAATACTATATTAATTTTAAATTTATGTACAAAATAAGAAAATAAAACATCTTTTTTTTTAATTTTTTATGTTTGTATTTAAATTTTATATATATATATATTTTAACGTATCCTAAACATGTCACATTCTAATTTTTGAAAAAATTGGCATATCCCCACACCAGTATCGCATTGCACCTGTGTCATGAATCACACCCGTGCAACATAGATATACACACTATCTGCAGGTTTAACTTATTGTTTTTTTTTTCCCTGCCAAGAAGTATCTGGTAACCTGTAGCAGCCATGAGAAATTATTCTTCTAGATACAAATGTTAGCGTTTTATGCTTTAGATGTTAAAAAAATTATTGTTTGTGAGCTCATATATAGGTGTTATTATTAACTTAAGATGGTTGTTATAAATTTGTTTAATGTGAGAACTGGGGAAGTGATGAAAGAGTTGAGGAGAAATGCTGATGGATTTGGAATTGGAGGTGCTGTTGTGTTGTGATGATGTGATCATTAATCTTCTTAGCTTCAATATTATATATCTATAAATGCTTTGCTCATAGTTAATTTGAAATGGGATGAAGTAGATTGCCCATAATTTTGTCTTCGGTATATTTCAGGTCACATAAGTAGATTAAGAAGGAAGTAGCAGAAGCCAAGGATGATGCTAAACGAGATTAAGGGACTGTGTCTGTGTTTGCTCAAGTACTTCAAAGCTGATAGATCTCAAACTCCAATTGAGCTCTAATGTAGTAGGATATCTCTTTCAAAACAATGCATTTACCGTACTTAGAGAGATTATTCTTACAGCAAGGGGGAAGGTAACATTTTATATGAAGCACTTTTGATTTAATACAATAGTAGACAGAGGGGAAAGTTTCCCCATATTGATTTGAATAGTTGTGGGTATTTGTGGTGTGAAATAAAAAGGCAGAGAAACAGTAGGTTGCAGAGAAAATTTATGTATAGGGATGAATCTGGAGACCATAGAAGTCGTTTGTGGGGGTTAGTTATATTGGCTCTCTTACATAGTTATTAAATCCAGACCAATTCAGCCGATTCAACTAATAAATTGATGAATTGGTGGTTGGTCCAATCTAGGCCACACCATTAAATTAGTTTTGCATATGAACCGATAAAAAACCAGTTTAACTGATGATTTTTTCATTAAACCAGTACCACTATATTATATTGAACTGTAACTTCTAAAAAAATTCTAATTTATTTGATTATGAGATTTTATGTGACCTTAAGTCATTTTCTTTCTATTATTATAATTTGATGAACCATAATATGAACTTATTATTATTTTATTTATTGAATGTGTATTTTTTTATTATTTGTTATATTTTTATATTATAAGCAATTAAATCAATGACTCACTGTTTGAACTAGAATCTAATGAACCAAACTCTTGTTTGAATTAATGTCTGATTCAGTTTTAACAACTATGCTCCCTTATATTGGGAGTTAACAAGAGAGGGGTAAGACCCCCCAAAAATAATGATAAGATTGAAATTTATGTAACTACATCTATATGTTCTATATTTTTAAAGAGTAATTGCATTTTAACAGAGGGTTTATTATTCAATTGTCCACATGTTCATTTTTTTCCCATCCAGTTCCAAAGGAATATCTTCACTCAGCTGTGTTAAGAGACATAATGCAATTTGTAAGTAGTCACACTGCAGTATTTTTCAAATTGCGAGTTGCAGGAGTTATTCATATATTCCAGTTTGAAACCAAGCAGGTATAGAGAGACCTTCACTTATTTGAGCTCTTATTTTATGACTTCATTAACTTGGAATTTAAAATTGGAAATTCTTTTGTCTCACTGGTAGTTCGTTCTTCTCTCAGGGAGAAGAAATTTGTGTGGCTCTTCGGATGCATATAAATGATGTGATTTTGCACCGCTGCACCAAAGCATGATCTGCTGCTAGCAGTTCTAGCGAATGATGATAATTGCAACAATTTTAAGCCTCCTAATTTGGATTTATATGAGAGGTGTCTTTAGGAGATTTATCAATGGCTGTTGAAGAGTCTCAAAGGAAAGCCTGAAACCATTTAAATTCAAAGCCATTAGTACTGATACTGGGATGGTAAACCGGATACCTACTACAGGCAAAGCAGCTTCAAGTAAGTCTTGTAATGCATACAATAGTATTTATGTACAAGTAAGCAACAATCAGCTATGAACCATCACATTTTGAGGGCATAAATTCTTAATTTCTTATGGATCATTTCATTGTGAGAGAAAAACCGTAGGACTTATTTACTGAAATTCGATAAATAATGAATATGACAAATCAAAATTTTCTCAATTACTAGTTAGATTTTGCACCAGAGGACCACAAAAGCCCAGACTTATAAACTATGATTTGTCAGATGCGCCAATTTTGATATAGCTTGCTTGGGATTCATCATATACTAGATAATTTCATCTTCATATTAAATATATAATTTTTCTATTGCCTTAGTGTTCTGGATTTCTTATATATCTCTCTCTTAACCTATAATTTGCTGCTTTGAATTATGTTGTACAGCTGCCTGGAACATCTGATTACGAAAGCAGAGACACGAGAAAACACAAGAACTGGAGGGCTTGAAAGAGTCCTTGAAGCAAATCAGCAAAATGATGTATAAAAATACAAAATTCTGAAAAGATGTAAGTAATGATGGGATTCCTCATCGTGCGAGCTACACCTTACTCCTTAATCAAATATGAGATCTATTTGTTTCCAAGCTGGTTAAATAAGAACAAAATGATATGTAAAAAATACAAAATACTGTCCGATTTCATTCTATTTCTGAAACCCTGTTAGCTTGCTTATAGTGATCATGCCAAACGGTTCAGAAAGACAAGCATGTGGGTTAGCTGAAAGTTCTTGTGCCACCAACCGCATCCTAGGTCTGGACTCTGGATTGTACGGGTGCATGCTAATGCCTATGGTTACCACAAACACCACTGCTTCAGCTAGTTGTCCAGATGGAGTTGGAAGCCTTTGGTCTAACACATCCTT
The DNA here is from genome assembly GCA_020226215.1 of Sindora glabra. Classification (NCBI taxonomy): domain Eukaryota; kingdom Viridiplantae; phylum Streptophyta; class Magnoliopsida; order Fabales; family Fabaceae; genus Sindora; species Sindora glabra. The sequence continues at coordinate 66,804,203 of CM035233.1, forward strand.
CAAAAACACCTGTGGATGCTCCATCGATGGCACAGGCAGGGACTTCGTGGGTATTAAGGTTGCCAAGAGATCAGCAGGGTGCTTTCCCATCATAATTTCCAAAGCTACCACTCCAAAACTGTAGACATCACACTTCTCTGTTACTCTCATAGTTTGTGATAACTCTGCAAATTTCTAATTTTGTCAGAAACCCATTTTTGCAAAAGCAAAAGGCATATATGGGTAACAATAAACAATAAGCACGATGATGTGTACTTCGTGTAAATTCTACAACAATAAGTGAATTTTAAAGCAAACTCATTCCTGCTTGGATGTATAATCAAATGAGTGGTTTTAAACTATTATGTCATTTATGGTATTTTTGTCTCTAAACATTGAAAAAACAAGTTTTGCCCAAGTTGTTTCTAGCTGTCGCAACTACTTGTTTTTTAATTAACCTTCAATGACGTAACTTCCTAAAATCTCCTTAAATGGTCTTATTCAATGCAAATAAGCTATTTCCACAAGTTATTCAAATGCTATAAAACATCTTTTAAATGTTTATAGAAAAGCAAGTATATCCAAACAGGACCTAAAATGAAAACTGCAGATTTAGTTATGTAGTTTGTACCTGGAGCCATGTAACCATAGGACCCAGCAATGGAGGTCCAGCTTGTTGCATCAGAGATTAGGAGCTTTGCTGTGCCAAAATCTGCAAGGCGAGGCTCAAAATTTGAGTCCAGCAGTATGTTATTCAATGTCAAATCTCTATGCACAACCGGTGGAGTGCAATCACTATGCAGATAGGCAATTGCATGTGCTATTCTCTGCACTATATTCACCCTTACAGGCCAACTTGACTCCAACTTCCCTTCCTACAATACTTTTTCCAAACTACCCCTCTCTACATATTCATAAACCAAGTACATTCTCCCCCTGCTAGAACAAAATCCGTAAAGCTTTACGATGTTTCTGTGCCTCCCATCAGTAAGAGTCCTTATCTCATTTTCAAAACTCTGCCGGTTCACTGATGGAATCTCATTGGAGTCTGAGATATTGAGCCTCTTCACAGCAACAACTTGGCTTTTGGTTAATTCTGCTTTGTAGACACTTCAAAATCCTCCTCTTCCAATGCAGTACGTCTCGTTGAAGCCATCTGTGGCCTTAACAATGTCTCCAAATCTGAATTTTCCTTCTCTTCCCCATACCATGCTAAAGGACCTTTCACTCTTCTCAGTGCCTTTTGAGTCTTCATCAGGGATTTTGGACCGATTGCGAATTATCATTATTCTTGCAGTGGCTATCACAAGAGTCAATACCACACAAACTGGTATAAGAACGGCAAGTAAAATAGTTGTTGTACTTTTTGCTCCTGAATTGTCTGCTGAAGATTCTCCTTGGCAAGAATTTAATCCTTTCGAATTTCCACACAAACCGGAATTCCCAACATAAGCTTCAGCAGGTGCTTCTTGGAAAATATTACCAGTTGGGATAGAACCTGTCAAGTTGTTGTAAGAAAAATCCACAGATAGAAGGCTTTGCATTCCAGAAAATGATTGTGGAATTGTCCCTGAAAGGCGGTTATGTGAGACATTTAGAATTTGCAAGGAAGTCAACTTTTGGAGATTTTGAGGAATTGATCCTGAGAGATGGTTGCTGCTGAGGTCCAACAAATACTTGAGCGAGAACAGATTGCCAAGTTCAAATGGTATTTCCCCAGATAGGTTATTATGGCTTAAATTCAACCTCTTTAAGCGATCACTAATCTCTTTGGGTATTCTTCGAGTAAAATTGTTATCTGATAGATCAAGATATTCAAGGCCGGCTAAATTTCCCATGCTCTTGGGGATTTCTCCTGTCAAATGGTTACTACTCAAGTTGAGCATTTATAGTGGACTTAGATTTCCCAATTCTGCTGGGATATTTCCAGTGATTTCATTGGACTGCAGGCTCAGATAGTGCAACTGAGTCAACTTACCAAGCTCAGATGGGATTTTCCCAGAAAGTTTATTTCCATCCATTTCCATTCTGGTTAAGTTTACACATCCATCCCACTGAGGTGATAGCTCACCAACAAACCTATTGCCACTATGTGAGATGAAATAGAGTTTTGGATGAATACCAAATGCTTCTGTGATGTTTCCAGTAAATTGATTTCTATCAAACCTAACCCTAGTTAGGTTCTTGCAATTTCTCAAGCAACTAGGCAGTGGGCCAGAAAAGTTGTTGCCATCCACAGTCAGAGTTTCAAGCAACAAACCGGAGCACAAATCAGGTGGCAATTCTCCTGAGAAGCTGTTGTTAGATAAGATGACACGAATTAAAGGACTATACTTGCCAAAGTCTCTCGGAATGTTGCCTGAAAAATTATTGGTGAACGCAGAAAATGACTGCAACTGAGTCAGCTGAGAAATTGTTTCTGGCAGCTCTCCCTGCAAATGGTTTCCTGCAAAGTCAAATTTTACCATTTCTTTCAAGTTTCCAATTTCCCTTGGAATGGAGCCAGAGAATTGATTATTGTAAAGATAAAGGTAAGTGATTTTGGTCAGCAAGCCAATTTCTGCTGGAATTTCTCCCATGAATTTGTTGTTCTGAAGTTGTAGAGAAACCAGTTCAGTCCAACTGGTAATCAATGAAGGAGAGATTTGGCCAGAAAGGGAATTGTTTGATAACCCCAAATTCACTGTTTTGGTCAGATTGGAAAATGTTTGAGGCAATGGCCCACTTAAATTATTCTCTGCCAAAGCTAGCATGGTTAGATTATTACATAGGCCAAGCTCGGAAGGGATTGAAGAATTCAAATGATTCTTGTGAAGATCAAGCTGTGAGAGTTCCCTTAGTTGGCCTATGGAGGAAGGAATTTCCCCTTGAAGTGAATTCTCATACAACTCAAGTTTTTCAAGTCTTGATATTAATCCAATGTCTTTGGGAATTGGACCAGTGAACTTGTTAACACCAAGAAGAAGTTCTTTGAGATTGGAAAGTTTGGACAAATTTGATGGCAAACTTCCCTCTATCCCACGGTGAGATTGAGGTATTCGAGCTTGCCGAGGATGTTATACAAGGATTCTGGTACAGCCACGATGTTGAGACAGGTCAAGAAAAATCAAGTTCTGGCACTCCAGTATGAAACTTGGGAAGTAAGAAGTGAAATTATTATAAGATAAACTAAGGTGAGTTAAGGAAGACATGCCTGAATAGTGGGACCAGTCAGGGGGAGATGAAAAGTAGTTTGAGCTTAAGTCTAGGTACCATACCTTTGGGAGATTTGTGAGCTGATAAGGAATCGTGCCATTGAAATTGTTGTTGAAAAGACTAAGGTATTGAATCTTCTTTAGCTGGCCTATCTCAGGAGGAAGAATGCCCTCAAATAAGTTGTTCTCCAAATCCAAGCAAGTGAGCTTTGTGAGATTGCCAATGGCAGATGGTATGGACCCATTTAAACTATTTGTATTGAGGTTGAGACTTGTGAGATTGGGAAGTGAATCAAAATCAAAGGCCGTGACTGTCCCTAGAAGATTTGCATTTGACAGGTTTATCTCAGCAACTGTTGTGTTGGTTTTGTCACAGACAATAGCTTCCCAGTTATTGCAAAGGTTGCTACGATTGGTGAGAGACCATGAGGAGAGAGAAGTAGGGAGGGGAGGAGAGAGAATGTGTTTCTATTTCACAAGAGCTTCTGCTTCTGTTCTGAGTGATGCTTTGATCTTTGATGGAAGAATGAGAAGCAAGAAAATGTGAAGGAAAAGAGCATAAACCTTTTGAGAAATTGACATGTCTGTATGACAAGTTCCTGGTTTGCGAGATTGCTTTCTTGTAAAAGGAGTTAGCTTTCCTTATCATTTAATTCTGTTCTCCCATCATAAGCCACCTAGCAGCAAGGAGAATTATTTAAACTAGTTTCTTTTCCTGATTGTAAGGTGGGTATTCACCCTTTTCACCCAAAAAAAGGTTGGTATTCACCCCCCCCTTTTTTTCCCCATAAACCGTGACAAATATCCTATGCTTGCAAAAATTATGATTTAAACTAACTATATTTATTGACTTCTGACTTTGGTTATTTAAAATAGTTTATTTATAATTTTTTTTTTATAAATATACTTTGATGATTTGATCATGTTAATTTACAAAGCCGATGTAAGTTGAATTCCTTATGGTTTGTTTTAAGAATGAACTTTCTTCCCTTGACTCCAAGTTGATTCCCTTTAAACAAACAAAACAACATGAATTTTATTATTGTTCTTCCATTCAACTGTCTGCATAATTAAAAACAAAAAAAATTATATATTTGAAAGATGATATTCGAAACTAAATTTTAAATTATTTATATAATTTTATAAATTTATCTCATTACTTTATATTTAATGATAGCTTATGATTTATATTTAAAATTCAATTGTGAATTCTTTTTTTTTTTATACATATAACATTACTTAATAAAAAATCATCAATTTTACATATTACTTCCTCTATAGTTATACATGCATATGATACTCCTTTATTTATATATAAGAATAATTTTTTAAAATAAATATATTTTAAAAAAAATGAAACTCTATTTTTATGTAATTTTCTTGTATCAAGGAAATACTAAGGAGTTATTTGATTTATATAGGAAGTAACTTCTCATAAAAAATTGAATTTCCTATCAAATAACTTCCTATATAAACTTTCAAAAAAAGTACTCAAAGTTATTAATGAAACTCTATTTTTATGTAATTGTCTTGTATCAAGGAAATACTAAGGAGTTGTTTGATTTATATAGGAAGTAATTTCTCATAGAAAATTGAATTCTCTATAAAATAACTTTTTATATAAACTTTCAAAAAAAGTATTCAAAGTTATTTAATTAACTCATAGGAAGTGACACTTTCTAAGAAGTAATTTCTTATATCTTGTTTGGTTCAACTGTAGATATTCTAAAAGGTGTTAATAAAATAATTACTATATCTCAATTATTATTATAATATAAATTAATAAATTATAGTTATTATTAATTAAGTTTAATGAGGATAATTTTATTATTCTATCCAATGTTGTCATTAATAAATTTTAGTTGTCCATAAATAGCATAGTAAGTAAAATTTACTTAAGGGAATGTGAGTAAGCAACTTTCAATATTTCCTGAGAAGTAGAACTTACTAAAAAATTCTATTTCCCCTAATTTATAAGATAATGAGCAACCAAACAACCTATCTATTTTCTACTTTTCAAAAAATAGAACTTTTCATGCTATCATTAATAAATTTTAGTTATTATTAATTAAATTTAATGATAATAATTTTATTACTATATCCAATGTTGTCATTAATAAATTTTAGTTGTCCATAAATAACATAGTAAGTAAAACTTACTTAAGGAAAGGTGAGTAAGCAACTTCCAATATTTTCTAAGAAGTAGAAGTTCTTAAAGAATTCTATTTCTCCTAATTTGTAAGATAATAGTTAACTAAACAACCTATTTATTTTCTACTTTTCAAAAAATAGAACTTTTTATACTATTGAAACAAACCAAATGACTTCTAAATATGTTTGTATTTCCAATAGCAATGTCCATCTTTTTCCTCAAGAAATTGTGCAGTCTTCTATACATCATACGTATAATTATTAATTGTATATCTATATGAATGAAATATGATTTTTTTTATCGTAATATTGCCAATATTTTATTTTAATTATTATATTATCTATAATCTTCTTTATTTTCATCTTGTATCTGTCAATAAAAAGTCATTAAATGTTCTAATTAAACTCAATAAAAACAATTCATAAATAACGAAAACTTGTATTGAAATTTTATCTGCTCCATTTTTTTCAGTTTAAGCAAGCCAATTTTTTTTCTTCTGTCTTTTTTTTCTTTATTCTGTAAAAAGGGGGAAATGCAGACCATATTACAGTCTCCCCGTAAGAGTTTTGGACCCAAAAAGGAAAAAAAAAAAAAAAAAGAGAACGCGTTGTCCAAAACAACATACTCTGTAATGTAAGTCCAAAGATTCCTAATATACAGTATACTAATCAAATAATATCATAATTCCGACAATTTAACCGTGTAATTATATTCTATACAGTAATACTTGATATTGTTTTTGGATTTTATTGTCGTCATGTTTAGAAATTAAATTCAAAATTTATGATATATATATATTAAGTAAATTATCAGTGTTACCATTAAAAAAATTATAAAATGTTGGGGCAATATTATTTGTTAATGGCAACTGGTTATCATGCTCATAATGAAAATAATGAGAAGACACGCCGACTCAAAGTTGGTGTTAGGTGGATTATGAGGATTCATTAAAAAAAATGAGCAGTGGCTCAAATTCTTCCTTAAATAATGATACCATTTGGAAAAGATTATGAATTTGTGGGCACAGTGATGGAGCCAATGGATGAAAGCCAACTTAGAGATTTTGTAATTGTTCTAGACTTTCAACAAACACATGTTTGTGACCCAAGTTGGGCTGTCTATATCAAATCAATACAATATATGTATTTTCTTTTGGGGCAATGATATACTCCTTTCGTTTTTTATTTATTGTTTAAAATTATTTCATGGATTTAAAAAAATTAATTTATTATATTTTTTAAAATTATTTTTATGTTTTCCTTGAATGAATGTCGTTTAAGTCTCAATAGAAAGACCAAAAAAATTAAGATAAAGGAATAATACATGTTAAATTGAACCTTAAATTATCAGTATTAAGAAAAAGAAAGATTGAGTCAAAGCTCGTGGAGAAATAGTATGTCTATGAAGCTCAGCTGCTAAATTGATTTCACGATTAGCCAATGAGTATAATAATTCTCTTAATAAATATACATGAAGTCCTCATCTCAATCATAGTATGAAAGTAAGTTTTGAATTTTTATTTATTTTTTGTTATTTTTTTAAAAATATAAATATAATTTTTATTTTAAAATTTATTATTTTTTATTGAAATATGTAATTTCAAATAAAAAATTTATATTTATTTTTCTCTAAAATCTACCATCCTTTTCTTTAAGGAAAAGGGGAAAAAAACTCATTTCATAAAAGTAACATTTAAGACACCAACCAGAAAATTATTTTTTATTTCAATAATCAAAATTTATTTAATCATTCTAATATCAAAATTTAATGTGGTTGAGAGTATAAAAAATATAATAAAATAAATTTATTAAAATTTTTATATAATAATAAATGTATAAAATAATTAAATAATTATTAAAAATAAAAAATAAAGTTAAAAATATTAATATTTTATTAAATTTCTAATGTGACAGATAAAAAATAATAAAAATTTCTTAGAAACATGACAGATATGGAGAAAGTACAAGCTTTTTTAGTTATTTGTTTTATATGTAAAGTAAATTTTTATAAGAAATTAATTTTTTTATGAAGTAAACTCATATATAAATTTTTTAAAAAATATTTAAAGTTATTTTTTATAGTTAAGAAAATAATATTTTATTAAAATTATTTTTTATATTTTATTTCGCTTAATTTTAATTTTTTAAAAATTTATTAATAACAAAATGATTATTATATAATGTAATATAAAAAAGGCCATGTCTACCATGCCTTAAGTGGAAAGTACAGGCACCATGCTTTAGGTGATGTGGTGAAATTATATGCATTAGATAGTTGACTTGTGGGATTTGTGCCTAGATGACTTAATTAAGTAATGGTTGAAGTAGTTAAATAAAAATTTGCATTTTGACCATCTTACATTTCTGAAATTGTAAAAGGTGTCCGACGGATTTTGATTTAGACTCAATTGGATTCCTGACGGAAAATTTGGCCAATCCCATTTTTCTTTCTTTCTTTGTTTATGACAAATGCGCAGATTAACTATTTTTTGTGATGTTCAATTTTTATTTTTTTAAAAAATAAAGTCAAAGTATATTAAGCATTTTCTTTTTCGTTTGTATGGTTACCCCTAAGTTATAATAGATATAATTATATGTGTGAAAATTTATTTGTTTGGAAAATGTATTCATTATTATATTTTGATAATTTAAATAAAATTAATAAAAAATATATTTTATTACATAAGATAAAAATTGTTGCATTTTATTCTATTAACTGAATTTATATTTAAAGTTAACAAAATATGTGTTGCTCAATTTTAAACTATCATATAAATTGAACAAAAATAGTTAATTTGGTCTCCAAGAAAAATTATAAATTATATTTATTTTTAAAATAATTATTTTCAAAATAACTTAAGATGTTTAGTTTATGATCATAAAAATTCAACTATTCATCTCACTCTGATAATATTTTAATATTTACTTAGTTATTCAAATTGTCAAGTTTTAATTCTCGTTCATTAATAGACATGATATATCAAAATATTTTGATAATTGATTTAGTTATTATAACAATGAAATTAATTTCTTCATTTTAAAATTAGTATATTTCATACATACCTATATACATATAGAGAGGGAGAAAACATTTCTTTCTAAAAATATTATTTTTATAGTAATATTGAAATTTTATATCTAAAATGTTTAGTGATATAAATTGATTTTTTGTTATACATCAAAATATTATTTTCTTATTTTTATTTATGTCATTGTATATTTTTCTTCCTTTTTAAATTAATTTTTATTATTTATACTTCAAATGCTAATATTATTAAGTAGTATAAATATAATATAATATATTATTTTAAACTTTAAAAATAATTTAAATATTAAATTTAATTGACTTGTTTAATTACATATTTTAATCTTAAATTTTATTACTTTATAGTTTGCTCATTATTTCTTTCCTTTTCATTTGTTCTATTTCATATTTTTATTTTTTATTCATTCCTATTATTTATAACTTAAACACTACTAATATCACTAAATACTATAAATATGACATGATGTGTTTTTCTTTTATCATAAAAATTTTAAATATGTTAAAGATTTAATGTTTATATTTATTATTGTTATTACTATTTTATTTAAATGAATTACTATTTTAACGTATAATGTTATGAAAAGAAGGAGTACGACGAAATTTTACAATTGATTTTCATGGAAAAATTAATACAATTCAATACAATTAATACAATTAAAATTTAAATCCTACTTAAGTTTTAATTGTACTTCAGGATGCTTCTAATTTTAATTTTTTTAAACTCTTTGATGGTTGCTTTTGCTGGTAACTTGAACCTAGACTTTGACGTAACATAGAGGGATGACTGTATCAAGATAGTTAGTGATGGTGAATTATTCACTCTGTCACTAGACAAAGCATCTAGTTTAGCATTCAAGTTTCCAATCCAAGCATTTATATCTATTTATTACTAAATAAAATATTTTAACATATAAAATTTAAATTTTTTGATAATTGAACTACTAATTTTTAAGGCCAAACATAATATTATTTTTCATCAAGTCATTTTTATTTTTAGATAAAAATATAACTAATTATTAAATATTTTTTTAATAAAAAAACTTAAAATTCAACAATGAAAATAGATAATTAGATTTTGTTTGATATAAATTATAAAATAAATATTAATATTATAAAATATCTAGTTAGAGAGGGATCCAAATCTGTGGTTATATGGGCATTCACTCACACCGGCACTGTTAACTTTCTTATATATAATATATATTACATCTTTAAACATTTTCCTTTAACTATAATTTAATACATTGCTATTGCCCTTGTTAAAAACATCAAGATGAGGGGAAAAATGAGTATGAATGTATGCATAATAAATTAGTAATATAAATTACCATAAATTAATTCCACTATATGAAATATTTATTTTATTAATTTAATTTTTATTATTATTAATGATTTTTGTATAAAATAAAATAAAAAAAATGAGATGAAATTGAATTTCTTTAGGTAATATGTGAAATTGTGAAGAAAATAGAGATGAACATCAAGAAAAAATATAAGTAATAATTTAATGTATGAAATCCAAATATAAGCTATTTGCATTATATTAAAATTATAATAACAAATCATTTATATTTTTTTTCAAATTTTTAGGTGAAACATATTTATATATACAAAAATAAGTAAGTATCTATGAATGTATACTGGCTTCTAAATAACAGTTTCTTGGTATTTTTTGATTTTATATACATGCCTGAGTAATTTAAAAGAACAAAAATTGAAAAAAAATTACATTACATTAAAAAATAATAGCATGATTTCTATTAAAAAAATTAATTAGTTAAAATAAAAAATTATAAAAATTAGTTGCATGTAATATATTAATATCTAAATATAATCTTATTACATTGTATATAATAATATTTTTTAATAAATTTATGATAAATAAAAATTTTATTATTAAAAATAATATTATCGATAAAATAATTAAAATAAAATATTTAAAAATATAGGATATCACATGATATACCTTCCACTCCAACATTATTCGCTTCTCCTATTTTAGTTGCACATGAATTGGAGTTTCATTTTTTACTACCAAATTTGCCAACCATAGAAGGGGAAACTCGTATCCCATAAAAAATTACTTCCTATTAGTGTTACTTTTAAATTTTATTTTATTTAACCAAAAAAATTATATTGCAATATGTTATGATTAAATAATTTATTTCTTAAAAATTTATCATTTTTATTTATAAAAATATAATTATGATAAAATAATAAAATTGAACAAATTAATATTTTACATCAATAATTGATATAAAATATTTTATAGAAATTAGATAAAATGTTCCAACATAATTTTTTTGGGCCATTTCATAATAAATACTTTTTAAGGATCATAAATATAAAATATATAAAACTTAAAAGTTTAGGTAATTTATTGCCACATGCTCAACACTTATTAGTTAATAAGTACAGGTACCATGCCTTGGAATTTCACCCAAGGCATGGAAGCGTCACCTATAAAAAATATTAATCGGTAGACTGCATCATTTTCCACTTCAAAATCCTTGGGCTAAGGTTATTTTCCGCCGCTAAACGGTCATATCATTGACCCAGTCCACTATAAAATTTATTTTTATTATCAAATGTATGCCGCACTAGATTTAATTATATTTCGTTTTTTTTTAAAAAAAAAGTCATATGAATAGAGTCTTTTTGTGCGTCCGAGTCTTTCAAAGACAATTCAACAGATGCAGAGGCAATGATTAAAATAATTTATTTTATGATGTATCATTAATTTTAAATTATTAAATTTTATTTCGTATATATAATATTTGTGTAAATTAATAAATTTGAATATTTAAATGTAATGGTGAATCAATAATTTAAGAAGTAAATAATTTATTTAATAAACATATTTTTCATTAAATATGTTTTCATCCAATATTATTATGTTTCATACTACATTATTATCCATATTAAGAATAAATGATAAAAAAAAATAATTAAACCACCTTATATTTTTCAAATCATTCTACTTTTATTATAAATTCTATCTTTATCCCTTCTGAGTGTCACCTTATTTTGTTAGAAACACTTTCATGAATTCAATATTGATTCAATATTTATTTTATCATCTTTCCTAATCATATTTTCTGGTCATATTCAATCAAATCACATATTAGATGGGAATTTCATCATGCATGTCACACCTTCATTCATATTCAAGAGCCAATTATGTATCTCTATAATTATATAACTTTAAGTTATTACAATGTGCTAGCATATACATCAAAATGAAAAATAAGGACAAAAACTCTAGCATAGTATTTGAATTTAGGGTTCTAGAAACAACATTGGAAGATCATATTTAAATACTGTACCTAAATATTTCCAACTCAAGGTTATAGGATTTATAATACTCAATTATAGAAATTGAGTATGGTCCTTGGGTTGTAATCCTTACAACCATATTCGAGTATACTTGTCCAAAGGATATGATGCAATACTTGACTATAATAGTCAAATATAGTTTGTTAAGAATACTTCTTAGAATTATATTTAATTACCATATTTAAATATTGCTTGAAATTTTCAACTTTAAGTTGAATTTCTTTAAACCAATAGACACTTAACTCAAAGATTCATAATACACAACACGAAATCTAACATTTACAACACCATCAACATTTACCTTCATTCCTTGACTTAAATTAACAAAAAAAATCCATTCCAAAAATAAGGTTGCAAACACAAATCATCACATTTCTATACTAATCATCATTTAAAATTAAATTACTAAATAATTCTCACAAAAAAAGAATTTAAGTAGATTATCTATTTATCTATAATATAGAGGAGATAGAGGAAGGTTGGAAGAGAAACTAAATCACCCTTTTCAACACAAAATCAAAGGTTTGAGACGATAATCCCTAATTCCCTTCCTACAATCAAATTTCATAAAATCCCTTATCAACAATATGAGAATTAGAGGAATTATCATGATTAAGGAAAGTTTGATAATAATTCTTGGAGTTCCACAATTTAATTCATTGTCAATGTTGCTGGATTAGGAGCAAAAATTTTTGAAGATGAGGAGGAGGAAGAGTTTGGCTAGTATGTTGGAGAAAAAGGGGGAAAATGATGGTCTTTGGGGTTTTAATGCCTAAAAGGCATTTTAATAATTTTGGAAGATTTTAAGGATAAAAAAGAAAATTATTTTTCTAAATATCCTGTACATGCCCCTAATTAATTCTAATTGTACACTAATCTTTAATTAACTTAACTCTACCTATTTTCTTCATAAAAATTTTATTTCTTTTACATTAAACCTCATCCTAACACACTTATAACAATCAAATAAGTGATACGTTTATATAAATATTAATAAATATAAATAGAATAAATTCTAATTTTTTAAGGGTTGTAACAATAAATTAATAAACTAATTAGTCTTTTTGACCATATAATTTGATAATCTGATTACTATTTATTTAGATTAATCTTTGAGGAGCTCAGTGAGCTTGATTGGAACCGTTCAGTGTGAGCAGTTGAGAAGCCAGGCTTGATTGAGTTTGATCGGTACCAATAATAACTCGAGGAGCATTTTTGGGCTTCATTAAGGTTGATTGGTATTGGCGATTGATAATTTCCTCCGACTGATGCGACCATATAATTGATTGTCCTCAGAAGATATTGCACTTTGCACATTTTATTTCCTCACATGTAAAGAATAATAATGAATTAATATAAAATAAGAGTGAGTTAGTACAAAATTATGTAACAAAAAGAGAACAGACAGGAAGAATTTGAGTCATTGAAAGCAAATCAGCAAAGTGATATATATAAAAATGCAAAATACTGAAAAAATGTAAGTAATAATGGGATTATTTTAGGTGCAAACTGCACCTTTTTCCTTAATCAAAATCTGAGATGGATTTGTGTCCAAGCTGGTCAGAGAAAAATAAAATGATAGCATTATTTTATTTGAAGGGTGATGATAGTTCATTATTTCGTAGGGATGTCAGGATGTTGAGTAAGGTTTGCTTTTATTTTAATCGCACACAAAATCATGTATCAGCATCCAGAAGAAAGATATTAAGAAATTTACATAGAGAAATCCTTTCATTTAAATTCTTCTCTCATTTTTATTTCCCTTGTCCCCTTATTGCTATCTGCTGCTTAACATAAAATGTTATATAAAATACAGAACAATGTCCAATGTTGTTCTATTTCTGAAACCCTGACAGCTTGCTGACAGTGATCATGCCAAAGGGCTCAGAAAGACAAGCCTATGTGTTAGCTGAAAGTTCTTGTGCCACCGACCGCATCATAGGCCTGGACTCTGGATTTGTACGGGTACATGCTAATGCCATGGTCACCACAAACACCACTGCTTCAGCTAATTGTCCAGTTGGAGTTGGAAGACTTTGGTCTGACTCATCTTCCAAAAACGCCAGTGGATGCTCCATTGATGACACAGACAGAGACTTCGTGGATGACAAGGTTGCCAAGAGATCAGCAGGGTGCTTTCCCATCATAACTTCCAAAGCTACCACTCCAAAACTGTAGACATCACACTTCTCTGTTACTCTCATAGTTTGTGATAACTCTGCAAATTTCTAATTTTGTCAGAAACCCATTTTTGCAAAAGCAAAAGGCATATATGGGTAACAATAAACAATAAGCACGATGATGTGTACTTCGTGTAAATTCTACAACAATAAGTGCATTTTAAAGCAAACTCATTCCTGCTTGGATGTATAATCAAATGAGTGGTTTTAAACTATTATGTCATTTATGGTATTTTTGTCTCTAAACGTTGAAAAAACATGTTTTGCCCAAGTTGTTTCTAGCTGTCGCAACTACTTGTTTTTTAATTAACCTTCAATGGCGTAACTTCCTAAAATCTCCTTAAATGATCTTATTCAATGCAAATAAGCTATTTCCACAAGTTATTCAAATGCTATAAAACATCATTTAAATGTTTATAGAAAAGCAAGGATATCCAAACGGGGCCTAATTTGAAAACTGCAAATTTAGTTATGTAATTTGTACCTGGAGCCATGTAACCATAGGACCCAGCAATGGAGGTCCAGCTTGTTGCATCAGAGCTCAGCAGCTTTGCTGTGCCAAAATCTGCAAGGCGAGGCTCAAAATCTGAGTCCAGCAGTACGTTATTCAATGTCACATCTCTGTGCACAACTGGTGGTGTGCAATCACTATGCAGATAGGCAAGTGCATGTGCTATTCCCTGCACTATTTTCACCCTCATAGGCCAACTTAACTCCAACTTCCCTTCCTCATCATACAATACTTTTCCCAAACTACCCCTCTCTACATATTCATAAACCAAGTATATTTTTCCCCTGCTAGAACAAAACCCGTAAAGCTTTATGATGTTTCTGTGCTTCACATCAGTAAGAGTTCTTATCTCATTTTCAAAACTCTGTCGGTTCACCGATGGAATTTCATTGGAGTCTGAGATGTTGAGCCTTTTCACTGCAACAACTTGGCTCTTAGTTAATTCTGCTTTGTAGACACTTCCAAATCCTCCTCTTCCAATGCAGTACATCTCGTTGAAGCCATCTGTGGCCTTAACAATGTCTCCAAATCTGAATTTTCCTTCTCTTCCCCATACCATGCTAAAGGACCTTTCACTCTTCTCAGTGCCTTTTGAGTCTTCATCAGGGATTTTGGACTGATTCCGAATTATCATTATTCTTGCAGTGGCTATCACAACAGTCAATACCACACAAACTGGTATAAGAACGGCAAGTAAAATAGTTGTTGTACTTTTTGCTCCTGAATTGTCTGCTGAAGATTCTCCTTGGCAAGAATTTAATCCTTTCGAATTTCCACACAAACCGGAATTCCCAACATAAGCTTCAGCAGGTGCTTCTTGGAAAATATTACCAGTTGGGATAGAACCTGTCAAGTTGTTGTAAGAAAAATCCACAGATAGAAGGCTTTGCATTCCAGAAAATGATTGTGGAATTGTCCCGGAAAGGTGGTTATGTGAGACATTTAGAATTTCCAAGGAAGTGAGCTTCTGGAGATTTTGAGGAATTGATCCTGATAGATGGTTGCTGCTGAGGTCCAACAAGTACTGAAGTGAGAAAAGATTACCAAGTTCAAATGGTATCTCCCCGGATAGATTGTTATGGCTTAAACTCAAACTTGTTAAGCGATCACAGTTACTCACCTCTCCTGGTATTCCTCCAGTAAAATTGTTATCTGATAAATCAAGATATTCAAGGCTGGCTAAATTTCCAATGCTCTTGGGGATTTCTCCTGTCAAATGGTTTCTACTCAAGTTGAACATGTATAATAGGCTTAGATTGCCCAATTCTGCTGGGATATTTCCAGTGATTTCATTGGACTGCAGGCTCAGATAATGCAACTGAGTCAACTTACCAAACTCGGATGGGATTTTCCCAGAAAGTTTATTTCCATCCATTTCCATTCTGGTTAAATTTACACATTCACCCCACTGAGGTGAAAGCTCACCAACAAACCGATTGCTACTAAGTGAGATGAAGTAGAGTTTTGGATGAATACCAAATGCTTCTGTGATGTTCCCTGTAAATTGATTTCTATCAAGCCTAACTCTAGTTAGGTTCTTACAATTTCTCAAGCAACTAGGCAAGGGGCCAGAAAAGTTGTTGCTATCTACAGTCAGAGTTTCAAGTAACAAACCGGTGCACAAATCAGTTGGCAATTCTCCTGAGAAGCTGTTGTTAGATAAGACGACACGAATTAAAGGGCTATACTTGCCAAAGTCTCTCGGAATGTTGCCTGAAAAATTATTGGTGAACACAGAAAATGACTGCAACTGAGTCAGCTGGGCAATTGATTCTGGTAGCTCTCCATGCAAAGAATTGGTATCAATATCAAAAATTTGAATTGAGGTCAAGTTTCCAATATCCTTAGGGATGGTTCCAGTGAGATTGTTGTCGGAAAGTTTCACGACTGTGATATTCTGAAGATTCCACATGGTTGAAGGAATTGGACCAGACAATTGATTCATTGCAAGGTCTAATTCTACCATTTCTTTCAAGTTTCCAATTTCCCTAGGAATAGAGCCAGAGAATTGATTATTGTAAACATAAAAGTAAGTGATTTTGGTGAGCAGGCCAATTTCTGCAGGAATTTCTCCGATGAATTTGTTGTCCTGAAGTTGTAGAGAAACCAGTTCTGTCCAATTGGAGATCAATGAAGGAGAAATTTGGCCAGAAAGGGAATTATCTGATAACCCCAAATTCACCATTTTGGTCAGATTGGAAAATGATTGAGGCAAGGGCCCACTTAAATTATTCTCTGCCAAAGCTAGCAAGGTTAGATTATTACATAGGCCAAGCTCGGAAGGGATTGAAGAATTCAAATAATTCTTGTGAAGATCAAGCTGTGAGAGTTCCCTAAGTTGGCCTATGGAGGAAGGAATTTCCCCTTGGAGTGAATTCTCATTCAACTCAAGTTTTTGAAGTCTTGATATTAATCCAATCTCTTTAGGAATTGCGCCAGTAAACTTGTTAACACCAAGAAGAAGTTCCTTGAGATTGGAAAGCTTGGACAAATTGGATGGCAAACTTCCGTCTATCCCACAGTTGGTGAGATTGAGGTATTCGAGCTTGCCCAGGATGTTATACAAGGATTCTGGTACAGCCATGATGTTTTGAGACAGGTCAAGAAAGGTCAAGTTCTGGCACTCCAACATGAAACTTGGGAATTCGGGAGTGAAATTATTATAAGATAAACTGAGGTGAGTTAAGGAAGACATGCCCGAATAGTGGGACCAGTCAGGAGGAGTTGCAAAGGAGTTTGAACTTAAGTCCAGGTACCATACCTTGGGGAGATTTGTGAGCTGATAAGGAATTGTGCCATTGAAATTGTTGTTGAAAAGACTAAGGTATTGAATCTCCTTTAGCTGGCCTATCTCAGGAGGAAGAATGCCCTCAAATAAGTTGTTTCCCAAATCCAAGTGAGCGAGCTTTGTGAGTTTGCCAATGGCAGATGGTATGGACCCATTTAAACTATTTGTATTGAGGTTGAGAGTTGTGAGATTGGGAAGTGAATCAAAATCAAAGCCAGAGAGTGTCCCTTGAAGATTTGCATTTGAGAGGCTTAGCTCAGTAATTGTTGTGTTGGTTTTGTCACAGACAATAGCTTCCCAGTCATTGCAAAGGTTGCTAGAATTGGCGAAAGACCATGAGGAGAGAGAAGGAGGGAGTGGAGGAGAGAGAGTGTTTTTCCATTTCACAAGAGCTTCTGCTTCTGTTCTGAGTGATGCTTTGATCTTTGATGGAAGAATGAAGAGCAAGAAAATGTGAAGGAAAAGAGCACAAACCTTTTGAGAAATTGACATGTCTGTGTGACATGTTTTTTGTTTGTGTGATTTCTTAAATACAGGAGTTAGCTTTCCTTGTTCAGGATCAGTCAATTTTGTTGTCCCATTATAAGCTACCAAACAGCAAGAAGAATTATTTAACCTGGTTTCTTTCAGGATTGTAAGGTGGGCATCTTTTTTTTAATGCTTACAAATGTATGATTTAAACTAACTTTATTTACTGGCTTCTGACTTTGGTTTTTTAAACTAGTTTATCTATAATTTTTTTTTATAAATAAATATTGAATTCATTATGTTTTGTTTCAAGAATGAACTTTCTTTTCTTGACTTCAGATTAATTCCCTTTAAACAAACACAACATGAATTTATTTTGTTGTTACTGTGCCCATATTCAACAGTCTCCATGATGCTTTGATGCAAAACTATACCAATGACGTATTATCATCATAGTAATATGCATCATTTTCATAGGGAAAAATTATGTCTTAATAAATAAAATATTATGTTAATCTTAACTAAATACATACATAAGAATTTGAGGTCAAGATATAAAATAAGGCAAAGTCTTAAAAAAAAAAAACATCTTATATGACTTAAGTTAAAGACTCCTACCTATAATATTCTTTATTTACAACTTGCATTAGTCATTATCTATTATCTATTCTAATTAAACTCAATAAAAAACAACTCATAAATGACAAAAACTTTCCGGAAATTTTATTTGCTTCATTTTTCCTTTTAAGCAGGCCAAATTTGTTTTCTTATGTATATTTTTTCTCTCTTTATTCTGTATCTGTAAGGGAAGAAAAAAAAGGGGGGGGGGGGGGGGGATGCAGACAATATAGCAGTCCCACCGTGCGTAGGAGTCTTGTTAGACCAATGGCAGAATGGCCAACAAAAACTAGTTTGTAATGTAAATCCAAAGATTCAGAATACAGTATTCAAAAGATACCATAATCAAATGTAGAATTTTGGTAGCAATATTATTTGTTCATAGCATCTTGTTATCATGACAACTAAAGTAATGAGAAAACAAGCTGATTCGATGTTAGTGTTAGATGGATTATCAATATTCATTAAAAAAAACGATTAGTGGTGCTCATATTCATCCTTAAATAATGAGACCATTTGGAAAAAGATTATGTATTTGTGAGCACAACGATGAAATGGGGGCAAATGGTTTTATGATTCTTCTAGAATTTCAACAAACATCTGTGTGACCAAAGTGGAGCCGTCCATAATAAATTATGTTTTCTTAATTGGCTTCTGAGGCTATCAATTCAATTTCCACTTCGATATGAATCCTACGGCTACCATAATTTTTTGCCGCCAAATGATCACATCACTGACCCAAGTCCACCGATGTAATCATCCATTATCAGATACAAACAACGAGACCTAATTATATTCTTAAAAAAATGGAAATTCACATGAATGTATCTCATTTTCTTCTATTATTCTCTAAAGTTCTATTAAAATTTGTTGAAAAATATTTAAGTTGTATTTAATATTTTTTTAAAAAAAATTACTTTCTATTTCTTCTAAGTTCGATTTCAAATCGTTTTTTGTGTGCATATATTATACGGGTCGTTTGGTTCATACGGGAATTAAGTTCCCATGAGAATTGGAATTTCACAGGAAGTTAATTTCCTATATGAACTTCCTGGAAAATCCCACATTTATATTTGGTTGATATGAAGCAAGTCACACTCTCCAGTAAATCCATTTCCTATATTTTGTTTGATTCAACGTTATATTTCCTAAGAAATAACAATGCAATGATCACAATAACCTTCAAAATAATATATTAACAGATATTAATTGATTTTATTTTATTTATGTGAAAAATGAGAGTCCCAAGTGTTGTTATTGTTCTCTGAGGCGAGAAATGAAAGGATACAATATCGAAAGGACAAAACGCAATGGCCTGAAGATGAAACAACGCATGCGATTACTGTTTCGGGAGGCACAAAAAGGCTAAAACAGTAACAACACTTCGCATTCCATCTCAAAGCGCAGTACCAGTGAACTCAAGACGCAGGAAGACACTGTACAAATCGTCGGCAAATATAGCAAAAAAAGACTCTAACAACCCTGAACAACTGGAGAACATCATTTCTCGACATCGGAAGCTTAAAACAAGTTCAAACAGTAACTCCACACAAATGGGTCGTCCACAGGTAAACTCACCTCCTCTTTAATATTGACTCTAGTACAGGCATTATACTTCAGTTAACTTGAAGGAAAATGTTATAGTTTCCTTGGATTTGTATTCCTATGTAAGTTCAAGGGAAACCTTAGAAGTTAGTACGATCACAGTATACCAAATATTTTGTTGCATGTTACTGTCACTCCACATAATATCTGTTTGTATGAGAAACAGAAAAATGGCACCGTGCATATTTCATTGTCTTTTTGGTATTCTGTTCACATAAAAACAAATAGACATTAAGGAGTCATCTGATGCCCAAAAGTAACGTGATTTTCCATCGGCATTGCCTTTAAACACGTTTGATTTGTAAATTTATTACCACAATTAGTGGATGTTACTGTTCTCAATGAAACAGTAACATCTCGTTTCATTAGTCTTTGATAGGTAGGGGTGCAATGGGTTGGGCAGTCTATCGGGGGCCTATAGCCTGGCCTAATTAAGGCCTAACTCAGCTCGGCCTATTTAACTAAATGAGTCAGGTTAAGAGTAGTATAAAAACTTTTTTAATTAAATAGGCCAGGTTTTTTTATTTGAAGCCTAACCTACAGGCCTATCGGGCTGGCCTATTTAATATTTTTTATTTAAATTTATTTATTATAAAGGTAATGACATATAAGCCTTTTTTTTCAAGTCCATTATATAGATTCAATATTTTAAATATTTGTTATATAATTTATGATGAACTAATTTGCCTTTATTGTTAACTTTTAATGTTATGATAACTTAATGTTATTTTACTTTTAATTAAATATTGAATATTTAAATTAGTAATTTTATGTTATGAGTATATGAATTTATTTCTTTGTTAATTAGTTCTTATATAAAATTTTGTATTAATTTTAGTATTATTAGGAGTATTTTAAGAATATATTGATATAAATTTATATAACTTTATATAAGTTATTGGCTTATTTAAGGCCTTTTTATAATAGGCCTTTTAAGTATTAAGTTGTTGGCATATTTAAAAGCTTATATTTAAAACAGGCTAACAGGCTAGGCCAGACTTTTAAAATAGACCAGGCTTGAGCCTAAAATAAAGCCTTATATAGGCTAATAGGCCAGACTCGGGCCAATATTTTGCAATACAGGCCTGGTCTATTTAAGGTAAAGCCTAACTTGGCCCAACCCATTTGCACCCCTATTGATAGGGTAAACACCTTGGTTTTGTCAAGGTTTTCTATTTAGTCACGTATCATCTTGTCTATGTCTTGTGTTTTTTAGGTTGGTGTCTCTATTTGCAGACCAAACACAACCATGTCACCACGGTAGAGTTTCGTAAAAGAGTTATATCTCGGTTCTTGTCTCATGTTACTGTTTCTCGGTGAAACAGAAACACACCACTACCATGAGGTTGCATTGTTAATTATACCGCATTTTGTCTGTTCATACATGTTTTTGCTCGTTGTCAACACATTAGAACTTTGTTAAACATGCATATCTTATTTTTTAGTTTATGTTACGGTTTCTTGATGAAACAGTAACACATTATTTCTCGTAAGTTACACTGTTAATTATACCTTATTTTATCAACTTATGTTCTTTTTGCTCTTTATCAACGCAGTAGAGTTTCCTAAAAGAGTTATATATCAAATCTTGGTTCATGTTACTGTTTCGTGGTGAAACAGTAATACATAATTTCTTCTATGAAACGCTATTAATCATGCCCTATCTTGTTAAATTATGTTCCTTGTGCTCATTATCAACGCAGTAGAGATCCGTAAGACAGTTATATCTTAAATCTTAGTTTAGGTTACTATTTCTTAGTGAAATACTAATACACCTCTACCACGAGGTTGCATTGTTAGTCATACCTCATATTGTCTACTTGTACATATTTTTATTCTTTGGCAACATAGTAGAGTGTTATTGAACATGCATATCTCATTTTTCTGGTTCATGTTACTATTTTTTTGATGAAATAGTAACACAGTTTCTTGAAAGTTCTACTGTTAATCATACCCTATCTTATCAACTTATGTTCCTTATGCTCGTTATCAGTGCAGTAGAGATCCGTAAGATAATTATATCTTAAATCTTAGTTCATGTTACTGTTTCTTGGTGAAATAGTAACACACCTCTATCACGAGGTTGCATTATTAGTCATACCTCATATTGTCTACTTGTGCATTTTTTTGTTCTTTGGCAACATAGCAGAGTGTTGTTAAACATGCATATCTCATTTTTCTGGTTCATGTTACAATTTTTTTGATGAAACAGTAACACATAGTTTCTTAGAAGTTCCACTGTTAATCATGCCTTATCTTATCAACTTATGTTCCTTGTGCTCGTTATTAATGCAATAAAGATCCGTAAGACAGTTATATCTCAAATCTTAGTTCATGTTACTGTTTCTTGGTGAAACAGTAACACACCTCTACCACGAGGTTGTATTGTTAGTCATATCTCACACAGTAGCACTTATGCATGTTTTTACTCATTGTTCATGTTTTTTAACGTTATTTGTTCAGTAGAGTTTTGTTAGACATGTATATCTCATTTTTTCTAGTGTGTTACTGTTTCTTGATGAAACAATAACACACTAGAAAGAATTAGAAGTTACATTGTTAATAATACCTCATTTTATCTATTTATGCATGATTTAACGATTGATTTGACATTTCTTGAACAGAAAGGCACTAAAGCACTCACACAAGCAGAAGATTCTGAAGAAGAAACTCAAAAATTCCAGTAATACAGGTCCAATCTGTTAGCATGCACAAGGCAGGTCAATCAACTTCAATTCGATGACAGACACACGATGGTGCTGAGACAAAACCTATTTTGGGTCCTAATAAATGCAATAATAATAAAGGAACTGAATCGCAGCATGTGTCAGAAGAGTGATGTTGAAATTCAATCTATAATTGCTACCTTCTCATACAAGAATAATCATTTCAATATCGGGGGCAAACATCTCAGAATAACACCAACATCAGTGAAACTAATCTTTGGAATAAAGGATGGAGACCAACCCATCCAGACAACATCTGGCAAAAGGCCATGGTCAGACTTCGACACAAGGTATTTTCGTGGCAAAGCACGGATGAGTAAACCAATAATATGTAATGCATTCGAAAGAGCAGTGCGAGGAACATCGGAGACTGATATGCAGGATGTCTCCCATCTTATGACATTGATACTTCTAGTGGCCTTCTTCGTACCAAACAAAGCCCACACATTGGGCTGGTCATATATCAAATATGTAAAGGAAATAGACGCAATAGCACAACATGGGTGGTCACAACACATTCATGACCAATTAATGAATTATCTCAAAAGGGACAGCACCCCCAATGTAATCGATTATGTCATACTATTACCAGTAAGTTAAAGATGTCAAAACTCCTTTTTACTTCGTGTCACTATCTTTTATATTGTCTTCATTCATTTTCATTCATTTGGGTGAATGTTCCTTCCTCCTTTTTGTATGTTTGTCGGCACTCTTGGCTCATGTTACTGTTTTGGACCAAAAACAGTAACATGTACCTGCTTTATCTGTGAATAGTAACCTAAAGTTTTATGACATTTTGGTTGTTAATGTGATTTCACTTAACAGTTATTTTAAGTTTTTCTTTCGTGTTTATGACTGCATACAAGAATAACTTATTTACCTCCAGTTTTTTGCCTCTTTTATTACTCCGTCCTTGAATGCAGCCTCCAAAGGAAACTAACGTGATAAAATGAACGATTTATTATTGACAGTATTGACTGTATGAGATTAAATGCGTGCTGAGTGGACATCACATTGAAAGAGTTCTAAGATGTCTCAAATGGGACTTGAAACTCTTCACACGCCAATTGAGGGATCAACTAGCCAGCTTCAGGTAACCATATGAAAATATCAACTTATTATGAAGCCCAATACATGTCAGTACAAGAAAATATGTTACTGTCTATTTCCATGAAAAACAGTAACATCGAACAAGATGTTACTATTTCTACGTGAAACAAAAATACGTTCTTCTCTCCAAGTTTCTATTGTGAATTTGATCCTCATTCTAGCAATTTACTTTGTTTTACGAATGGTGTTGCTATTTCATAACAAACAGAAGCATGCCACAGTTACAATGCAACATGTTACTGTATTTTTTGAAAAACAGTAACATGTGCCCCTTATCGATTTTAACAGTTGTTTTATGCATTTAATGTGTTTCATAGTTAATAATTTACCTAAGGTTATTGTTACGCACTAACTTTATCCTTTATCTTCATGTTTCTATTTCTCACATAAATAAAAACGTGCCGATTTACCGCACTAATAATGGAAACACTCTTATGTTTCAGGTCGTAAACAGAGAAATTAAGCTAACAGTACAAGAGTATAACCTCCTCTACACAGTTGAAACAAATCTATAATTAATTGAATTTGTTGACAAAACAAAAACACAGAACATATCCTCCCAATCAAAGGATTTGGGAGGCGATACTGAGACAGCATCGGCCCAGTACGTGATCCAACCACGATCAATAAAGCTGGACCAGTTTGCAGATATTGCATTATCCCACAAAAAGCAACATCAACAACACAACGATGAAGTCCTATGGCTTAGGGATCAACTCTTCAGTGCAAACACAGAAATACTGAATTTGAAAGATGAATTGACCTCCCTCACTGAGAAACTTCAGACGTTAAAACAACATAGATAACAAAATGCAGAAAAAATATCAAAACTCAAACACGATAACGCACAGCTACAGGAGCAACTGTCCACTGTAACAAGTGAGGCAGAAAACCTTAGGGCAGTCAACGTTAGTTTGAAAAATCAGAATAAATAGCTCAATGCACAGCTATCAGAAAAAATTATGCCGATGGTTGAACAAGATGAGGTAGAAACCACCGGATTCGATGAAGAAAATGAAGACGAGAAAGAACAGCGTTCGATAATAGCAAAAATTAAAGCAAAAACAAGAAAAATAAAATGGGACAAAGAGTTCACGTACTTGAGGCCACTGAAAAAATGTAGAAGATAAACAGCGCACGACAATAGACAACAATTGCTGAGGATGTCTCTGGGTAGAGCAAAGAGGCCCCTGTTATAATTGAAGATGATACACCAGCAGATAAAATTAAAAAAAAAAAGCAAACTCATAAGGTAACGAAAACTACAAAGGTGCTAGCTACAAAATACCTTACCCAAGATGTCAGAAAAAAGATTGTGCAAATAAAAAAGACAAGAGACTTACAGTAAGTCATGTCCTATTTTCTTCTCAATTCTTTGCATTTACTAGAAAGTATTGCCTATCGTTTCGTCTCATCCCCATGCCAATTCTTCACGTACTCAAGGCCACTGAAAAAACGTAGAAGATAAACAGTTGCACGACAACAGATAACAATTGCTGAGGATGTCTCTGGGTAGAGCAAAGAGGCCCCTGTTATAATTGAAGATGATACACCAGCAGATAAAATTAAAAAAAAGCAAACTCATAAGGCAATGAAAATTCCAAAGGTGCTAGCTGCAAAATACCTTACCCAAGATGTCAAGAATAAGATGGTGCAAATAAAAAGGACAGGAGACTTACAGTAAGTCATGTCCTATTTTCTTCTCAATTCTTTGCATTTACTAGAAAGTATTGCCTATCGTTTCGTCTCATCCCCATGCCAAATCACCATATGCAATATTTTTATCTAGTCAATCCCCGAGCAGGATTTGCTCATAACCTTTCAGGAGTTGGGGGAGTAATCAAAGAGGAGTCAATCACGAACAATGTATGTATCCTTTAATCGTTTAAACGTATTATTGTTTTGTCTTATTCCTCCCTGTGGTTATGTTACTGTTTCTTCCCAAAACAGTAATAGGAACTTACTAAGTCTATTCGGGCTCAAAAAGCATGGTGCTACTGTATGGAGTGCAAACAGTTATATACAATTATTCTTTCTGTTACAAATGTTGGATTTTTTTGCTACTGTTTGGAGTTTACTACCCTAATCAATCATCTAACAAGAACTAATCAATCAATGCCGATCATAGATGGCCATACCTACACTTTGAGCTTGGCTTCCACGAACAGTAAAAGGAAGATATTTGCATTCGACAGCTGTTACTGGGTAAGATCTTGAATCCATTTCCCAAATATGAATTACAGAAGACAGCATTAATACTGACTTAGGCTCAAACTATATTGACAATCTTACATTGTGAGCGACGTTAAGTTACTCCAAGAAGCTAGGCAGTTCAAATTCGATGCACATATGGAAGAGGCAATGGCTGCATATGTTGTTATATTCCCAGTAAACTCCACAGGCATGAATGACTTCAAAAACTCCAACCACTTCACACTTTTCATCTTAGATAATAAATAGTGCAAATGGACACACTACAACTCGCTAAGGCCGAGAAGAGAAAGGGCACCGAATACATACTTTTGTGATACCATGATGGTGGTGAGTGATATTAAATACTATGATAGAATAGCAAGTGATGTTACTTTTGATTTGACTAAAGTTGCATTGCTAACCACATTCTAGAATCCTCTATCTTGTCATCTTATTGACGTTACTCTTTCCATCAGAGATAATAACATATCATACTCACAACAAGACAATATCGTATCTCTCATATGTAGCTCATAGCATGGTTTTCCGTTGGAGAAAACATGTCAAGTGTCATGCTATTGGATGATAAGCTGTTATTCGTTGATGTTTTGATTTCTTGTCAAAATAGTAATACTTTATTTTCTCGAAGTTTCATTTTTTAATTAAACTTAATTGAGTTATTTATATGCTAGATGTATTTTTTATTGATGTTACTGTTGCCATAACAAAAAATAATAACTAATAACAATACCTAGATATTACAGCTAGCAGTGTAGATAGTTACATGGAGTTTTTATTTTTCATTTTTTTTTAGTTTGCTAACAACAGAAGGACTATTACGAGAAAAAGATGAATGAAGTCCTTGCACATAGTAGAATGGATACGAGGGTAGAGCCAACCACTGTAGGTCCACCTTTTGAGATAATATCATACGAATGGGCATCTCAACAGGAAGAAATGTCATAAGTAACAAGTTCTTTTCTTATCCAAAGGTAACATGTATAGTAGGTACCAAACTAACTCATGTTACTGTTTTCCAGGTAAGACTGCGGGATTTTCATATGCTTGCATATAGAGAATATATTCAACAATAAAAAGTTTTAAAAATAATTTCTACTAGAGGAAGTGAGATAATATAGAGTAAAATTAGTTACTAAATTCCTCGAGAATTTCAATCTTCCTAACTGAAGTTAATTATTATGCACATATGTAACACTAAAAGTTAATTATTATGCATATATGTAACACTAAATTCATGTAAAATCATGGTCTTAGATATATTTAAAATTCAATTGTATGTATAACTCAATTGTAAATGTTAATCTTCTGTACAATTTAATCTTATATCCAGATGATGTTAGCACTCAAACAATACGTTACCATATGAATTACGAATACCTGTGTTAATGTTACTCTTTTTTTACGAATGCAGCAACATCCAGTTATGTGGTACTATTTGTAAGACCTACCACCAAGATTAGTATGAACGAAGTACATTCTTTGAAAAAATCCCCCAGCGATAGACATGCATCTCTTACACGCACACAGGTCATTTTCTTGGAGGATGTTACTATTTTGGACCAAAACAGTAACATCCCATAAAAAGACATTTCTTGTATCTTTTCGAGCTAGAAACTTGCCAGGTGATGTAATTAACCTATCCAGACATAGTTGCCGACCACCATATGGGATGTTACTATTTTGGTCCAAAATAGTAACATCCCCCAAATAGGCAGTTCTTGGATCTTATCTGGAGAGGAACTTGTCAAGTGACATAATTAACTACCCAAACCCAACTTCCAGCCACCTGAAAACCCCCAGGCCTCAAAACTCCAACAACCTCGATGATGTTGTTATTTTGGTCTAAAACAGTAATATCCCCCGAATAGGTAGTTCTTTAATCTTATCCAGAAAGGAACTTGTCAAATGATATAACTAACCACCCATACCCAACTTTCAGCCACCTGAAACCCCTTAGGCTCAAAACTCCAACAACATCGATGATGTTGCTGTTTTGGTCCAAAACAGTAACATCCCCTAAATAGGCAGTTCTTTGATCTTATCCAGAGAGGAACTTGTCAAGTGACATAAATAAGCAGCCAAACCTAACTTCTAGCCACCTTGAAACGCCCCGGACTCGAAACTCCAACAGCCTTGATGATGTTACTGTCTTAGGACCAATACAGTAACATGCAAGCTTGTTGGCCTACTTTCTCAGGCAATGTAAGCCAATGCACAGCAGGCTCTACCCCAGAAGTGGAAATGCATCCGACTGACGTTCATGAGCCACATTCTTGAGTGTTACTGTTTTCGTCCAAAACAGTAACATCCCACAAAGAGACAGTTGTTAGATCTTATCCAGAGAGGAACTGTATCAAGTTACATAATTAACCAATAAGACCTAGATTCCAGCCGCTTGTAACCCATCAATTGTTTCAATTCTCCATCAGCCTCAACGATGTTACTGTTGCCACCTAAAATAGTAACATACAATTGGTTGGCCTGCTTTTCCAAGTGAAGTGGCCACTTAACAGTGCCTAAACCCCCAGCAATAAATATGCTTCTCTCACACTACAACGGGTTGCATTCTTTGGTGTTATTATTTTCGTCCAAAATAATAACATCCAAGATAATGTGTAATCATGTCTGAAGATGATACACGAAATGAACCGAACTATACTACAGGAGTCTCAATAAAATTGCCATGGGAAAAAGTGAAAATGTATTGTTATATTCTAGCAAAAGCTTGAGGAATTCCAGTTCAGTAGCTTATATACATTAACCGGAAGCCACATCAACTAATACATTATGCGCTCTGATGTCAGATAAGTGTCTAAAAAATAGGTACACATACAAAAGTTCAACAACATAACATGAGTTCAATGAGTGTGTTGGCTCCTAATGACTACTAGTTTTCATAGAACTTCATTGATCTAGAAGTAACAAAGCTTGCACATAAGCAGCTCTGAAATCTTCTGGAAAGCTAAAAAAGAAATTAACTTCTAGGAGGTTGAGAGCAATTTTCCTTGCCACATTCATAACTTAGGTAGGAGTCAACCCATCAATCTTCATAATCTCACTAGTCACTTGCATCCTTCTCCCTGTAGAATCATATTCATGTTGGAAACAAGAAGCCAAGCGGCCTATGTGTTTACTTGCATCCTTCATCACATCACCCATTCGTGCAAATCTAAAAGAAAATTCTCTCAAAACTTCTAAATTTTCTGTCTTTACCTTCTTTGACCTACGGTTTGATGGGGTAGGTTGAGGAAGAAGTTCCCTATTGGGGCACATGGAGGGACTGGGTAAGTGTCCTCCACGAAAAAGATAGGAACATATTCTTCTTGCTCTTCTTCTTCTCTATCTCTTACTTCATCTTCCATCCCCTCTAATGCATCTTGTGGATTTATAGCCTCAAAGTGAAACCTAATATTCAATTAAAAAAGCAAAATTAGTATTAACTAATTTTAACAGAGTTATTTTTGTCCATGAATTAATTGAAAATGCAGGCAATAAAACTTACCCAAGAGGGAGTGAGTAAGTGATCTCCTATGTTTTGTAGGAAATACAAGTTCTCGGAAAGATCCATTTCCTCTCATTTGCGCAACCAAACAACTCTATGGTAGTTTACATCTTAGGAAGTCCAATTTCCTATATTGTTGCTGCGAATCAAACGACCCCTTAGATAGTAATAAGTAGTGCAACATGAGCAACAGAAAAAGCGTCGTATAAGTGATTAATCAGAATTAATATTTTCTCTTATCTTTCTATTTTTTTAATTCTTTTTTAGTGTATATTTGATATTATCCATACATTATAGTGGTGTAATGTCGTGGTGTCCCCTTATTAAAAAAAATTATAAAATATCCCTTCAATTTTAAAGTAATTTGATTTTGCCCACTTCCATTTAAATTTTTTTTAAAATTACCACTTTAATTTTTATAAAATTTGAAATTAACATGCATTATTAACTGAATTAATTATTTTTAATAATTAAAATATCATTGTAAATTTGAAATTAACATAAATTGTAAATTATATATTTTTTATAATAATTATAATATTATGGTATATTGATTTATTTCATCATTTTATTCACATATAATTTCATAATACATTTTTATTATCTAATTGAATATATATATCTAATTTGATTTTAATTAATTATATAATATGGAAATAATTTATAAAAATAATAAAATAAACTAACAAACTATAATATTATGATTCTTGTTTAAAAATATCATAAAAAATTATGTAATTTGATAAAATGATAAATTAAATTGATAGTGGGCGTTAATTCTAGGTTTTATATAGTCTGAAGTTAAAAAAGAGTAAAATTCAACCACCTAAAATTAAAAAGGTTTTTTTACATTTTTCCTTGTCAAAATTGATATTTGATGAATTGAATATAAGGCCATCCCAAATGCAATGACAAACCGATCCCACCAGGTTGAGCCCAGACAGAAAAACCATTGGGTTAGTTCCTTCTATATTCTATTGGGCTTCCTAGGTCTCTTTGCGATGCCTTTTCTCTTTTTCTGACCCACTTTGGGCCTAAAAATAAGAAGTCCATTTTGTCATACCCAATACAATTGATAACCAAAAGACCAGGGATCAATTTATGCGCGAAGACGAGAAAGCCAAAATCTTGATTTACGAGAGTGAAAAAAAAAATGGTATAACATTAATGAAATTGTATATCAATATATTATTAAATTTAATTATACATTAAATTTATTTTTTTTAAATTAAATTTAATACATTACATGATAATATTTCAATGATTAAATTTGATATTATACCGATATATTACTATATTAATGGTATACTATAATCATTTTAAAAAAGAGAAAGTCATAATTTTTTTTTATTTAACTTTAATCCCGTATCATCAGCCAATGTATTGATATTAAAAAAGTATTACAACTCTCACTATTATTTTAATTTTTTATTGATGATAATGTAAGAACTTTTACTTTTATATAAATTTAAATTTAAACTAATATTTCCTTTAAATTTGATCCATAATATAAATATTAGTTGAATTCAAAGTTGAGCTATCCCCATCCAGTTTGGCATTGAAGCAGCCAATGACTAATTCACAGTTGAAGCTCCTCCTACCTAACCAGTTTTTTCCACTTTTCCTAGCAGCCTGTGACTAAAACAAAGCAAGTTCGCACTTTCAAGCAATTTAGGGAATCAAAAAATTTGGATTTAAGAGGGAGTTTTGCAAAATATTTCGATTTATATAGAATTCATAAAAAATTTCTCATAACTCATTTTTTAAGAGGTAGTTTTGTAATAAATAAATCCTTTATTTGGATGAACTAAAAATATAATTTTATTTCATTCTCAATTTTTTTAGTATATTTGAATTTGAATAAAAATGAATTTCATTTATTTTTATTTATAATTTCTATTTTAATTATATTTGTACATTTAGTAAGAATTTTACTATAATTCATTTCATTTAACTTAAAACACATATTATGTAATAAATTTACTCTCTTTTTAATATTTTACCATCAAAATTTATGTTTTAATTGAATTATATGCATTTTTTAATATATTCTAAAAAATTTATTTATAAATAAATTGAAAATATTATTTTAAAAATAATTTCTAAATTTATTTATAAATAAATTGAAATCATTAATATTGAAATGAACTCAATTCTAAGTAAATTTGATTCAAGAAAAAGCAGAAAAATTATAAATATACTGTGCGTAAACACATATTCCGATCTTACATCTTGACTCTTAAAATCACTGTTTCTATTACCAAATTTCATATATTCAATTCTCAATTAAGACTTAGATTAGATGAGTGAATTGTCTAATATGACTCATAAATAACAAGCTTTTTATACAGTTACTACATATATTAAAATGGGGTAAATTAATTTTTTTTAACTTTAACCTAATTATATTTACACTTTTTTTATTCTCAAAAATATAAACTTACTTCTATTATAAATAAAAAAGAAGAGCGAAAATTTTGATTCAAGTAACATCCTATATTAAAATATATAAAATAAATTTTAAGTTAAGTGACATCTGATATTAAAATATATAAAATAAAAAATTAGTGTATATTTTTGTAAAATAGAAAACTGATATGAGTGTATATTTTTAAAAATAGAAAAAAGTGTAAATAAAATTATCGACAGGTAAATATAATTTGGCGTATCAAAGAAAGTAAACAAGCCTGTACCCCTCGAGTTCTCTGAGTTCCTCTAATTACTATTTGCTGACTTATTTGTGTCTCCTCTCACCAGTCAGCTCAAAACATGAGATGAAGATCCACTCATTAGTTCAGTCAATGGATACTTCTGGTACAAATTTAATACAGGCACTGTGCACATTGAGAAAACCTTACAGCAGAAGCAACTTTCCTCAGCATTTATTAGCTTCACATTGAGATCACCATCATCTCATCGACATGGTCAAATTGAGACAGGTTTTGGCCTATAATATCTTCCTCAGATAATACTCACTCAGAGTTAAATATAACCTTGTAATCAGTTAATCCAGGTACCATTATGACCTTAGAATGATGTCTGCAACTTTATGTTTTTTAGACTATCAAAGGTTTTCATTGCAAGATAATGGGCGAAAGTCAAGATTCACTCCTCGTGCTAACACATCCTTCAACTCTGGCGTCTCTTGGGTAACTTCTCATGTTATATTCTTGGAGGTTTCCAGGAAAAACTGCATCCATGTTGCAGAGCAAAAGTCAGAGATCGGGAAGGTCTTAATCAAAAGTTAAAAAAATGGAAAAGGAACACAACGTAACCATATCAGTATCATCATGTATATATTTTTGTTAGTTCTTCCTCCAAATCTTAATCCCATATTCCCAAAATGGAGAGATTTTTTCAGCTGATGCTTTGCTTTCTGATCTTCTCTGCTATATCAGTAGAAATTTCTGCACAGAAAGAAGCAGTAGCCTTGAGAAACTGGAAGAACAGTTTGAACTCTCTTTCTCTACCCTCATGGAACCTCTTAAACAACAGTAACAGCCCATGCAACTGGACTGGCATTTTGTGTGATGAAGAAGGCAGTGTCATTGAGATAAACCTTGCAAATTCAGGCCTAGATGGAACCCTAAACAGGTTTGAATTCTCTGCCTTTCCTAATCTCAATTCCTTGGATCTCAACATGAATAATCTGGTTGGAGCAATCCCAGCAGGGATTGGAAATGCAACAAAGCTCAGATTCCTTGATTTGAGCAGCAACAATTTGACATTTTCAATACCCCCAGAAATGGGAAATCTTTTAGAGCTCCAAGTTCTTAATCTCTATAACAATTCACTCCTAGAAAAAATACCATCTCAGCTCAGCAATCTGCAGAATCTGTGGCTTCTTAATCTTGGGGGAAATTATTTACGGAATCCTGACCCGAACGAATTTAAAGGCATGGCAGCAATAACAGAACTCTGGCTCACCTATAACTATTTCACCGAGATTCCACCCTTTGTTTTTGAATGTCCAAAGCTGGTTTTTCTTGATTTGTCAGACAATACTATAGCTGGCATACTTCCAATGGATTTACTGGCCAATCTTAGGAACCTCACATATCTAAACCTGACAAACAACTTGTTTGACGGGCAGATTCCAGCAGAAATTAAAAATCTTTTGAACCTGACAGACCTGAAACTTGGACAAAATAACCTAACTGGCAGTATACCACAGGAAATTGGTCTTTTATCGAACCTTGAGGTTCTTGAGTTGCATGATAATCATTTTCAAGGGCCAATAACTTCCTCCATAGGGAACCTGAAAAAGCTTCAAAGGTTGGACCTTGGGAACTCGGGGTTAAATTCTAGCATCCCAGATGAACTGGGCTTCTGCACTAGCCTTACTTATATTGATTTTTCAGATAATAGCCTGACAGGTTCTTTGCCCCTTTCCATGGCCTCATTAACGAGGATCAGAAAGTTGGGAATTTCTAGTAATAAACTATCTGGTGAACTTCATCCTTCTCTGCTTTCCAATTGGACAGAACTCATCTCTTTGCAACTCCAAATGAATGAACTTTCAGGAAGGCTTTTTCCTGAGGTTGGTTCAATGAGAAATCTAACTCTCCTATTCCTTTTTCAAAACCAATTTTCAGGTCCTATACCTCCAGAAATCGGAAACTTATCCAGCTTAGAATATCTTCATTTGGCCAACAACTTTCTTAATGGTTCCATTCCGGCAACCATTGGAAAGTTAGACAAGCTCGTCAATTTAAGCCTTGCCGGGAACCAAATGAGTGGGTTTCTTCCTTCTGATATAGGTGATATGCAAAGCGTACAAGTACTTGATTTAAGTGAAAACAAGTTTTCAGGACCTTTGCCGTTATCAATAACTCGTCTTGAAAGCGTCAATCTTCTTTATCTTACATCCAACATTCTATCAGGAAGCATTCCTGAAGACTTTGGCCCTTCACATTTGGAATATGTAAGCTTTGCCAACAACAACTTTTCCGGACAGCTTCCTCCAGGAATTTGCAAGGGAGGGAATCTTGTCTACTTCGCGGCTAGTGAAAATAATCTGGAAGGTCCAATTCCAGAAAGTCTGAGGAACTGCACTGGACTAATTAGAGTTGTGCTTCAAAAGAACTTTCTCAGTGGAGACATCACCAATGCATTTGGTATATACCCTGATCTGGATTTCATTGATTTATCAGATAATCAGCTTTCTGGTATATTATCAAGAAACTGGGGAGAGTGCAAGAGTCTCTCTAGTTTTAGCATATCTGCCAACAAGGTACAGGGAAATATCCCCCTGGAGCTGGGGAAATTGCCAAATTTGCAAAAGTTGGATCTTTCTGGTAACAATCTCATAGGGGAGATTCCAGTGGAGCTTTTCAGTTCATCTTCCATCCTGCTTGAACTGAATTTCAGCCACAATGAACTTTCAGGTCAGTTGCCAGCGGAGATAGGAACACTTTCAAGGTTGCAGTTTTTGGATTTGTCAGTAAATAATTTAACTGGGGCAATTCCAAAAGGACTTGGAAACTGCCAGTCTCTTCTGTTCTTGAAATTGAGTATGAACAAATTAGATGGCCCTATGCCATATGAGCTTGGGAATTTGGTCAACTTGCAGCCTCTTTTAGATCTCAGTCATAACTCACTAAGTGGAGAGATAACTCCAGGGCTAGGGAAGTTGTCAAGACTTGAAGTTTTGAACCTGTCTCATAATCAGCTCACTGGGATAATACCTTCTTCACTTGACTCTCTTGTGAGTCTTCAGTTAGTTGATGTGTCCTATAACAAACTTGTAGGTCCACTGCCAGACCTAGATGCTTTTGATGAAGCTTCGCCTGATGCACTGGCGGGTAATGCTGGCTTATGTGGTAAGAATGCAAATTTGAGACCTTGTAGTGGGGATACTTCTGGAAATGGTAGAAGTAAAAAATGGAAACTGATTGTTGCTATAGTTATTCCACTTGCTGCTTTGATGATTCTGGTGGCTTTCCTTGGAATCTTCATCTTCCTGCGTTATCATAGAGATGATCAGCATGGAAAGGACAAAAACTTAAAGGGAGGTAACTCATTTTTCATATGGAATCATAGGAAAGTGATAGATTTTAAGGACTTTAGCACTGCAACAGAGGATTTCAGTGACAAGTATTGCATAGGAAAAGGTGGACAAGGTTGTGTCTACAAGGCAGTGCTTCCCACTGGCGACATTTTTGCTGTGAAGCGTCTCCACCAAGATGAGGACATGAAGTTCCCTGGGTACCAAGTGAAGAATTTCATGGCTGAACTTCATGCATTGACTGATATCCGTCACCGAAACATTGTAAAAATGTGTGGATTCAGCTATTCTGATGGATCTATGTTTTTCATATATGAATATGTTGAAAAGGGCTCTTTAGGAAAGTTATTGCAGGATGAACAAGAAGCAAAGATCTTGACCTGGGATATCAGATTGAATATAATCAAGGGGGTGGCAAATGCATTGTCTTACCTACATAATGACTGCACACCCAGCATTGTTCACAGAGACATATCAGGAAACAACATTTTACTGGACCCGGAGTCTGAGCCTAAGATCTCTGACTTCGGAACGTCAAGATTGCTAAGGGAGGGAGATTCTAATTGGACAGCTCCGGTTGGTTCCCATGGCTATATAGCACCGGGTTTGTCTCAAACCTATACCATATTTTTCATTTGCTAACAAGTACGCCACACTCAATTTTTATGCCACACAAGCTGGCAATTACTGCACTCTTGACAGAAATTGATTTAAATTGGCTTTGCCTGTTTAGATCTTATACACCAGTAGATTAAGTGTACAAAGTTAAGTGCAATTATATTTTCCTTTGGCAATTGAACTCTTTGCATTTGGAACTATCTATGACCTGCAACGACTAAATTTTCTCCCATTACTATGTGAATGACCATTGTTAGGTTTTGCATATAAGTTACATTTTTTCTTCCCTTTTATTGGTTTTGCAGAGCTTGCTCTTACAATGAAGGTGACTGAGAAATGTGATGTATACAGTTTTGGAATCTTGGCTTTAGAAATACTGGCAGGAAAGCATCCTCAAGAGCTCCTTTCGTATCTAAACTCTGAAGGACTTGATTTGAACCTTATAGATGTCTTAGACAAAAGGATAACCCCGCCAATTGGTTCTATTGTGCAGCTCTTAGCTTTAACTGGAAACCTGGCACTAAAATGCATAGATGAAAATCCAACATCTCGACCCACCATGCATCAAGTTTCCAATGAATTGTTATCATATACAAGTTGGTCCTCCCTTGCCCCCTCCACGTGATCACATTGCAGCATGTGCACCTTTAGTAGCTTTCAGATGGAAAAGGCTCTGGAGGCACAACTTTTGCTTAATCAACCACCTCACAACCATAGTGGAAGGGAGGGATTCCACCAATGGGCAGAAGTTGTGCATCCAATTAGTCTAAGGTAGAGTCCTTTTACTCGAACACAAGCATAATGTTGATAAATGTGTAATAAACTGTGCAATCAAACGAATGAATTTACATAGTTCAGCCCTAAAATGATATAACTTTCTTTTCTCCAATTTTATACTTTGAATAGCATCTGGGATCCTTGTTGCTTTGGAGTTCTCGTGCTAAATGACTTCCGGAAAATTCATAAAGAATGGAGGAAGTATGGACGACACATGTAGAGATCCAATATCTAGAAGTTGTTTTAATCCAGCCGACACTGGTTACAACATGTAAATAACTTTAACACACTATTCACCTTTAAATTCACAAAAGCAAAATATAGACACGCCCAACAAAATACACTCAATTACAAGATTGTCTAAAATATATAAGGAACATCAGTAGGAGCATCTTCAGCAGCACTCCGATTCAAGGCTCTCTCTAACCTTGTCTCAAATGGGGTTGAGTGCCAATTCACTTTCTTATCCTGCATAACCAGTTAAAATCCAAATCAAATTACGCTCAGCTAACACATAAATTTCCTCAAGCTTTCACTTCAATTGTACCTCTCTATACTTGCTTGTGGTGTTAGGGATTCCTTTAAAGGAAGAGGCTGAGCCAGAATCATTTGTAAAGTCTGTGTGATTCCAGTAGGTCCCAACAGTCCCTATAATTGGCATCTCGTCTGGACTCCGGCTTGGTGACTTCCTTGGCGAACAAGAAGCCGAAAACTGCCTAAGCTCTTCTACTGTCAATGCACCTAGAATGGGTCTATCTTCTAGGCTTATCCCCGAATTTGGACTTTGTGAATTGCTCCATTCAGGGGTGCTCAAGTATGAAGCAGCAGCAACCGGGCCAGCTGCCTTGTTTACTGGTGTAGTTTCTGTTGAACTCAACCAATTCGAAAGGCTAGCATCAACTGAAATCTCCTGGCTCAACTTCTTGGATTGCTCACTTTCTGATTTCGAGCTCAGAGGTAGTTCCTTGAAACTTAATTCCTTACTAAATGGAGTTTGAAAATCTTGATTCAAATTACAATTTTCTTTCTCAGGCCTTGAAATTGGTGTTCTTTTAGCCTTGACTGCTTTCCATTGAGTGAGATTTTTTACTGGGTTCAACAAAGGATCAACATAAACGCTTCTGTCTCTAGTATTGAGATTTGACCCAGTTGACTTCACTTCTATCTCTAACTCCTCAGTAACAACTCTAGAAGAGGCAAGTCTTGCCCTCGAGCATATTATTCCATCTTCTTCAAGACCATCAACAAATTCTTCATTATAACCTTCTCCTATCTCACTATCATCGTTTATTCCATCATCCTCATCACTAAGATCACTACCGCCATAGTCCAATTCCTCATCTTCATCATCACTGTCTCTGCAGTTTTGGTATCTGTGATTTGGTGGGAATGAACCTGTTAAATTTACTGCACTATCTTCAGAGGAAGACTTCGATTGGGCATTTACTGAAGGTTTGTCTTTCTTCCCACCTTCACAATTCTCTGGTGGGAAATCTGCATCTTCATTGGGCAAAATTGGTGGCTCGTAGGTTTTCACATTGTTATTGAAAGTTACTTTCTTTTTGGGGCTGGAGCTTGGTCGTTCCTCAGGCTTATCTCTACATAAAAACCCAA
This sequence comes from Sindora glabra, assembly GCA_020226215.1. Classification (NCBI taxonomy): domain Eukaryota; kingdom Viridiplantae; phylum Streptophyta; class Magnoliopsida; order Fabales; family Fabaceae; genus Sindora; species Sindora glabra. Next base: position 66,842,647 of record CM035233.1, read on the forward strand.
TTATAATCACGAACTTGAAATAAAAAATCCAACAAAGGAACAATTTTCTTCTCCTATTGAATGGGAAGAAATTAACCAGAAATCATATACTGATGAAAATGTAACTTATGAATTGAGATCGCTTACTGGACTTCTGATGAAGGGCTGACGACGGCTATGGAGTAATCCTGAGCCAAAGAGACATCAGGTTGCTCTGCCTTGGTACTCGTACTCCCCTGTAACAGTACACAAGGAGAGAAAAGTCTATCCACTTAGCTCTGTTTGGCTGCTGAGAAAACAAGAGTAAAGAAAAGAAGTACCAATATAAAGCTTAAACCTAAAAAGGGAAATAAGATCAGCACTTGTAACAAAAGCTCAAACACGCTAATCTCCAAACCCCAAAAAGCCTAACTTTTTGTCAAACCAGTTCAAAGGCAACAGAAACAAATGGAAAAAAAAAATGCTGTTCTTGGGGCTCTTTTCCCGCCCAGTTTCTCAGCAACCAACCAAAGTCAAAATTTCAATTCAAAACCAAGCTTGAAGAAAAGAAAGGAGTCTGACCTGGTCTCGAGAAAGAACGTTACGCCTCTGTTTTCTGCGTTTAGCATCTTTGGAGGAACCAAAACACGCAAGAAAGCAACCCATCACAATCTCTGTGCCAGTTCGGTCTTAAATTATAATTCCTTGGCTTCAGAAATCGAAGGTTTGCGTAATGTGTACCTTCATGGAATCAAATACGCGCTGCAGAGGGACTGAGGGAAAGGAAGGGAATGAGGAAGAAGAAATAAGGAGCGTTTGGATGTGCGGGAATAGAATGGGATCAAGGTCGGTAGGGACAAAAACGGTCATTAAGGTCATTAACTTGAAAGACGTTTTTTCAAATATTACTTTTTAATTTTTTTTAATTGGAAAAGTAGGGAAGTGACCGTTAGAAAACCACGAGGGTGATCACAGAATGTAATTTGAGATATTTCAGTTTTCGGTTTTTTTTTTTCGTTGATTAATGTATTTATCGTATGGTCCGAATTGATGCCATTCAGAGAAAAGCTATCTGAACCGTTAGTTTTTAAACTGATTGATTTAAAATCAGGTTATTACAAGAACCCTATTGTGGCGCGTCGTCTCAATCTCGATGTTTAGTTGAAGGCCAACAAAAAATAAAACGTTGTCATAAATTGTTATTACTGCTGTTAACCCCAAAAATATCTGTCATTAAGTCCCAAAATCAGAATAATGAAAGAGCCGAGTCCAAATTTATTGTATAAAATATATAAATTCTTTATGAAAGAATCAGAAACTACACATTAAGGAGTAATTTAATTCATATGAGGTTCCATTTTTCTCCCAAAAAAAAAAAGTATAAATTGTTTAATCATCTATTATTTAACAAATTGAAACTAAAAAATTTTATTTTTCATAAAGCATGAAAATTTGTTTTTCCTCCTCTTTCAAATAAGTTCTATTTCACATATTCTTTATGAATATAAAAAAATTATCTTTATTAAATTTAAATAATGACATATAAAATTTATTAATTTATATCATAATATTAAAAATATAACAATTATTTTATTTATACATTCCAAAAAATTATTTAAAATTAAATCAAATAAAATATAAAAAATAATTTTCTAAAAGTATTGATTTCCCAATATCAATAAAACAATTTTAAATATTTTTTCAAAAAATTAACATAAAAACTTACATTTTGAAAATTTAACTCCTCATGAAAATTAATTTTTCATATAAACTAAACAACTTATAAAATTAAGATTTGATTTTATGATATAATATTTAATATCTTTTCTAATATTTTATGATATAAAAATTTTATTATTTCATTAATATTTAATTTTATTTGTAAATCGATGGTGGGATTAGTACTGGTGTTTATAGGTTGGATCATTAGACCGCCAACCATATTTTTCGTATATAATTGTATGAAAAGTAATAATTCTAACCTAACATATTATTTAAAAAATTTAGGTCCAATTCAACCTTGTTTTATTATTCCATTGATATTGCTTGTTGGATTCAAAATAAAACTACCATTTAATCCATACTTTTTGTAGAAACCTATTTTAAATTTTTATTTGTTGCCACTTCTCAACTATATTATGAAAAATATTTTAATTTATTTTAATAAAATTTTGCACACTAAACAAAAAATACAAACTGTATAATGTCATTAAAAATTTGAAGATAACCCAAAATGTTATAGCATCTCATTAAATAACAAAACTAAAATCCCTCACATTCTCACACTACATTTAAACAAATACATGTATTGATGATGGATATACAGCAAGTGAAATGGAAGGGGGATGAATGTGCCATTATGTATTAAGAAATTTCATTCGTGATAATTAAATCAACTATGGAATGAATATTAATCAATAGTAATGAATAGGTAGTAATCTGGCAACATTCAACAGACCAATTGCCAAACCCAAACTTAGTTGATTATCTTTTGCCATCTATGCAAAGCAGCACAACACCTGACCTAAAGCATTTTTAGCAGACAAGAGGCTGCAACTTACATGCAGCAATTGACTCCAGAAGCCATGTATGACCAATGACCTGGGCACCAGTGCCAGCAGCCAAATCCTCAGCCTCATTCAGTCTCCGCCATATAATTGAAACTTCATCCCCTAACTTGCATCCTTGCGGGGGATCAATATTGTAAACAACTAGCAACTTTGATGCAGTTATTTCACAGTCATGAGTTTTTGCTACCAATTCTTCCTTGCTTCCCAAGACATTACCTCCTCCTGCTACAACTAAGAGTTCGAGATCTTCCTTATAAGCAGGAACGTAATCACCAGAAAAATAAAAACTTATCCCAGTAAGCAGCTTTGGCTCCTGCATTCACAAGAATCAGATTATTAGTGTTCACAGTTAAAGAGACCATGTTCTTCAAACACTCATGGTTTACTTAAGAAATGTGAAAAGAGGAGAACGAAGGGCAAAGTTCATATTTTTAATAAACTTCTATGAAAACCGCATTCTACCCACCTCCCATTTCATTTCTCTTGGCTTCTAGAACAAATCATAATCGTCAAAGACAGGTTAATAAGACTAGAAGGTCAAGAAAGTATTCGTCAAGATGGCTATATAGGTATATCCTTTGCATGAAACATCTATAAAACAGGAAACTACTTACATTGGTTAGTGCCCTATGCCTGGCAACTTTTGGGCCATTTAGACACCCATGCGTGTCAATATTAATTTCATATGGTTCTTCATCCAGAGGATGCATTGCTTCCATGCTTGCTTTTATCCCTACAAAACAACAGGTAGCATCAACATCAGGTATGTATAAACAGAAAAGATAAGTAGTAGAGCAAGTAATGAATATCAGGAGACAACCCAAATGAACTTACAGTCCATTTTAAGAACCCATCGGCCATTTAAAATGGCCATCAGGACTTTTAATGTCCTTGAGCATGCTCCATTTTCATCAGTTGCTGCAATCACGTGTGTGACATTAGGTGTCCAGAACTTGGTCACAGTAGCTCCAATATTGCTTGCAAAATTGATCATAAGTATCTGCATCACCAAGAGGGGTAAATTTATTACACAGATCAGAAAGTATAACCCCTTTTTAATCAAATAAATGCATAAAACGATGTCCAATGTTATATAGCACGAATTTAAGTCAACAGCTTGCATGAAACCTTTGAGAAATAGTATCCATTCAAGAAAATGTCATTTCAGAAAGATAAAATTAGATAATTCAACTTCTCTCCCCAAGGCTTAAGATAGAAACCAATGTGAGGAACTTTACTTATGCTTACTTTCACAGCTTCCCAGTGATTTTCACTGGAAGAAAATTTTCATCAAAATTTAGTATCGGTTGTTTAGTTGTGCACCCTGTACAGTGACAATCCAATCAAAATGTAGGAGAGGAAAGAAGGCAAGAAAGGAAGAAATTGCTTGACAGAAAGAATCCAGGCAAGACAAACATACATTCATACTAACCTTTTCCTTAGTCGATAGAGAAGATCCACAGAAAACCCACTTTTTATCATCATTGATTGAAGTAACCAAGAGATTTGACTGCTGAGATACTGCACTTGTTGGACTGAAACTTAGACATGGTACCAATGATCAGCAGCAAATATTGTACAACCCCCACATTAAGATCGTGCTCTTATTTCTTCTTAATTAAACAAAATCTTAATGCAAAATAAGGGGAGAAAAAACCCATTGAACTTATCCATGAATGCTTTATTCAAGTCAAGCAGGTTAACATATTGTATAAGTTGTCGCAAACTGACAGGACGGACATACATAAAAGCATAGACATGTGTCTGGCTCTAAGCATTCTTTAAAATGTTTAATATCAATAACCAATTGACACATGAAATCCTCAAGAAACTGGTATAGCTGAAAGCTGAGAAGAAACCTACAGAGGCGATGACATTAGCTGCTTGCGGCCAGGCTGTTTCTTATTTCTGGGTTTCTCTTGTGGGAATCGAAATGGAGAATGAGTTGGACACAGCATGAGAAAGTTCTCCTGACCCAAAAAACAGTTAGCCGCAACATTTGTATTAATGAACTGAAGGGAGGGAAAAAACGAAAACAAAATCTCTTAATGTAAGAGAGAAAACTACATGATCCCAACGGACGGTTGAGATTCCCATTGCACAAGGAGCATGATAAGTTCTTCTGCAGGATTTGACAAAGCACCCAAGTGCAGCTCCCTTAAGACCACATACTCCGCATTTAAGTTTTGCTCCCCTTGCCACTTCTTGCTCCAAATTCTTAACAGTTTCATCAACAAAATACGCTTGTGGAGCCCTGGATTTTCAAATTTTATTGTGTATTTATTAGCTAAATGTTTAAAAAGGAATAGTGAATGCAAATTAAATATTCCATGCAAATGCATATTTATGTTATTTGAGTCGTACAATCAATGATAGATAATGATAAAACATTATTGATTTTTCAACACCTCTATATATTCCAAAACATTATTGATTTTTCAACACCTCTATATATTCCAATAATTTCTCAGGGAAACATGTCACTGTCAGACAGGCTAATATTGACAGCTAAGATATACTTCAAGATAGAATTAGCCTACCATTCAATGCAAAGTCTATGCACATGCATGACATTTGGCTGGATTGCTGCATCTCCTTCTACCAAATTTCCATTTGCATAATGCAACATTGACCCAGTAACCTGGAGAAGTTCACCAAGATATCAGGAAATTTGTTTCATTTACGTATCTAGCTTACACACTCAAGTGCATAAAAACCAAAAGCATAACTTGCAGTAAAATTACATTAAAGAAATACATTACCTCTGTGATTTTAGATGACTGGCAAAATGAACAGATGCTTGTATTTGAATGTGATTCTTCTGGAATTGCAGGCAACAATGCACCCTCGAACATTTCAGATTTAAGTTCCAGGTTACAACTGGAACCCACTGGTTTACGTGTGACAACAGGTTGAATCTGATTCTGATTTTTCAAGCCGGCCTCTCCATGGATAAGATTTTTTTGTCTCTTGAGCTCCCTCGTAATATCCCCTGTTTGAGAGTCAGAACTTTCAGACCTTAGCTGTGTCATTCTATCTTCCAAACTTCCATTTGCTTTGCTTGCTCTTTTCAATGAAGAGCCTTCTTGTCTCTCGGCGAGCAATAACTGAGAAAAACATCATCTTTTTAGGTAAAAAATATTAGGCGCAAAATGAAACCACGGTAGGGATTTGATTGAAAGAGAAGCATTGCTTCAAATGGTTTTCCAAGAAGCCAACTATAACATAGTAGGGAAACCACTATCATAAAGAAAACTTTTTAAAAACACCTTGTCTAAATTATTGTTCTATAAAATTTTATTGTTTTTTCTTTTCACTTGTCCATATTATGGACCTATTTTCTATAAAAAAAAAATAATTAAAAAAAACAAGTTTAATTCACAAAAGAATAAAAAGAGAAACTGATGCTACTAAAAATGTAAAGTTGCTTTAAACTAATTTGAATAAAAATTATAGAAAAAGCTCAGTTTCTTACGTGCTGGTTGTCATGATCACTGCTGTCGTTATCTGAACCTTTGGAATCACACAATGGAGGGCTGCCCGGCAATGACTGTGTCGCTTGATTCGTGTCCATTTCAGCAATTCCACACTCCTCGTGGCCCCCAAATCTTAACTGGGAACCTTTCACCCAATTAGTCTTTCCTTGATTGTTAAAGTAAGCTCCATCCATACACAACATCTCAAGACCTCCAGCTTTACCACACGCCGCAATCCCGCCACTCTCGTTATTTTGATTATTGTCAGTTCCAACGTCATTGGAATGACGTAAACCCAGCGGAATATCAGCAGGTTTAGTAGTTCTTGATGAAAATACGGACCCCCCAACACGTAGATTATTTCCTTCAGAAGTTTGGAGTGACTCCCTGGTCAATTTCTTGTCAGAACTTGAAGTTAACGATGCTTGGCATGGCTCCAAAGCTCTCACACTGTCTACATTAATCAAGTTACAGAAAATAATGTCAGACCAAGCTCGGGGGATTGGCTAAATTTGTACCAAATCAAAGCGGAAATGCTTTACCAGAAGAAAGTTGCTGAAATATACTGGCAGAAAAGGTGGCATCCAAGCTTCTATAGATATTTGCCATATTTTCCACAAAAGGCACATGCCTTAGATCTGCCACCCACAATCAATTCAAAGAAAAAAACGAGGATTGGTCATTTCAGTTCAAAGAGATATAGAAAAACACCCTCTTAGCTTATGAAAGGACACCAATTCAAATTACTTTCTGCCCACCCAAATTCGGTTAACAGCATCATCACATTTAGGAACAGAAATTCATCATTGCCATCACCCAATATTGATGCAAGTCACATTAAGGGAGACCAAATAAACAAAATTTCCACTTTCTGGCAGGTCCATCAAACATAAATGCAGATCCAGAATAAACTAAACTATTTTATTAGATTTAAAAAAATAAAATAAAATAAGCATCATCCTCAAACATTTAGCCACAGAAACAAAATTTGACAACTAGTTACCTCTATGAGCAAACTGCGTTTTACATAGAGAACATTCTGATCTAAGCCTGGTATAATCAGCAAGACATGCACTACAAAAAATAAAAATGAAAAAAATAAATAAATCTCCGATCAAATGACGAGTTAATTTGAGAAATTTAAGTGCTACGATCATCAAGAGCAAATATTAGGAAGAAAGAACGAACTTGCAGAATACGTGGTTGCATGGAAGTAGAATCGGTCTACTGAAAAAATTTAGGCTGCAAAATGAAAAGGAACAGTACCAGCGGCACGTCAGATCATTTCGTCAAAATAAAAATCAGAGAGAGAAAGAGAGAATGACAAACCAGAGAGGGCACTTAAGTTCAAGACCCATTTTTTGGAACTGAAGCATCCATGGGTTGAAAATTTTGGTGTTACTTCTCTGCCCAGAAATATCCATTGTTGAAACAGCTTCAAGAATTTGAATTCACCGAAACAGCAAAAACTTTTCGGACCTAACCTATCAATGATTCAATGGGAGCGAAGCATTTATAGGAGATGAGGCGATTGAAATGTGGATGGCTGATGCTTGCCTGCGGAACAAAGAGGCGCGAGTTACAGAATTTTGACTTGATTGGCGCAACGAGGACGTTTGAAGTTGGCGCGCGCTCTCTTTCAGTTTTCGCTTCCCTCAAGAAACCCCGCCGCCATTTGTTGGGTCATTGAAACGGATTTAAGTCTATGTATACGTTCGCAGTTTCCCAAAAAAAATAGAAATGCGGAATACGACAATAAAAGGTAAATTCGATTAAATGCATATTTAATGCGATTCGATCCGTCGAATCGGGCCGTCTGTAAACGGCTCCGGTTCCATTTTTTATACATATTAATACATAATATAAATTTTTATCTAATTAATTTAATATTTGCTTCAAATTTAATTTTTTATATTTCAAATTAATTTAATTTAAATAAATTATTTTTAAATTAATGAATTTAAAATTAATATTTATTATACTTTATTTAATTTTAGATTGTTAATTTGAATTAAGAATATATTAAATATGTAGTTTTTAATTTACCAATATTAGTTTAAGATTTAAATGTATTTGTTTTAAAAAGTAGTCCTCAAATTCAATTCGCAAATCCCTGATTTGCAAAATTTAAAATCAAATTCTAATTTAGAGAATTCATAAATCACATGATCCTGTTATAGTCGGTTTGAATAAACCGGTCCCCGGACCAACTATCTGGCTCATTTAACAAGTATAGCAATTTATCGTTGTTTCTCAAGATAGCCAAGGACATGAATTGGAAAGATGTCATTGCATTTTTTTTTTTCAAACTTTAGTATTATTGTTAATTTTAAATGTAATTGGTATCTGTTAAAAAAAATTATTGCTCATTAAAATATACATTTTAAAATAAAATTTATGATATTTATTATGTATTTCAATAATTAGTACTACTAATTTATGGGATAAAAATATCCTCACCAAAATTAATTAATATTTTGAATTTTAAGATCTAATAGTTAGCTTTTAGAATTTAATAGTCAAGGTTCTAGGATTGCGAATTTAAGATTTAATGGTTAAAATTGTAGGGTTTATAATTTGGATTTAAATTTGACTCTTATCATATAAATTAATTTTATACAAACATCAATTTATATATTTTTATATTAATAAAAATTGGCAAAATTTATTTATTACTATTAAAAAATTTTAATTATTATTACTTTTTAAATGATATATTTTTTATCATTCACTAATAACATAAAATATTTTATATTAATAATAGATCAAATTTAAACTTTTGTAATTTAGTAGTTAAAATTTTTATTATTTAAAAATTAAATGAAAATTTTCTGTCATCGAAATAAGATTATTAAAAGTTAATAATAAGTTAAAAATAAATTAAAATAAAAGCACGTAATTTTTAGAAACAACACACTAATTATCCATGAAATTTACAACATGAAATGTGATGATATAACATTTGTTACGGGGCTGAATGCGTAATTTTTTATAGTTATAGTTTTAAAATTTAAATTCAATTCAATGTCAATATCAACCAATTATACACTATGATTTATTCTTATATTCTTAAGTTAATAAAAAATTATTATAACAATTTTATTGTTAATAAAAATAAAAATACTTAATTATTATTATTTACTAATAATGTGTTATTTTTTATTCATTGATGGTGTAAAATATTTTACACTCATCTCAAATTTAAGTCCATAGAAACTCTTTAATATGCAAAGAATAAGGGTTGAATTCTAAAAATATTTTGTTTTCTATTTATTACACTATATTTTTTTAGGCGAGTGGGTTTATGATATTTTGCGCGCTATAATAATAGAAAACAAAAATCAAGGCTATTCTTTATGAAACGAGTTGCAAAAATTCCTGTCGGGAAAATGGAAACTAAAAAGAAGAAAATTTCTGCAATACGATAACAGCAAACAAAAGAAGAAAAATAGGTAATATAAAGCAAGAAAATACAAATCCTGCAATATGATAACAGCAAGCAAAACATATATATACATGTAGACATCAATGCCTGGAAAAATCCATGCATTAGAGAATCTGGGTTAGCTTCTCTTCTTGATCTCAATCATATATTTGAGTTCCATGTGACATCTTCTGTCATCATCTTCAAACTGTTAAACCAGAAAAAGACCACTGTCAAATTTATGTCTCTATTTGTATGAATGAACTCCATGAAGGCAGGTACACCAGAAAACATGAACTATGAATATGTGGGATTCTCACTCCTTGAGCTTGGCTGAGTAAAGTCCTCTCGCAAGGGCACCAGATGGACTTATCTCCTCATTCAAGGCATGCTCATATGCTTCTTTTTGAGGAGCAAAAGTACCCAACATTCCTTTGCTCTCATCAACTGACATAGGCCCAAAAATGTAATTAATTGTTGCAATTAATGAACTGCCTAACTGAATGTCACATGCTCATCATTTGCCAAAATGCCTAAATACTCTAATCATAACACATAACATATGTTCTTACTCTCACCGAAGGAGAAATAGTTAGTTGTTAGTTTATAGAACTCTTGTACCTTGAAAATTAAAATTACCTTTTCCTATTAATTAACTAAAAGTAAATACCCATGTTATTACTAAAGTGTATATAAGTATTGTTCTTTCCTGACACATAAAGATTAATTCAAGAGAAGTAGTCATAAGACTAATATATACCACTGATTTTAAAAGTAGGAAATATGACAAATACACTTAACTTTTTCACTTATTAACACAATTATAAAATCTGATTAGATGAAATCAATTCTAACCTATATGCTATAAAGTGTCTAATAAGTAACAATTTTTGAGAGAAAATGAGTGAATGCAATATTTTTGTTTCCTTTGCTCTCGTCAATGGGTCCAAAAATGTAATCTAATTGTTAATGTAATGCATGAACTACCTAACCGAATATCACATGATCATCATTTGCAAAAACGCTTATCTACTCGAACCATAACGCTTGTCCTTACCCTCACCTAACGAGGGAAGTAATCAATTGGCAGTTTTGTAGAACCTGCATACGTTAAAAATTGAAATTACCTTCTTCCTATTAGGTAGGAGTAAAGAATAGTGTTATGACAAGAGTGCACAAGTACTTTCCAAACAGGCAAACATCAATTCAAAAGGAATGAGTCATAAGACTATTTGAGTGAATGCAACATTTCTCTTTCAAATAACTATACTTAATAATCCTGCAAACTCAAGATTACATAGCAATATGGGAAAATGATAACTATTTGATTCCTCCTTTCCACACTGTGTTGGAGTACGTCGGGCCAGACACAATTGCTGTGCAGAACACAAAACTTTAGCTTAAGCCGATAGCGAGATCCCTCCCTGAGAGCAAAGAGGATACCGCTATTTTGATTTTCATCCACGGGCAAAGGACTAACAATTTCACCAAATCTTCAGATATAATTCCAATGGAGTGGAATTTCACTTCAGGGTCCATTTGGTCTATTAACTAGGAAACAAACTTCAGAATCAATCAGAAGTGCTACAAGCATTAGAAGAGATAATAAACAGATGTAAAATGCTACTTGCACTTGTAACCACATCACACTTCCTCACACTCTGCCTTATGCTGCAATGGTAGAGTCAATGTATTCACACTTTCCTTACGTTGCCTGAGTCATACTGACTCTACTAATTGGTTGTTCGATTTAAATTGTGTCATGTGTGTACTTGTGAGAAATATTGTGAGTGATTCAGACTTAGCTAAATAAAATACTCAAACAAACCTTCTAAATCAGTTTCCAAGCAGCCCAAGGGCTTTTCTTTCCACCTCCTCAGGCTGTCATCCTTCTGCACAGCCCAAAAAATTAAAAACCAGAAGCAATGGAAGGTTGTAGGTGATGTCGATTCATCAAGCTATCACACAGCATTTCTTTTACCGTATAAAACTATGTTGGTGAATTGAGACATTATAAAATCAAGTCAATCAGTCCATCAAGACAAGAACATATAAGAGAGATTCTAAGGTTTGAAATCGTTTCCAGAGTTTGAAAGTCTTAAAAGAACAGAATTTTGAGAAAATGCATCAAACACACTCATAAAGCAACTTGAGAGGGGTAAAAGAAAAAACAAATCTTTCTGAAAACCCAGAATAAAATTTTGAAAAAAAAAAATTGCTGATGGAAAAGAGGGGGAAAAAATAGGAAAATCTTGTCCTTTTCGATCTGATCCTTGAGAGAAACAGGAGGACCTGGATTAAAACCAGAAACTACACCATTATCCTTATTATCATCGCTGTCTTCCTCTCCATCTTGTTCTTCTTCCTCCTCAACATCAAAGTTTTCATTTTCATTAGGTTTTTCAGACATTTCTTGTCTTCTTTGACTGATCCTAGAAGCAGAAGAGAGCCAAGATGATGGCCCAGCTGCTGCTTTCTCTGCTCTCTTCTCCATTTCTCTCTTTTACTCTTTCTCTGTAGGTATCAAGTATCAACCCCAGTAAGGAGAGACACAGCAAAAATGTTCAAAAAGACACAGAGGTTACTTCGCCATAAAAACGTAAGAAACATTTATTTTGAGCCTGACTGACATACAAATGTCTTTGGCTGGTTTGTCTGTAGGGGGCTTTTGTGTCGGCGCATTGTTCTATGCAGTGGATATTGGACGTAAACAGCCGATATTTGATATTGTGCAAATTTGAACTTCATTTTCATCTTCTTCCGTGTATTTTTACAGTGGTTTTCTTACTGAATTCCCCCACTTAAATGTTAAAACAAATCTTTTCTTTTTTCTTTTTACAATTGACCACTAAAATAGCTTCAAAAATATCATCTTTCTAACTGAAATACATTACCTCTCCTGTGTTTAATAAATCCATCAAGTTAATGAATGCAAAAAAAAAAAAAAAAGAATATTATGGTCTAGTTAGTGATACATAGAAAGAATGGCAACTAGCGACACAAACACGCTTATTCAACCCTCCATATCCAAATTCAAATTTTAAAAAGAAAAAAATTATAAAAATAATATCCAGTGTTATTACATATATTTATGAGGATTCTTGGGCAATCTTGCTTCCCGTACTCAAATATACTCACACAAGATATGTAAAAGCATGCTTGCACGTGGATGACAGAAATTTTGTTGTTAGTCACCTTGAGGCCCAAGAAAAAAAAAGTAAAAGCTAAATTCTTGTATTTGGTCTTTAAGAAAAATGGATAAAACATACATAATCTCTTTATATTGTATAACTTCATTTTGATATTTTAAATAATAAAAATTATATATTTTGTGTAAAAAATCATTTTATTATCTTTATTTTCAAATTCTTAACGGTCGAGGATTTTTACAATTAATTTTTGTAGGGTGTTTTAACTGTATGGAAATTAACATTTCAAAATAAATTTTATATCTAAGACTGAATTCAAATTAAAATTTGAAAGAAATAATTTTTACTTTCAAATTGAATATTTAAAACAATATTTTTCAAATTAATTACTCTTAATCATATATATTCAAAATTAATTCTTTTACAAAACAATTTAAAAAATATTTCATATTTTATTTCAATCCATGATATCTTGAGCACATTTCATTTGAAGGGATATAATTTTTTAATAAATATATTTTCTTAGTAATACATATAATCTAGAATTATAATTAAAATTTTATGTTGAAATGATTTTTCTAAAAGTCTTTTTATGTATAAACTTATGCAGAAAAATTTTCATAAATAATTTGTTTTATTATAATTTTCTTAAATAAACTATATATACTTATTATTGTATCCAATTAATTTGATTTAGATGAAAGTATCCTTATAAATTTTACTATATTTCTCTAAACAGTTATCTATGAATTTATCTTTAGATGTATTATAAGCATGTCAATTAAATTTCAATTTTGTATATGCTTTTTTTCCATTTTTATTTGAAAAAGATAACATCAAAATTTTAAAGGTTTTATCATCTATTTGCATAAACTAAAAATAAAAATGAAAACATCAATCACCAATTCATCTGAAACTATGAATGAATGATGAAAAAGAATGTTAAAAAACGTTGACATTTTTTTACAGTATTTTATGTGCAAAAAAATTTTAATATTTTAAAAAATGTAGTTAAAAATATTATTATAAGAAACTATATCAACATGAAATTTTATTAGTGTTGAAAATTATATGTATAATTAGGAAAATAACTTAATAGAACATTTATACCTGTAAAAAAAGGGTTTAAGATGTAATGGAATGAAATAAAGGATAAAATATTTTTTACAATTTTTGTAGAAGAATTAATTTCTTATATAATTGCTTATGAATAATTAATTTAAAATTATTTTAAATATTAAATTTGAAAGTAATAATTATTAGTTTTAATTTTTAATTCAATTTCTTTTTTGAACATAAAATTAATTTTAGAAAGACAATTTTCGAGCAACTAAGTAACTAAAAAAATAAGGATAAAATTTAGGTAAATTTTTTTAAGAAATTGTCATAAGGTTTTCGGTTTAAATTACAATAGGCGTATTAATTGTTTTATATTGACAACTATTGCATTTATCAAATTATAATTATTAATGATACTTAATAAATAAATAAATTAATTAATACACGTGTTGTAAGTTAAATAGAGAATCTTATGATATATACCTAAGAAATTTTATATAAAAATTAATAGTACAAATACCTATATCGTTAAGAATTTGTACGGCACGTATTTAACAAAATTTAACTAAATTTTATTTTAAAAAATTGAAACATAGTTGACATGTTTATAGCACATCCAAAGATGAATTCATAGATAACTGTTTAGAGAAGTATAGTAAAATTTATGAGGAAACTTTCTTCTAACTCAAATTAATTGGATACAATAATAAGTATATATATTTTATGTAAGCAAATTATAATTAAATAAATTATTTATGCAAAAAATTTTATGCATAAGTTTATATATAAAAAGACTTTTAGGAAAAATCATTTCAACATAAAATTTTAATTATAATTCGAAATTATATGTATTATTAAGAAAATAAATTTATTAAAAAAATTATATCCCCTCAAATGAAAAGTGCTCAAGATATCATGGATTGAAATAGAATATGAAATATTTTTTAAATTGTTTTGTAAAAGAATTAATTTTGAATATATATGATTATGAGTAATTAATTTGAAAAATATTGTTTTAAATATTCAATTTGAAATTCAAAATATTTCTTTCAAATTTTAATTTAAATTCAATTTTAGATATAAAATTTATTTTGAAACGTTAATTTTCAGGCAATTAAACACCTACAAAAATAAATTGTAAAAAATCCTCTACCGTTAAGAATTTCAAAAAAAAAAGATAATAAAATGGTTTTTTGCGCAAAATATATAATTTGAATATTTTATTAAATCGTTATTTCTACCACTCTTTCTGCTGTAACGAAGGACGATAATCTCTAACTACTCAACTACTGCTTTATAGGTTTTCCTTTATAGCCATGTTCCAGAGCATTTGGAAATCCTTCACAGCAGAAGTGCACTCTCAATTAAATCGTTGTTATGAAGAGGGTTAAACGTCATGACATTACTATCGCTGGGTAAACCCTAGTTGTTATTGTAATATTCATGCAGAAGTAAGTACGGTAACTTTATTTTTAGGTTCAAATTAGTGAGGTTTGTTATTTTTTATTACCTATATTTTTAGGTTTGATTTCAATTGCCAACAATCTTAAAGGATTAACCAATTTGTAAATATTTAGTCTTCACAAAAATTGATGACATGTTCTAACTTTTGAGTGAAGTAATATATTTCATTCCCAAATTTTTGTTACATTAAAAAAAAAAAAAAAAGAGATGAAGAAGAAATACATATAGTGCATCCATCCTCAACAGTGCAATCACATCTAATATTATTTTATGAATTTTTCTTTTTTATTATGGCTCAAATTTAAATTGATATTTTCTTAGAAATTATTTCTCTATCACATATTAGATTTGAATCTAAAATCTTTATATATATACATTAACTGATTCATCAAGACACTGCATATCTAGGTTGAGTTGTTTAACACTCTGGTTGTTGCCAGGGTAAGCAAGTAGTATTTCATTATCAACCTGAGCTGTCAATATCCGATAATGGATAGAATAAAATTACCCAGAGTGATGAAAGAGACGGCAAACCCAATAAGAGAAATATAAATCCCCTTTTTTTTTTTTATCACTTTAGTGCATTACACCATGATTAAGGGTTATTAGGTACAATTTAACATTTGATTATATTTAAATTTGTGTTTGTATTTTTGGAAGGAGGAAAAAAAATGGCTTAATTTATTAGATCACAGTTACCATGATAAATACGGACCACGTGATTTAAACTATTTTCCTCTATTCAAACTTGAATTAAATTATTTACCTTTTTCAGGCTTACCACTTTAATTTTTCACCTGACTTTACATAATTATATAATTTTGCAACCTGTATATTCTCCCACACTTGAAAACGACATTTAAATGCGACGGCAATTCCATAAATTGATATTTAGCTTAGAACGATAGGTTATGTAGTGAGGGATATAACTTGAAGTCCAAGGAAAATTGTCTTGATTGCACATCTTGTCTCACAGCTTCCTTGGTTTTCACTTCAACAACCTTTTCAAATTTCAACACATTTAACAAGCTCATCTAGCAAAACTAAACTTCCACTAACATTGAAAGGTGATTCTAGAAGGAAAATCATCAAAGAAGGGCTTGAAATATTGCATTTTTATTGCTTTTGAATTGGAACTCTAACAAAGTCAAGCTCAAGTAAATTTTATACATAAATACACCAAGCCGGAAATAAACCCAGATTGGATCACAAATTTCGTGCTTTTCACTTATTACCAGTTATCTGAACGGTTCAACTGGTTCAGATTCTTCAAGGAAGTTTGCTACCTGAAAACAATCCGCAGCTTCTGTTAATGATGATGCCGTGCCCTCAGCCTCGTTTATAAGGCCAACGTTGTACCATGCAGCAGCGTTCAATCTGTCATGGCGTAGTGCATCCATCAAAAAGCTTTTGATTATAGCATTTGAGTTATTACTACAACGTTTAAGAATCAACGCAATGGATATCAAACTCGGGACATGGTTGGGATCAATGTCCAACGCTTCACGAAAGGACTTTAGAGCCTCTTTATCAAGGCCCTTTGCTTCAAAGAGTACACCTGTGAATCAAACCAAGAAAACAAAAGTCTATTAATCATATAAGAATCTCGTGTCAGGAGAATATAATTTATAAAGATAAAAATCACACATATTTACCTGTTGCATGACATCTAGAAGCAGAGTATAATTCAAGGGCCTCAGATTTGGAAAGGCACACTTCAGCATCATGCCACTGTGACAAACTTATGTATAAATAAGCAAGATCGATCCATATTTCAACTTCCAAATTCCTAGATTGGTCTCTGTTATCCTGTCAAAAACAGTACCAAAACCTGAGCATCTGGAAGCAATGTTCTTTTCTTTCTTTCTTCTTTTTTTTTTTCTTCTTCCAAACATTCTTGCACGAGTAAGTAGCAGTAAAAATCAGGGACAAAAAGGAGAGAAAATTTATCCATATCTACATTATGATACCCTTGGAGCAGAACATGGTTTTTTTTTCGAAGTATGATATGTTTAGTGAAAATATAAAACGAAAAAAATTATAAAAGAATTCCTAATCATCAATTAATCAGCATAAATTATTCCAACTGACAGACCTTGTATAGCTTCTTCCCAGAACCAAAACTTCTACTCTGAATCTGAAGAACAGCAAGAAGATGAGTATATGTCTCAATGGCACTCCTTAACTGACCCTGTGCAACTTGAAGTTTAGCTTTAGTTCTCAACAAATCTCCTTGATCCCATTTCCCAGTCTGATCCAAAGCAGCATCTATAATAGTTTCAGCATCCAAACACTGCTTTTGAGCTGATAATATCCGGGCCAACAATAACCAACCTTTAATATTAGACCCAGCATCCAGTTTTAAAAACCGTTTTGCATAACGAAGTGCAGCATCCAACTTCCTTTGTTCTGCATATTCTAAACTGATATGATATAGTGTGGTTGGGTCTCTCATTTTGGTCATCTTGCCTGCAGCATCCAGGGCATGAAGTGCCTCAGACTGTCTCTTAACCCTCTCCGAATCAGAAACTGCAGATTTTGAATGTGCAGAAAGTGAAACACCAAGTAAGAAATTGGAAAGACCTTGCAACTGATTGCATTTACCATCCAAGTTCTCAAGCGCTCTGCGTGCAAAGCCTACGGCCTCTCCTGCAAGACTTGGATTCCCACAACAAATCTTCGATGCCATCAACAAAGCTGGCCCATGATTTGGATCCTCCGTACTACTCAATAATTTTCTCAGAAGATCCAGTGCTACCACATCCTTACCTGCTCCATAATAACAGAGGGCAAGAGCATGATACCTTTCTCTTCGATCAATGGTCCCAGGAAGCAATGCTTCCAATTGTTTGGCTAATGTTGTCAAATCCCCTGCAATGGATAAAGCAAATGAGAGATGGTCCAAAATTGAAGGGTCCCACTCAATTCTATTGAGACACACTTTTCTTAGCAGAATCATCAAAATAAGAATGGCCTCTTCTATATTGCTTCTTGGTACAAATGAGCTGTCCATCTGAGAACGGAGAGATGGGGGGTTTGCATCCCCACCACCATAGAGAAGAAAAATGACAAACTCTTTCTGAATCTTTGCTACAGTCTCTGCATCAAGATTCCATTGAAAAAGCAGTGCCTGCCGGTAGGATAAAATAGCTTCACGTGGACAGTCAGCAAGTTTCCACAATTCAGGAAGCAACTCAACTGCCTTGCTCACAATCTCCTGCAATTTACATTCAGCACCGAAGTTTTCAGGCAAGCCTCCAGGTAATGAAGACTCAAGTATGTCCAGAATAACTTTGCAAGATTGGGCAGCTTCTGCAAGAATGATTAAAAAGGTAGACATTAGAGAACATTTCGGCTTCTTATGCAGCTCGAAACTTCCTTATTATTTTAAATCACCAGAATTCCAAGAGGATGCCCATCTTGCTTGAAATAAACCAAATTTCTTTCAAAAAATTCACCAGGTACCTAAGTGTCTAGAAATTGAATTCATTGAAAGAAGGCAGGTAAAAAAGTGGAGAACAAATCCACAAACCAAACAAGAAGGGAAAGCACCTTTAAACCTCCCAAGAGCCCGCAAACATTTTGCTTTTAGGAGGACTGCTTCCAAGAGTAGGCCAACAGCATGTATAGACATAGGGGGTGCATCATAATTGCGGGAACTTCTCCTACGACGCTCTCCTCTCTTGACAAGGGTGATTTTCATCTTGGCAGTTACAGCACCTATATCTAGGCCCTCAAAAACATGTAAAGCAGCTTCTGTATTTCCTTTCTGGTATTCATATCTTCCTAACAGAGCTCTAGCTTCCTGCCAACATAAAGGAGCACAGTAATAAAAGTAGCAACTATAATCATCAAAATATTTTGAAAACAATTATAGAACCAGAAAATGGCGAAGAATTTCATTCATTCAAGTTAGGTTCTAAACCAAAAATGTCATAAGCTATAAATGAAAGACATATTACTGGGTCAGCAAGAAAATACATGCATTGGCTGACTCCATATTAACAGAAAGTTGAAGCACTATTTCCTCAGAAGTAAAGTTGAACACTAACATCATCATACTAATCAGAGCATGGACACAGTTGTCTTAGGTCAACGGCACCTTAAAAGAGGGCCCCATAGAATATAAATTTGGGACCATATAATCTGTGATCTGAATGAAACTGCTGCCTACAGCAATTGGTCATATACTACAAAAGAGGTTAACGAATGATGTTGTGCAAAAACTCAAAGGAAAAAGGCCCGCAGCTCTGTAATTACCATTAAAATTTTATGGCTATACATGACAAACCTACCAAGATATTTCAGGAAAAGAGAACAAACATTTAAATCGTTCTTGTGTATATACAAACACACATATGCACTCTCCAAGTAAAGATCAGCATATACTTAAGGAAATTTGAAGAAAACCCACCTCATAATTTAACATACCACTCTCACGGAGGGATGATTCAGCTTCTTCTATATTGCCAGTATCTGGCTTCTTCTTCACCTGTCTAGCTTGGGTAGAATACTGACTTGCCGAGCAATCCTTAATTGCAAGAGATTCAGCAGAAGGAACCATTTCATCTGTTGTTCTTCTTAATTGCTCCCCTGCGCATAGACACTTCATAATCCTCTGCAAGTTCCTTCTAACTTCACTATTTCTCTTTTTTCTGATCTTATTCCTCATGCTGTGTCTCTATACTCCAAAAACTATGAAACACAATTAAATCAGCAATGGTGTGCATAAATTTAAAACACAGTCGTCTATAATTTAGTTGGAGAAGTTCCAGATTATTAGAGCTCATAGAATTTGAAAGAACACAAATTTAAGAGAATCGCAAATTGCTGATATAATTAATTCATCTCAATTATGCCATATACAATAGAATTGAAGTTCTGAAACAAGAAAGCGTTTTATGAAACAAAATTAGACAACGATCAGTGAATACAGAGCTAGCATAACATGAGACAATTACTATTAAAACCCATCACTAAAAAAGACAGATAACCTATCAGCACCAATCCCATTAAAATTTCTAAAATCAACCATCAAAAGAACACGAAAAAGGGATAAGAGAAGAGAACTAAAGTCGCAAAATTCAACCAAACCCTGATGACTCACCTAATACAAAGCAATAAAAACGATATTTTTCTACAGAATTTCCTCAAGAATTCGCCTGAAAACCAGATTAAACCCTAAGGATTAAGAAACAGTGAGAAACTGAGAAGCCTCAAAGCAAACACAATACATATTTCAGGATGAAAAAGCACACACCTTTTATTTTTCCAAAAGGAAAAAAAGCAGCAGCTTCGAGCCCACAGGCTACAAACAGCAGCACCCATCACTGAATTCCACCAATCAAAGCAAACTTCGAATTCTTTGCGTCAATTAAAGCATCCCAACCCTTCCTTTTAGAATTCTTTCCTTCAGCTTTGCCACTTTTTCTTTTGAATTTTCGGGATGAATTCGGTACAGAGTGAATTTAAGCATAGAACGAATAAATTGGAAAGGAAAGCATATGGTAGAAGACGTTAGATTCTTAAAAGGAGTTAAGAATTTCGAGGGAACGGAATATCATAAGGAGTTAATATTTATTGTAGGTCCCATTTTGTGTTTTACAACAACCGTATCGGGGGCTGATTTATTGCCACGTGGGATGCGTGCGCTGGCCCTAAAGCGGCCGTTATCCACATCTATGCATTGACGCCTAATAGTAAAAATTAAAAAATATATATTTAATTGATTGAATGCTCCAAGGTTGGTAAGAATTATTTTTGATAGAATTGATACTTTTATCTCGGGAATTACAAAAGGCTAGTAAAATTATTTTTAAATAATAATTTATATATAATTTTATATCTTTATACAATAATTTAAAAATAAAATCATTGATAAAGATTTCTATGAAAAGACGAAATTCATTAAAAAAAATACCAATTATCAATGAAAAATAATCACTAATTAAAAATTTTTCATTATTAAAGAGTTTAATGATAGAAGATAACAAGTCAATAAAGATTGCATTGATGATTGGATTAACAATAAATTTGTATTATCATAGTTAATATAGTGAGATGATGACAAAGATACATAATAGAACATAATTAATGACATATTTGCATGTTACTAACTTTGTGTAAAATAATAAAATTTTTATCCTTAAAATTTGAATTAATAATAGATTTTTCCTTCAATATTTTTTTATCATTACTAAATCCGTCATAATATACTAATTTAGTAACAAATATTAAAATTGTCAGTGAATTTATCGCTAAAAAGTTTAATGATAGAAGATAACAAGTTAATAAAAAGTGCATTGATGATTGGATTAATGACAAATTTGTATTGTCATAGCTAATATAGTGAAACAATGACAAAGACACACAATAGAATAGAATTAATGACATATCTATATGTTACTAACTTTGTGTAAAGTGATAAAATTTCCATCCTTAAAATGTGAATTAATGATAGACTTTTCCTTCAGTAATTTTTTGTCATTACTAAATCTATCATAATATATTAATTTAGTGACAAATATTAAAATTGTCAGTGAATTCATCGCTAAATTGAAAATTTTAAATAAATTGATGAAGTTATATTTAAAATACCATCACTAATTCCAATGCTAATGTAACACACTTTGCTAATATATTATCCATTTTTGTAACAATCAAAACAAGGAACACATACACCATCTTATTAAATATCATAAAGTCTAAGCACATACTCAGATTGAATTTATGATACGAACTTGATTCATGAAACAAATTGATTGTGGATGTTTTATTTATATTAAGTCAAAATACAATCAAAAACAATAAATACATCATATAACTTAAAAAAATTATTGTTTAAGATGTATACATACGTATATAAATATATATAGGAAAATAGAAATCTTAAATCACTAGGTCTTGAACAAAGTGTCTATGTTGTCATGGGCATAAAAGTTCTGATAGTACTGATAGCAAAAATACAAAAATATTTTTATAAGGGTTCGCTAATAATGGTCTTTTAGAATAAAACTGGTTGCAATAGATATGAAAGTTTGAAATTGCTTCAAGAATACCATAAGGAGAATTTTCATCACTATTTATTCCCTTACACTTTCTCTTCAAAGGTGTAAAACTCATATTAAGCTTTGAATATACTTTGAATAGCCAATCCTTTACACCTTATTTTCAAAAGCGTAAGATTTACATTAAGCTTCTTGTTTGCTTATATTATAGGCACATATTAGTGTAACTTTTTTCTATAATTAGGAAAGTATTAAATGATCATATTTATAATTTTACTTATTAGTAAGTTATTAAAAAATGTCATTTAAAAATTATGTATGCAAAAAATATTTGAGTCATAAAAACACCATTTCCTTATGTGTGCAATAAGTCACCTTTCATTGATGCACGATTTTTCTTTACTTATTCTGCTTTCTTTTTTTATTTTGCATCACTCTACTTCTTAAAAATATCATTACACTATTATAAGATTATAAGATATAGAAAGAAATTGCTATGAATATCAATTTAGTATGTACTAATTAAGAAAAACATCTTATCACCTTTAGACTAAGCTAGTAACATATGACATTAACTCAAAAAAATAGTAAAAAACACATAAAAATAGCAATAACAAAATATTTTGCACACACTTAATTGATTGTTATAAGTAATACTAACGAGTCACCCTTTAGATATAACCTAAATTCTATCATCGGTTGGATTTAAACTCCAAGGATATGTTGCGGATATCTTTGGCATATGGTCCGGGGCATAGTAAATATGAACAAATCATACAACATAAAGCAGAAATAAAAAATATATGTTCATTTAGTTTTCTTTTTAATTTATTCACTATTACTTCCCTCACTCTTTACATTTGGATTTCAAAAATTAAAAACTTTAAAAATTCTAACTATAAAAGAATGGAAAGTTTTAAAAATTTTAATTACAAAATTTCATCACTAATTATGAAATAAATAAGGAAAATATACAAGTAAAATGCTACAATATGTATTTAGCCCATTTACAATGAAATGAAATTCATTTCTAATGATAAATAATTATCCCTTAAATATCTAAACTAATTAATAACTATACTACAAAATATATTTTAGCCCATATATAATAAAATGAAATTCATTTGTAATAATAAATAATTATTCCTTAAAATCTAAATTAATTAATAATTATAATGACAAAATTGACAAGTTTACCAAATTGTTAGGTAAAGATAATAACATGTTGAATAACATAATATAAAGACATAATTCAAAATCAAATACATATTAAATCATATAAATTTGAAAATATGATTTAAGAATTATATAAAAATCCATTTTTAACAACAACAACATAAAATCCAAAAATTGAAAACATAAATGTAAATAATGATAGCAATAATAACAACATAAAATCCAATTTCTATAATAATAGTAGCAGCATATGAATGTAAAAGTGAAAGGAAACAATGATGGTGGAGAAGATAAGAGAGGAGAGGTAAAGAAAGGTTAGTAATAAACTAACTTATCACTAATATATTATAATAAAATGATGTGTTTTTGACAAAGCAATGAATTATGAAACTTTCGTTAAGATATCTATCATTAATTAGTTAAAAATTTCATTGCATCGTAAAATAAATTTTCAAATTTGCATACATGGGACCATCATTAATTTAAACCCTAATTATTTAGGTTCATCACTAATTCTGTAAGCAAATTTCATCAATTTAGTGATGGATATAATTTTAGGTTGGAAAATTCTAGATTTATAAAAAAAAAATAGTGATAAAGTTTGCCAAATCTATTGCTAAATTTGTTACATAAATATGACTCTTAGCTTTTAATTTTCCAATGGAAATTCTGACCCTAAATTTGTTACTAAATGTAAATTTGTTTATAGTGATTATATGTATGAATCATTATTTACTTATAATTTTATATAATTAAAGGAACATTTTACTAATATATTATAATTTGAAGGATAAAATTGTTAATTTTGTCATTGTTCTCAATATATGTATTTTTGAGAAAATGTAAAATAGCTTCCTTAACTTTGGAAAGATTATATTTACTCTCTTTAATTTTAAAAACTTGAAAATCACTCCTTTAAACTATATAAAATTTAAAATTAATACTTATCATTAACTTAATTTACTATTGTTGCAGCCCGTCTTAGGCATGACTGACGTTAAGCCTATTAACCAGTTTCACTAGCCTAATTATCTAACTTAAATAAGTAAATTCCAAACTAACAAAAATACTTCTATTACTTTATAATTCAATATGCAATACCTATAAACAAACAAAGCTTCTTGTATTTGAGAGGACATGAATAACAAAAATTGAAAACTTTAAAAACTTGAAAATCACCCCTTAAATTATATAGAATTTAAAATTAATATCTATTGTTAACTTAATTTACTATTGTCATAACCTATATTAGTCATGACTGGCATGAAACCCATTAACTAATTTTGCCAACTTAACCATTTAACTAACTTAACTAAGTAAATTCTAGCCAAACAAAAATGCTTTTGTTACTATGCAATCCAATATGCAATACATGTTTGAAATAAATAAATAGACTTTTCTCTATTTAAGGACATTTTAGTAAGGTCGCCTACCTTAAGACTATTTTCTCTATTTAAGGACATGTTAGTAAGGTTGCCTACCTTAAGACACAAACTGATAAATCAACTCTTAAGTATTACTATTCAATCATACTTAAAATGTAAATAGAATGACAATTATAATGTTCATTATTTACAATACATCTTGTTATCTATCAAATTCTTAAACAAAAATGTTTTGGACTTCATTAGGAGCAAGTTAACTTAATGATTTAAGTTATGCTTGAAATAGATTAAATAAAAGAAAGAATAAGTTGTATAAACTCAGTGAATATATATATGCATCTAATGTTTAAAACTTATATATAAATAAATATACTTATAATCAAACAAATAAATAAATTAATATTAATCCACTAGGTTCAATATCTAACCTTTTACTTCATATGCTAATTTTTAACTACCATGTTCTCTTGCTTTTACATATTTAGAATTTCTTAGAAAATTCGACTATTATTCCTAATAAATTCTCATAGCCTAATTACTAAATTTCTACCAATATTCAAGTAAAAACAAAGTAAATTACCCATATAACTCATAAATTGTCTAGAATAAAACACACACATATAAAATATTAAATAACGAGTTTCTTGTAACAATTTATAGCATGCATATACTAACTTAATCATATTATAAGCTTATTATCAAATAATCAACCTTACAATCATACAAATCACTTTACAAGAAATAAATATGTAACAAAAGAAAATAATCAACTTTTTTCTATCTTCTGAGTTATCTTTATTCCTTTATAAATACTATCTTTATCCTACTAGGTTTTGCCTTATCTCTTTACAAACAAGTTTCTAAATTAGGTATTATTGCACAATCTTGGTATATCATCTCCCCTCGTTACATTTTTAAACAAACATGCGTAATGACATTATTCATATGAAAACATAATTCATAATTTACTTTATCAATACATACTAAATATAATTTTAGTAAAATATCACATAATAATTCCCTACCCTTTAAATGTCATCGTAATCTTCTTAATAATTATCAATCACAAATTTACATAGTTACTACTATAATTTATCATAATTTAGTATTAACCATACTATACCCTCATTACACAGCCCTAAGGAAAGAAGATATTTAACAATAATATTATATTTGAAAGAAATATAATTCAACATCAACAATTACATCTTAAAACATTATTGAAAAATAGATGGATCAAATAATTGAAATTATAACTTTCCATGTATAATGTATTAGATTCTATTATTGTATCTAAAATAAATTACTCATTTATATGAAAATATAATCTAAACATACACAATGAGAAAATATATGATAGCCAAGTAGAATCTTAAATTCAGGTAAGAAATATATATATATATATATATATATATATATATATGTGTGTGTGTGTGTGTGTGTGTGTGTGTGTGTGTGTGTGTGTGTGTGTACTTATCTCGAAATATTAGCTCCCTTTAAGAATCCTAAGCACCTATATATGTTTTTTTTAACCTTCTACTAGTCAATCTATACAAAAAAATCATAGGCACACTATTATAACCAATTTTCTTGTTAATGATCTTACTTTGAGCTTTAATTTTACTTTTTCTATGATTTTGAAACATAACTTTGCTTATTTCTTTAACAATATTCTAAGAATACTAAAAAAAATATAGTTGTAGGTAAGGGTTTTTGATTTAGCTTAATCCATTGAAAAAACTTAAGAATTTTTTTGAAAATCATTAACATCACTTAAAAGAAGCTTTTACAGCATTACAAATGCCAAAAACATAAGTAACTGCTAGAGAAAAGCAAGTAGCCAATCTATGATGTTTCAAGTTGGATTTTAGGCACATTTTGTGTAGTTTCTTACATTACCAACAATAATAGCTAGCAAAAAAAGGTGAAAGGCATGATGATACAATGCTCAGCAGTTGACAGAATAAAAACAACAGTTAGTAAGGGAAGGATAATTATGGAATAAGAGAGAGAAAAGGAAAAAAAACTAAGATTATCATCGATAAAATTACCAAAACATTTGTTTTAACTTACAATCACTTTTTTTTAGTCTATTCCTATTATTTTAATTACATGGGCTTAACACTAATGTGATTTCACTTAAATCTTTATTATAAAGGCTAAATGCTTATGTTTATCACCTAATAATAATACTTCTAGTGTTTCTAATTTCTTTTTTTTTTTTTACATACAAGTGTCTATTCCTAATAAACTTAATATTTCCTAAACCAAATTTTACCTATCATCCAATTCAAATTAAGTTTAATCCTATTATAAGTTTTTATATTACCACTCATTCCTAAGGAGTATATTAATAGTTTATGAGATAAGTAGATGGTAGTGACTAACTTATAATATTAAAAAAGTGCATAAAGGATTAAATGCCTAAAGTATTGCTACATCAAATATTCAATTACCTAAATTGTATTGACTATTATGCTATATGTAATCATTCATCTTACTATTATAGTTTATCATTTTTAGCAAATGAAGATATTTGTCTACACAGTTAAGATATTAGAATAATCCATCAAATAATTTAAGCAAACCTAATAGGATTAGATTCAGTGAGCTTTCTCTTAAAATTCAAGCAAAAAAGTGAAAGCAAACAAACAGTTATACTATATAGTTGTGTTTATTCATTCATCATCATTATTTCATTTTCCAATCATATTTCTATACAATATCTCATTTCCTACCAGGATTTTATCCTTCAAGTCATTCTTAAACATATACTTAGTCTAACTACCTTCATAAATATGGTATATAGCTAAATTAACCATATATTATTTAAATACTAAACTCATATTTGACTAAAGTAGTTGAATATTATTTCCCTAAAGTCAATCAACTTGATTATAAGAAATTATGGCTTCTAAATTATAATTCCTACGACCTTAATCACATATCATACTCTATTACTTATAACTAAAGAGGAAGGCTTTTTTAAGATATTTGATTATGGTGGTCAAATATAGTATATTGCAAATAATTCCCAAGGCTATATTCAATTACCATATTTGAATATAAGTTGGGCTTTCCAATTCCTCCAAGAGTTATAATATAATAGTAGTCATTTGTTCAATATTTATTACCATACAACAACATCAACATCAACTCGAAAATTTCAACAAATCAACATACACAATCTTTTCTAGTTGAATAATATGAAGAATTCCATTCTAAATATAATTTGGTTATTTAACTATCGACCTAGATAAACTCATACATAATTGAAGAACATAATTAATTATAAATCTTTGCAAGCTTCTTATCTAAAATATTATTTGTTTTCTTAACCAACTCACTAAAAATAAGTTTAAATATATATAAAGGCGTGTGTGTATATATATTCAAAGAAATTTTCAAATATTTATTTCATTGTTAAGAGCTTAATAAACCATACACATAAATACAAATTAACATTAATCATCCCAAGGAACCACACTTAGGCCATGATAAGTTATTAGGATTCACTAATCCTTAAAAAATAATAAGATATTTTAGAGGCTAAATACATTAATTATTCTAGCTTTGAACAAATAAGTTATTGGCTACATTTGGTGATTATTGTCACCTATGGTTAGTAATAATTATAGTGGATGATGGTTGATAGTGTTTATGGGCATGAGTGGTGGTAAGTAATGATTAATGGCAATGGGTGGTCATAGTGATAATAACCAATGATGATCAATTGCAGTATGCGTTAATAAAATAAAGTATTAATAATAGTAAAATCTTAATATAGGATGCCTATTTTTCTATGAAAATATTTTGAAAGAATATTAAATTACTATGTTTCTAAAGTATTTTTATAAAATTTGAACCAATTATAAAAATTTTACATTCCTTTAAAATATTTCTTAAAATATAGGAAAAATCTCAAAAACTTAAGAGGACTTCAAATTGTAAACTCAAACCTGGGAGTAAAAATAATAGCATGCTTCTAATATCAACCCGAACAATCATTATCTCTATCATTATATAAATATAATGTTAGTTTTATTTATTCAAAACTTTCTTGCATTTTTTTTATACATTGCATAATTTGGCCGAGCTTAATCCAATTACCCAAAAACATGAAATCATAATTTTTATAACGGGATTTGTTATTGATTTGGATAAATTACTGATTCATTAATTTAATTACTAGTTATTAATTAAATCAATTCAAACTTAAAAAATATAAATTATATATGTAAGTAATAGAATTGGTTCGCCTGTGCAACTAGCAACTCAATTTTGATTTTCGTAAATTATGCACAAACTCTATTAAAATTTTTATCAACATGCAGCTTAAGTTTAGAAGCTGTGAGAGAATCTGATCGAGGAAATTTTAATTACTTAATGGACACAAAAATTGTCACTTCATTGTTAATTTATTTTATTAATAAAATAATAAAATTTTCAAATATGATTTGTGATTGAATATATTGTGCAAACGTCAAGATTTTTTTTATAGTCCGAAAAATCAAGAAAAACTAAAATAGATATATTTTCAAGATTTTCACATAATTTGACAATAAGCAATTCTGATTTTCGGCTCATTGTTTTGTTTTGTTTTCCAGAAGCTGCAAGAGTTGGGGCAATGCAAATTCTAGCTGGACCCAAGCGTCATCTTTATGTTTAGCGGGAATTTCATGGCTTGGGAGATCAAGCCCAAGTCCAAGTTAATCCTTTTTTTAATTTGAAGAGTCTACGCGTTGACAAAAAAAAAAGAAGTAATGACAAAAAAAAAGTTTATATATTATTTTACAGGAAAAAGTCTTTTATTAATGTATGACCAACAATGCTACTAATTTCATACTTAATCTTGATAGAATAAAGCCAAAAAAAAAACATGCTCATGTTTTATTAATAACTAGTGAACTAGAATAAGAGTAATATCATTCTTATATTATCTAATCTAATGAAGGCTAATGTATCAGTTATGAGATTTAAATTTGCAAGAAATAAGTTGAATTTATGAGTGTGTTTGGGTTTTTTTTTTTTTTTTGAAGAAAGCGTTTGCAATTTTTTTTGCCTCATAAAAAATATCTTTCATTTCAAAAAAAAAAAATACATGATATAAGGCCGCTAGTGAAGTAAATAAGGAAATATTTAATTTATTTGTAAAATATTTAAAAATTGTTTATATGTTTATTTTTAAATTGTATCCTTGAAGTTACAATTCCTAAAAATAGATTATGAAAATATTTAACAAGAAAAAACTTTTGTTTCTAAAAAGAATTTAAATTTGATTTACCATAAGTTTAAATTAGTTTTATACTATTATCTACACTTTGTTATATTATCTAAATTTGTTACAATTCTCATGCTCTTAATAATTTTTTTTAATTATTATTACATATCTAATGATGTATTATTTTTATATTTATTGATAGTTTAAAATATTTTATATTGATAATATATCAATTTTATCTTTTTTAAAATAATAAATAAATGTGTATTGAGTTATTATTCATCTCATTTATTGACAATGATATTGGGTAAATCTTTAAATGAGCATTTATCCATCCATTAAGATATATGTTTAGTACTTTGATAGAATAAAAATGACGTAATGCCTGCATCTTTCCTAGGACAAACAAAATAACAATGCTATGATTATAATTTTGATTTCTATGTATTTGTAGTTGATGTTTTTTTAAGCGTCAATAAGTATTGGTTCTTTTATTTAAATATTACTGACTAATTATTTGTTGCATTAGATTATTAAGGTTTTTCTTTCATACAAACAATTTTTTAAATCAATATACACTAAAAGTATAATTAATCAGGATAAAAAAAAATACAAAATTGGAGAGCAATTTATTTAGAGACCTTAATGCTTTGAGTGCTTTCTTTCTGGTATTTTTTTTTTCTTGACAATCAAAATGAAAATTAAAACATACTAATAATTCCCTTAAGAACTTCATCGAAGAAGAAATATTAAATGTTGTTGCTGTTGAAGAAATATACAATTTGATATTTTGAACGTTTCGATTTTATTGTAATGTTAATTTCAGATCGTTAAATGATTTCGATTAATGTATTTAATGTTAACATATTTAGTGAATTGTATTTAATATTAAAATAATTTAAAGAAATATAATGTTAAAAGAGTGGTTACTTATGACATTAAGGACAAAGAAAAATAAAATTTTAAAAAGAGAATAAAAATATTGTTTAAATTTTTTAATAGTATATTTTTTTTGATAACAGTCGCATCAAATATAAAGATGATTATAAGTAAAATAACATTAACAAAAATAATATTAATTTGATAAATAAACAATTGATCATATGAAAATTATAATTTTTGGTCATGGATTATGAATTTATGATCTATTTAAAATTTTATATTATATTATAAATAAATAAATGGATATAAAATGGCACAATCAAAATCTAAATGTTTACAACACTAACTAATTGACCTTTAAATCAAACTTGGTCTAATGACATGGAATTTGACTATACTTTATGGGATAAAGTGGGTAATCATTATTGTTAATAGAAAAAATTAAATAATAAATCATTAAAAAATAAATTTTAAATTTATAAGTATTTATTTTCTTGATTTTTTATCAATAATTATAATAATCTATTTTACCTTATAAAATATAATTCAGATTTTATTGGAGTTGGTTTAAAAAATACGACATTCCAAAAATTTTGAATGTGATATTCATTTACTAAAATTATGTCACAAACCTTTTAGGTTGTGATTAGCATGAAATTTAATTCATCACTTTCCATTAGTTTAACCTATCTTTCGTACTTAACTACACTTGCATGCATAAAGAACTAGTTTAGGAAAACTTCACTATAAATATTGAAACTAGGCCTACTTATATTCTTACATAACTTAAGGATAAGCTGGTTAAAATAATCTTATTTAAGAAGGTTTTATACATCCTACCCAATTCCTATACAATTTAGGGCCCTAAAATCTCTATGTATAACAAAATATTTATTATTACTTTTTTTACTTTACAAAGAAACTTCAATGAATTTAATCTTGTGGTGGCAATAAAAAAAGAGACAACTTAACCTATAAATTTATAAAATAAGATGTAGAAAGATAAGTTTGGAATTTAGTGAATAAACATTCTATAAATTATCTAACTTTTACCAATCATATTTATCCTTTTTAAGCCCATACACTTAAATCACATAGTTTACATGTCAAATTTATTAGTAACAAGCAACAAATCATATAATCATGCTCATCCAATTACACAACTTCTCAAATTCATAAAGGTAGATCACTGTCAACTCATAAGGATGCGATGAGTAATAAATCGAGAAAAAAGCAAGTAAATCTCCTTCTAATTCATCATCATCTTTTTTTTTATAAACTCAATTTTATTTTTTCAAGGTCTACTTTATCCTCTTATAAATATTTATTAAATTTGGTGTTTGAAATTACTTGCAACACGCCTTATCTCAATTTTCTCATGCACTGTCACATAATAAACTTGATTAACATAAATTACATGAATTTGACTCACAATTATATTTATCAAAATCATTATGCCTTTATTGCAAGGCACTTTAATTATTTAGCCTTAACAACTTCAATGCATAATGATTATTCACATGCTTGGAAGAGGCAAAATGTTCATCATCTTGTTTATATTTCATATTTATAACTAAACATGTCCTAAATAATTAATTATATTGTGTTTTGATGTTAAAATATGAAAATGGACAAGGGAAATTACTTTGTGAATTGATTTTGGAATTTCAATAACTTCTATAGGTCTAGAATTGTACTGCAAATTAATTTTGGATTTCCAGTGGTTCTTTATAGATTTAGAATCGTTTTGTGAATCAATTCAACCTCTATGAGATGCTTTAGGAAGTTGGGAATTGCTTCTTGAATTGATTCCTAACTTAGTGCATTCTAGGCTTGAGGAATCACTTTATAAAATGATTTACAGATGAATTCTTTGTGTTTTTTTTTTAAATTTCATTATTCATTTGAGGAAAAAATCCCTTTAATTCCATTATTTATATAGTAAAACTAAATCAAATACCATTTTAGGCAAGAACAACGTCATATCAACTAGAATAGCCTTCAACTCATGTCAAATATCAATATTAAGCATTCAATATAGATTATTCAAACATTTATCAAAACCAAACCTAAATCATTCAAATCCCATCAAAATTTGATAAAATAGAAGATATGCTCATTCACAATTTGTGGAGAATATGATTGACTTTAAGTTTGGAGGTGAAATTGACCCTAAACATCAAAATTCACATGAGTAGAGGTTAGGGCTTATAATTCTTGCCTAATGTTATATTTGATTTCAAAACTTCAATTATTTACTATCAATTGGGAGATAGGGGAATAAAACCCATAGATTAGAAAGTAGATTTGCTTACCTTATTAAATGTTGAATGAAAATAGAAGAAGATGATTGTGATTGAGATGGAGAGATGAAAAAAGAGGAAATGAGAGATTTCTTAAGAATATTTTAAATATTAGGGAAGAAATTGGCTAAAAAAGGGAGCAGAAAAGGTAAAAGCTTATGAGTAAAATGAAAAATAACATCTTAAATTTTTTTTTGTACTCAATTATTCATCTTTGTTCTCGTTCATCATTAAATTACTCTCATCTATAAATATTTCAAATTCTCATAAGTGAAATAAATTATCATAAAATTAATAATTCTCATTATCAGTTATTCTTCAATTATTTATTTCTAATTATGTATGTTTTATTTTCTAATAGGTGTAACAAATTATGATTTTTAAATAGGTAATTCTACAAGAGAATTGACCTCTTAAAGAATTGAGCGTTGCTAATATTAAATTCCATTTTTGAAATTTCAAAGCAAATAAACTATATAAGAATATAAATTTTAATATAAAAATCACAATTCGATATAGAAATGCTTAATACTGTAAGAGGACATGCTCTTTATATAGTTTCCCTTTCTGAGGTATGATCACATGCCTCTTGGAGAAACATGTGATTCACATGTTGAGATATCAATGGATGATAAAGAAAGAAATATTATTATCACAACAATTTTCTTTCTTTTTTTTTCCAAATTGTTTAAATTATAATAAAAAAGTTATTAATCTCAGTTAAATATGGTGATTCATTTTATTATTTTTTTTTTATAAAATAGAATGATAAATTGCATGGCGCGCACACACACACGTAATATGTTAAATTTAAATTTAAGAATGGAAATTATTGTCAATTTTAAAGTAATGCATTGTTGATGCAACAAACTCGAACAAAGTATCAAAGTACAACTCAAACGAAGGGAAGTACTAATATATGTAGTTATCTAATAATATGAAAATAATTAAAATGTTTTAAGTTTGCTAATGTAATATTTAAAAAAAAAAGCCAAAAGTTCGAAAGAGAAAAAGAAAAATATAGTTACAATTTTAAAATTTTTTTTAATAAGGAAGATATTTCAACGCTGTATACCATCCAAATCCACGTCTACTGTAATTTCTATTTTTTTTTTCTTTTCGCAAGATAACTACGAGTTCCTTGATATTTATTACGGAGTGGGTTTGACAAATGACAACACCCCTGTCAAACAGCACGAATGCGAAACGACCCAGTGATACCTATTAAATTAGACATATCACGCATCTCCCGCCGCACATTATTTTTCTTTTTTTTAGAAAAAACGTTGCCATCCAATTTTTCTTATTCTTCGTCAATCTCTCCTTTCCGTTCTTTTTGGTTACCCTTCGTTGAAAAATATTTTTCCAAAAAAAATTATTTCCATATAAAATAAAAATATATATTACTCATATTGATAATTAAAAATAATATCTAAATATATAATAAAAATAAAATTTATTTTAAAATACATATTTTTTATTTTTTATATTTAATATTGAATAAATATTACTGATTATTATATCACATATAAAGATTTTACTTCCTTTTACATTTAAATTTGAATTTAGATATTGCGTATATTTAATTATTTTTACCATTCCTAATATATAATTAAAACAACAAATTCATATCATTACCAAAACCCAAATCAAAGACTTAACTATATTTAAATAAAGTCAACTGTATTTAACTCAACCATCCATATTAATATTAATCGTTCATCAAAAGCAGTTTAAGTGTATTAGCAGCAACTGCAACGGACCCAAAAATAAAACATGGGAACTTTGACAAACTTAATTTCTTCAGAATAAACTATAAAGGGGTATGCAGCATGTATATAATTGCCATTTCATACATACAAACACATGCATGGATGATGGATGGTGATGCCGTCACATGGCATGCCCATGAAATATAAAAAAGGCCAAAAGATATAGCATCCAATGGGATCATCCCACGTGTTCTCCTAAACTTCCGTCAGATCGCACGGTACAAGAACTGAGCAAACTCCGTTGGATTCACAAGGCGATGTAGGTGGGTCCCATCCATCATCAACAACCTAGCTACCTCCACGTACCTCTGGCGCTTCCCATCCTTCAGCTCCGCCTTATTCGGCGCGCCTTCTTCTCCTTCCTTGCGGCCGATCTCCTCCTCTGCTCGGGATGGGTCCCACACCTGGCCCATGATGGTCCCCGTCGTCAGGAACTCGTGGGCTAAATATCCGGCTAATAGATGATTTAAGGGCGAAGACGGCGACTCCGAGCCATCTTTACTTATGTTAGCCGGCGGCTCCGACTCAGCTTTCGGCTCGTGTGATTTAACGGCGGTGTTTGACGGGTTGAGACCATCAAAGGCGTCATCCGACTCATCTCGCTCTTTTCGCTTGTGAGAATTAGTCGATGGGGAAGGGGCAGTCGAACTCGCCGTCAATTGACGACGTGGAGGAAGACGCATCGTTTTGGTACTCATGGCTGTCCAATGGATGACACGTCACCACTCACATTCCAAAACAAAACAAAACAAAAATTGAAATAAATGAGATAAGACGAGACAATTTTGAATAAAAAAAAAAAGGAATCTAAAGAGAATTAATTATCTTGCAGGGAACAGGGTGAAAATTGCTAAGAGTACGAGGAGAAATAGAAAATTAAAAAACCAGCAGAACAAGAGGGAAGAAAAGAGATGCGAGGGATGCACTCCCCTCTATTTGGCTCTTCGAGAGAAAGCGGGGTTTGGGAGAAGAGTTGAGGACAAGAAAGGGAAGAAGGTGCGAGCGCTCTCTATTTATACCGATGGCTTTCCGCGTTTGCCCTTCCTAATTGTCAAATATTACGAAAATACCAATCATGTAATGGAATCGCTATATTGCCCCTTGTGCTTACGAGTGATATTTACAAATTCTAGACCACATTTAATTAGGGGTGCATTTGAGAAATCCCATGATATGGTATATCAATCGAGCCGGAATTATTAGTCTTTTTACTTTGGTACAAAACTAGGATTAGTGGTGTAGACCTGTATATGTGCAATTTTAATTTTAATTGAAAATCTGTTGGATATCGCCTTCTATGTTCATTCAATTCAATGCTTATAAGGTCTTTTTTACTTCAATAGACAAATTATTTGTTTTATCTTTACAACAAACCAGTCATAAAAGCAGCACAAGTATATAAACTTGGTTTATGATAAGTTTTATAGAGAAGAGTACTTATATCACAGGAAATGTTTTTGTTTATTTATTATATTTTATTTATTTATTACGATACATCATACGGTTAGAGATACGGGTACGTGAAACGAATATAATAATAACATTAAAAATATTAGCAAGGAAAATATTTTTTTGGCTAAATGGGGGCAAAAAGCCAAAAAAAAAAAGAAGGAAATAACACTAGAGGTAACCCCAATTATATCACCTAAAATTAACATGTGAAAATCAGAATCGGATCTAATGAGTAGTGTTGATTTGTGACAAAGAAAACTTTGAAAATACAGGAACATTGAAGAGAATAATAATTTATACCGTACAATAATACATGACAAAATTAAGAAATATATACTTACCATTCAATATATATTCATTGTTAGCAGAATTTTCTATCATCATATAATATAATGGTAAGGCTGTAAGCTAAATAGATTGAATTAAATTAGTTTGTATGAACTTCTTGAAAAAACTCAAATTTTGGATAGTTTGATGTGTTTCAAGTTTATAATTCAATTTGTAAATTTATAAACTTTAATTATGAATTGATTTGTACAAATTTTAATTTGTACAAATTAATTTATATAAACTTGTAAAAAAAAAAAAAAACTAAAGTGTTAATAATTCAATTCGTCAAAATCTGCAAATTATGATCTGTTATATGGGTGCAAATAGATTAGAATTATTATATTGATTATGATTGAATCCATATTATTTTTCTCTATTTTAATCCAAATAATAGTTGTGTAAATATATTGTTTGTTATTATTATAGAAGAAGGATTCAAGATTGTGTTGAAACCAATATCTTATATATTTGTCCCATGTTCAGTTATACATTGCTGCTCGGGTTTCATACTATTTCTTGGATCCAACGGATGAAAATTGAAGTTTTGAATGATTTTAGTTTTTGACAATTTCTTTGTATTTAATGACCCGTCATTTTATGTTTCTTCAAATAGAGACTAATACTAAATGCTAAATTCAGCAGAAATTTATATTCACAAAGACAATATCGATTTTCGTGGCATGTTATGTTATATTGGCATAATAATGTCTAAAGAGTTTTCCTCTCATAATAATGCGAATGTCAATGTTGCTTTTTTCTTGTAGATATTCAATTTTCGAGGATATCATTATTTTCTTAGAGGAAAGATGAATAATTAAAAATTGATCTTCTTGTCATTTTGAATACTTTTTATAAGAAAAAAGTAAGAGTACAATTGAAAAGTTAGCATCTCCCCTTTTGTTAATATTTTATATGTAATTCCAATATATCTTAAGTTTCATCCTTAATTATTAAGATAAAGAAGCGAGTATAATTAAACCGCTAACAATTTAATTGAATTGAAAATTATAAAATAAACTTGCAGTAAGAATTGTAATTTTTAATAGTTAAAAATAGGTTATGAGGTGAGAATTCATGTTTATATAAATTATATTTATCAGATTTTTGGTATGGTTCAGTTTTTTACAGTAAAAAAATTCATTGAATTAAATCTATAGGGAAAGGAATTTCAGTTTCATAGACCTCGTTTCTGCAAATTGGAAAATGCGATGGCGCTGTTTGCAAACAAAAAAGTATCTCGGGGTCAAAGGGGGAAAAAGAATTACTAGGGTCCGTTTTCGCTTTTGTGACCCGATCAGCTCGCTTCACCACCGGCAGCACACTCTCCTTGACTGCGTAGCGGCATAGCGTAATCCCCTTGTGCATCTCGTTCGATTTTCTGAGTTTGTGGATCTTGAAATCTGGAACAGGGTGGTGGGGGATATGCTTAACAAACTTGTTTCTCGGTCGCTCTCCGTTGCCGGCAAATGGCAACAACAGCAGCTCCGCCGGCTCAATATTCACGAATATCAGGTCACCCCAATTTTCTTCATTTATAGAGAGATACTGGCAGTGACATCTGTTGAATGTCTCTCTAATCCTCTTTGATTTTCTTATGAATGATGAATGATTCTCCGAACTCATATTCAACTGCAACTGCGTTTCTAGGGGTTGCTATGTCTATTCCTTTTGCCATTTTTGCATAATTGTGATGTTGATATTTTTTTCTTGACTTATTTGTGCATGTTGGATCTGGTATTTTTTTTAAATATAGATTTATGAAATTATGAGCCGTATCATATGATAAAGTATGACTGTTTGGTTTTCCTTGAATCAGGGGGCCGAGTTGATGGGCAAATATGGAATCAATGTTCCGCGAGGTGTTGCTGTTTCGTCTGCGGAAGAAGTCAGAAAGGCGATCAAGGATGTATTTCCTAATGAAAATGAGGTAACTGTAATTTTTTTGGGCATTAGGTAAATGGCAAATTTGTTGCCAACTGAAATTGATGCATTGCAGTCTGAGCGTATGTTAAACAGGCAAAGAATACTCTATGTTTTCATTCCTACGTATGGGAATTTTGTTAGTGATGACAAGCAATGTAACTTTAATTATGATGCAGTTGGTGGTTAAAAGCCAAATTTTGGCTGGTGGACGAGGTTTGGGAACATTTAAAAGTGGTTTCAAAGGAGGAGTTCACATTGTTAAGACGGATCAGGTTGAAGACATAGCTGGTAATGCATGTGGCCCCATTTTGTAACCAAGACAGATATTTTCTCGTTCTCTTTTTATATGCTCTTGCTCTTTATTTAAGGAGACTAAAGAATTGGCTAAGATGATGTTCGATTAGCCTTATCAATGTTCTGTTATGTTGTCAAGCAACTTGACTGTTGTCACATCATCAGAGTTATGATTAAATTTTTGTTGAGATTGCTGATTTTTATGTATAGATTGATGTTTTGAATGGTGCACATTGGCACATGGTGCTAGGGGCTCATATTGCCATAGTGCACCATACTTATTGCTGTTCTCGTTATATTCAGGGAAGATGCTAGGGCAGGTACTGGTTACCAAACAAACTGGTCCACAGGGCAAAATTGTTAGCAAGGTTGGCAATGCTCAATATTTCTGTCTAGAATATGCTGTAACTGAATATTTGTATGAGTAAAGACATAAAAAAGGAGGTTGTATAGCTGCTGAAAGAGTTTATGGTTAAACATTCGATTGATGTTTGTTTTATACAGGTCTATTTGTGTGAGAAGCTGTCACTTGTGAATGAGATGTACTTTGCCATCACTCTGGATCGTAAAGCTGCTGGTCCAGTAAGTTTCCTATTTCAGTATGTGATCTTTGAATTTTCTGCATGTGAAGCTGTAAACACTTCTATAACGTCTACATTAATTTTGATGTTTGAGTTACATTCCCCCAAATGACATTTTTTATTTGAAGCAATCAAGAGTTATGTTGTTGATTACAATTCTTTCTTGCTCTCTTCTTCCTTTTATTTTGATATACCAGATTATAATTGCTTGTAGAAAGGGGGGAACCAGCATTGAAGATCTGGCAGAGAAATTCCCAGACATGATTGTAAAGGTTTGTTGTCCCTGGCTTTCTGCATGATAATTTAATATTTCTATTTAGGCAGTATGCTGATGTCCTCATTCTTTCTAGTAGGTACCTATTGATGTTTTTGAAGGAATTACAGATGAAGATGCTGCAAAGGTTGTTGATGGTTTGGCTCTCAAAGTGGCAGATAGAAATAAATCAATTGATCAAGTGAAGAATTTATATAAACTTTTTTGTGAATCTGATTGCACACTTTTGGAAGTAAGCATGTTGCATCCACAAGTCCGATTCATGATTTGCTTGGTCATGTTTAATTCCTACTTTCTATCTCTAAGAATTTATATAAACTTTTATGTGAATCTAACTTCACCCTTTTGGAAGTAAGCATACTGCTTCCACAAGTCTGATTCATGATTGGCTTAGTCGTGTAATTTCTACTTTATATTTCTAAGAATGAAACTGATTATCTTGGACAGATCAATCCCATAGCAGAGACTACTGATGATCAATTGGTAGCTGCTGATGCTAAGTTGAACTTTGATGATAATGCCGCATATCGTCAGAAAGAAATATTTGCTCTTCGTGATTCCTCACAAGAGGATCCTCGAGAGGTTTCCTTGCATTTTCTTCTATTTCTGAATTCTAATGTTATTATATGTTTGTACATTATTGTGACTGGTGCTTGTGCTTATCATTAATAAATGGCATATCCATATGCAAATGCCAGAATTCCCATGATCTATATATGACTTTAGCTTTTCTTGCTCTACTTTATTGGATTTGTGTAACGCTTCCTGTGCATTTTATTTTTGGAAAGGTGGCTGCTGCAAAGGCAGATTTAAATTATATTGGGTTAGATGGAGAGATTGGTTGCATGGTGAATGGAGCAGGGTTAGCAATGGCCACAATGGATATAATTAAATTGCGTGGGGGTACTCCTGCCAATTTCCTGGATGTAGGTGGGAATGCCTCTGAAGGCCAGGTAATGGTTTGGGTTGGGATCATTTGTACTGCTGCTTCCAATCGTCTTAGCTCCACTGTATTAAAAGCTAATTCCTCATGTTTGATCCCCTATCAAATTACACTTTGCTTTGTGCAATGTACTGATACATAAACCTGATTTTTCTTCTAAAATGATTATATTATATCAAATATCATATTTTGTTTCTAAATATCGTCTAAAAAAACCTCCATTTGCAATGCTGCTTCATAATTACTGCAATTATAAACCAGGTTGTTGAGGCATTCAAAATATTGACTGCTGATGACAAGGTGAAGGCAATTTTGGTGAACATATTTGGTGGTATAATGAAGTGTGATGTTATTGCCAGTGGCATTGTCAATGCTGCAAAACAGGTAAATAAAGTTTCTCCTTGATTAGCACTTAATTTCTTTGTCCTTTGGCTCATGATATGGTTGAGTATGAAGAGTGTTTTCTTTGTGCTTGTTAACTTTAAATCTCTTTTAGAATTATAAGGAAGTGATATTTGGAATTGTTTGATATTTAAAGATCTGACATGTAGTAAACAAAATGCAATTCCTGTTTATATTTGGTCTGCTGTCAGATAAGTAAGAAAGGCACTGGATTTTTTTATTTAACAATGTGGTATAAATTTTAGGTAATTTTTGTCTTCTAGAGCAAATTAATGTTAAAGAGGATGGAAACAATATTGTATTCTTTTTCCCCAGAAGTTTGGTATCTTGTGCCAAAACAAATTCATCTCCTACTCGTTATAATTTAAGAATATTTAATGCCTCTAGCATTCCTTTTATAATTCGTGTTGTGTCTTTTTCCATAAGATTGATTGAGATTACTGCCGTGCTTTTATTTTTTATTTTTTAATTGTATTTCTTGTATTGATTTGTGTTCATTCTTGACTGAACATAACTGCTTCTATTTTATCCTTATTTGTGATGAAATTCACTTTTCTTTGCTATCGTATTCAAGGTTGCGCTAAAAGTACCAGTTGTAGTTCGGCTTGAAGGAACCAATGTTGATCAAGGCAAAAGAATTTTGAAGGTAAATGCTGGATTTATTGTTATGTATAGATTCACTGTATACATAAGGGAAACAAGAATGTTTCTGATGGTTATTTATGTTGATGATAATTTGATTTGTCTGACAGGAAAGCGGCATGACATTAACAACAGCAGAAGATTTGGATGATGCGGCTCAGAAAGCAGTTAAAGCAGCTTACAATTGAAGAAATCCATCTGTTTAAACTTAATAACTTTGTTGTGTCTCAGCACACTATTCATTTTTGTCTCAGCGCGGTTGCGTCTGAGAATACATAACAGTGAGAATTAATACAACGAAAAGTTCTTGTTGAAATAGTTTTTTTAAAGAGCCTTTCCGCTAAGTTGTGGTTTCTCAAGTGTTCATTCATCCAGTTGATGCACGGAATTGCAATTTCTCTCTTCAAAGGTGTTTACGTGGACTATTCCATGTTTTGGCTTCTATTGTTGCATGAAATTTAGGGAAATACCAGACTTTATATTATTCGGAATGCGGAATTACATGAAATGGAATACCTAGTTAAAAGTAATTAA
The DNA here is from genome assembly GCA_020226215.1 of Sindora glabra. NCBI lineage: Eukaryota > Viridiplantae > Streptophyta > Magnoliopsida > Fabales > Fabaceae > Sindora > Sindora glabra. Next base: position 66,884,868 of record CM035233.1, read on the forward strand.
TGCATATAAATAACTGAGATAGATAAAAGCTAATCATCCTTTGTGTGCTTCTCTTCCTTCAATGATTTTGCAATCCTATTAGCAATGCAATATGATGTGGATTCAATAGTTACCATTGGGTTAACCCCAACTGCGGACGGCAAAACGCTTCCATCGCATACATATAATCCCCTTGCTTCCCAACTCTCTCCATTTCCATCAACTGCACCTTCTGCTTCGGTGGCCCCCATTCTACAGCTTCCCAGTTGATGAGCAGTAACATATATTGTCCAGGTTTCACTCCTCGACCTGGCACCCCCAACCACTGTTACAGTATCTAGAAACTCCTCCAAGTCTTTCTCCTCGATCCCTTTGCATTTGATTCTTTGGCCGTCACTCGTGTACGTGCCCACTTCAACTGCTCCAGCTGCAATCAAAATCCTCAAGGCTAGCCTTAGTCCAACCTGAAGACTCTCTCTATCTGGGCGGTCTACCTCGTATTTGATTCTGCCTTCTTCCCTAACCTCTCCCGATCCCTGGTCACGGGCCAATGCGAAAAGGGTAGCAGTTCTTGCATACTTAGCCATCCTATCTTTCATGTCAGCAGCTGAAACCCATGGCTGCAATGCAGAAAACGTTGCAGGGCCAAATGCTGGGGTTTCTATGATGACTCGGGGAGTGGAATCTTCATTATACACCTTATGAATTGAAGTTATGATTCCACCCTCATAATTACTGCCACTAAAATTTGTCATACTTTCAGGGAAGTATCCCCAAACAAATTGACAAGGGTGAAGATGAAGATTCCTTCCAATGTTTGGATTTTTCAGGCCACTAGAAATCATCAGAGGTGGTGTGGAAATAGATCCACATGCAGCAACAGATACCTTAGCTTCAATTTGCAGTTTCTTAGAGACCTTACCCTTCAAACTTGCAGCAATCACTCCCATACATTTCTTTTTCCTGGTTCCATTATTGCCATCTTCCAATATGAATTTCTCAGCTTTACATTCACTCAGAATCACAGCACCATTTTTCACAGCATCGACCAACCAAGTAGAGTCAGTGCCTTTTTTATCACCCTTTCTGCAACCATAACAGCAAGAACCACAATAATGATCTTCTGGGGTATTTGTTGCAACTGATTCTACTTTGAGGCCAATTTCTTCACACCCTTTTCGAAGAATTTGATTCTGAAAGCTTTCTCTGGTACAATTCTGCGTGACACCAATCCTCTTACACACCACATCCATGGCAGATTGGTAAGTGGAGCTTCCAAAGAGTGGAATATTGTTGTTCACAGACCACTCATGGAGTACAGAATCAGGTGTTTTGATGCATGCAGACCAATTTATAGCAGATCCTCCACCTACTGTTGAGCCAGCCATTATCAGCATTTTCCCATCAACACTTGACATAATTCCACCTGATTCATATTGCTCATCTAAGGAAGGGCCTTCCAAGGACGAGTAGTCCTCAGGCACAAAGTAGTTTCCTTTCTCAAGGACTATCACTTTGTGGCCTGAGTTTGCAAGAACTGCTGCTGCAACTCCTCCACCACAGCCAGAGCCAACAATGACAGCATCACATTTGATCTTGTATGAGTTCTGGTCTTGATCTTCAGTGACTTCAAGGCCTTTTTCAGTGAGGGATTGAATGAGACTCGAATTAGTTTCATACATAGTCTCTATTATTCCCTTCTGAAGAGGCCTCTCCTTCTGTGTCAGCTTTTCCCTTGTGTCCACTTTGTATCCAATTGCTTTCCATGCTGGGTTGTGTCCATTTTCATCAGTCTGATATAATGGTAGATGCAAGTAATTAATGGTGAAACAAAGAGGGAAGGGAGAGCTTATTGCACTCAAATTAAGAAGGTACATGCTTCCTTTATAATAGATCTAAATCCTTTCCATTTTCTTCTGTCAATTTTCAATCAATTTTAAAGAGATAAAAATAAAATTTTTACTTTTAGCCTCTACTTTTTTTTTTTAATTAAAATCCACAATTTTAAATAAAAAAATTTATATCTATCTCTTCTCGAAATTTACTTCATTCATATCCTTGAAAATGGAAAGGATACAAATTCCTCTATAACACATTTTATACTGTGTTACCGACAGCAATGCATTGTGATCCCTGATTTTTGTGAAAATTCATCATTATAATAGTGCGTCCAATAAAAATCAAAGGTTGAAATGAGTTATCATTGAAAGCATGGCCTAAAAAGTGTCATTGATGTCTTGCCCGGAGAATAAACAAGTGGTTGTGTTTTCATAAAATCATGTTATTCTTGCTGATAAACAAATAAGAGGAAAAAAATAAAAATTAAATGGTATGAGCAGTTGCACTTTTTATTTATAATTTTTATGCAACAGCACTTTATAGCAGGGGTCTAAGCGGGTCTTGGTTGATCCACGAACCTAGTGCATATCTTGTGGTTTGGATTTTAAAATCTGCAACTTACAGTGTTTGGATCGGTTGATGGGACTGAGAATTTTAACTCATTAATACCAACCCAATTTAATTGGCACAGATTATTTTCTGAAAAAAAAAGATGATATTAAAAAATAAAAAAATGAATGAAAAAAATATTTCTTTTGATTTGCACTCAACAATCAACATACTACTCTCCGATCCCCCTCTTTTTTTTTTTTTAAAAAAAAAAAGGATTGAAGAAACGCCAAATAATAGCACTTGGTTTTTCTTTTTCTAGATTGTGTTGCACTATTTTTAAAATGTGTTATTATCAGGATTATAGATTTATTTTGAAGTGCCTGCTGCGAGGCTTAACCGAGGTATATCGTCATTTTCATCAACCGTACATCCTTGATATGCTTTTACCATTGTGTATTCAGCATATGTACTCTTTTATATTGAATCTAAACACCATGCTCACTTCCTAAAAGAAAAAAAGAGAAGACAAACTCTATACTTAAGCATCATTTTTTAAGGAAGTGTTTGATTATTGATCAGGTTATATAGGTTATAATGAATGATATTTTCATTAGAATTAGAATTTCATCGTGTAAATGTTTTTCACACTTTCATTTACTCGTATGTTTATATATCTTTATATTGCCACATCATTGAAAAACTATTAAAACATATTTACTATTTGTAAAAATTCTTTATACTTCATTTTTTAATGATATAACTTAATAGCGTAAAATATTTTATATTTATAATATCTCAAATTTAAACTATTTTTATTAATAATGTAATTTAACTTTTTTTTGTTAGAAAGTATTTTTTTTAGAAAAATTTCATTTGTTCTTATATAAGTAAAGAAGTTTCATTTTATTTATATATCCTTTAATTAAAAAAATAATGCATGTTGTCATAGTAGCAGAAGACCAACTTCATTTTTAAAAGAGAAAAAATGCAAAATACATTATTCAACTTTGAAGTGGCTGCATTTTGCTCCCATTAATTTAAATGACTTGCAAATCAAATTCTTTAATTATATAAAATTTCAAATTAACTCACATCATCTACTTAATTATTTTTGTGAATTATGTAAATTTTTCAAGAATTTGTTAAATAAGAATCACGAAGTAAGTGTATTGAATAATTTTTTCCCATGTACTTTCTATTTATATAATTAAAATAAAAATTAAACATATAAAATATTAATTAAATACTTCAAAATAAATTGTGAAATTATATTTGAAAATGACATAATAAAGCAAATACAATACCATTATAATTATTGTTTAAAAAGTTAATGAAAAATTATACAATTTAATAAAATAATTAATCAAGTGACTGATTTTCCAAATTTTTTATATTTTAAGAGTTTGATTTAGAACTTTTCAATAGTGGAAGAAAATACAACCAAAGGAAATGTTTTTTATTTTTCACTTTTTAAAATAGATGATGGTATTTATTACCACACTCCATACTAGGGGTATAAACAAATTAAATTATTCATAAGTAACTCAAGATTAATTGACAAAAAATTTAATTCGAATTCAATTTTAAATTAGCTTAATTATAAAATATATTTTCTATTTTCTATTATATTTAAATAGTTTAAATTTAACATTAAATTTTATACTATTATTAAGGTGTAAATAAATATAAATTATATATAAGATATAATATACAAAATGTTAAACTTGTTTTAATTCGAATTCAAATACTTTAGGTTCGGTTAAAATTTTGAATTAATAAATGTGTTGCTTCTTTAAACTCAAATAGGCTAACTCAAGATTATTTGTTATTAACAAGCTTAAGATCAAACATACAAATATTTGATTCATTTATTTCTTGACTTCTTACATTTAACATTAAATAATAAAATATTTTATATTGTTTTAATAATATATATATATATATATATATATATATATATATATATATATATATATATATATATATATATATCAAATTATCAAATTTATCAAATTATGAATTATGATGGTTCTCCATAAGTATTCATTTTTTTCATTTATGTATATTTATTTTGATTTAAGTTTGAAATTTTAATATTTTGTAACATGTCCCCCCAAAAAAATGTTAACCCATCCATCCATTGAATCGAGTCAAGGGTTATGGTATAGCAATTTTGAGAGGATAAAGAATAGCGTTCTAACACCTCTAGACAACACCAAAAAGCTTATAATGACAGAGAAGCATTACCCTCGAGAAGTAATTGAAGAAGAAGAAGAGTTTGATGAGCACAAACACTAGCCGCAGAGATGTGAAATGCTTCTCAGCTGACCATTTCTTGAGAAGTTGTTCTCTCTTTTCCATCGAAATCTCCGAGAACTTGTGGATTAATGGCCACTTGGAACTCAACGAAAGCCTCCCGCAAAGAAACAGCGTCCCCAGTCTGGACGATAGAATCATCAAAACCAAGCTCACCACTGACTTGGCTTCTGGTTGCATCCTCTTGTACAGCAAATCTGCTGCCTGATTCCATTAGTTCTCAGTCACGGAATACCATCCACTTGTTAGAAACCGACATCGACACATGAAAGCCCAAAACATTTAAAAGATCGCAAGCCAAAATATAAACATATAAGTAAAAGCCCATTCTTCCATACTATTTCAAGTTGAGGTTGTATATATGAAATCTCACGATATGAAACCTTCTCGTAAAACTTATGCCATTACGAAAAGAATGGCATATTTAAGATAAAATATTACAAATTTTATAAGAAAGTCTCAAAAAATTTGTAATTGATTATATGTATGCTATCTAACTCAAGATAGTATACAAGAATTCCCTGTTAAATATCAAAAAATTATGTAAAAGACACCTGGGAACTTAAATTATGTTGTATATATATATATCTTTTTGTTCATTTAGAGTGCTTTTAAGTTTCTATATGGCATGTCAGAGTACAAGTGCATGATTTTATGTCAAAAATCAGACAACCATAGAAGTAGAGATTGAAAGCTATGATTTCATATGTGAGACTCACTTCATCTGGAAAGGGGCGGTGAGAACCAGATGCTCCATAGAAGGAAACAAGTGAAGGGTTTTCCGGGTTGATGGTATCCAACGGAAGAGAAGGGAAAAGAGCCTCACAAATGGCAGCCATTTCCTTCATCTGGCTTGAAGTTAAGCCATGGCCGTAGCCCTTCTGCTTTCTTCCACCTCTCAACAAAGGATGACAGTTATTTCTTTCTCCACTCATCTCTTAAACAAGATTCTGATTCTGAAATTTTGACATTAAAAAGTAGAACTAAGACTATGTCGGATGAGAAAGAGAGGTTAAGGTTTGGTGAAGTTCAACGCCATGGGGAACCTATTTATAGAACTTCAAATTCTATGCACCATTTCCTTCACCAATAATTTTAATATATTAAATAATCTATAAATATTATTGAAATTTTTTAAAAAGATCCATAGTCCTGAACTTTGAGTGGAATAACATTTTATTTCGAATTAAACTTCTGTGGAAAAAAAAAAGGAGTGCATGATTATTGTACTGTATGCTATAACGTATGACGTCCGAAAGAGGGCAATATGTACATAATAAATACTTGAAATGCCATTGTCTATGGTACACCGTTAAACCTTACATGTAAAATCCCAAATCTTTAACCTAAGAAGCAGTGTCTTAGTGTACATGGAAATCCTAGTATATGATTTGTATTTTTCACGGGGTATGCGTGTTGATAAGTAATTAGCAAGATACTTAAATATATATAAAATATTTATTACATCATATTAAAATGGGTAATTTTTTTTTGCGACGATATTTCAGTGAAAAGAAAAATTTAACCAAGGCAAATATTTTCAAAAAAACATGACATCCTAGGAAATTTCAAAAAAGTCAACATAAGTATATGTTTCGTGTACGAAATGAAATGTAACTTTTACCTAGTGGTGGAGCCAAGATTTAAGATCAATAGGGGTAATTATATTTTAATATTTTAATAGAGGTAAAATTTAAATATATATTAGTGAGAATACTTTAAATGATATATATATATATATATATATATATATATATATATATATATATATAATATTATATAAAATTTTAAAAAAATCAATTGAATATAGCTCTACTATTGCTTTTACCAAAATAAATAAATATATGTAACTTTGCCACTTATTTGCCACATTTTAAAAAGATACTTCAGGGATATTATTTATGGAAAATTTGAATTTGAATAATTATATTATGAATTCTGATGAATAGCTTTTAAGATCTATTTGTTTTGTCCGAACGTTAGGAAAGTCTCTTGCTTTCTTATATTTTTACGAAAAAATCAAGATTATATAATATATTTGATTTAATTAGTGTTACATGAGTTACATGTGAAAAATAAGTAAAAATTGCTTTTGGCCTCTATCACCTTTGCTTTGATGGATGCGTGTACACTGAACTGCATATGTAGCTACACACATGTACAAGAAAGTCATTCTCATCACAGACCACCATTGAATCCAATCTGACTCCACCGTTGACTTGATAAGGAAGGATTTTATGTGTTAATATATCACTGAACTTAATTATTAAATTTTATTGTATTTATATAATATTATGTAAATAACTAAGATTTAATAATTTAAATTAATGGTATACTGCACTTATCACCATATATAAGTTTGGATGCCTATTGAATCTTTATAGTTTCAATTATTTTTTTTTTGAAAACGAGCACGTGTAATTTTAAATTTTAGAATTGAGTTCCTACACGCTAAAAACGTTTCTAATTAGACCTTGCCTTTAACATTCTGTCAAAATTTGTCAGGCTAGTAAAGGTTTTGCTGATAAGTGAATCTGATTCCACCATTTATATATTAAAACCTCGATTCCCACCAGAGAAATTGCTTCTAACTCCCCAATGTGCAAGGCACATGACCTTCAATATTCTGCACTAATTTTGTCCCTCAAAATTGAGTGAAGACAAATATGAAATTTGTAACATTTGCCCAATACCCTAGGTAGCAAGTTGCTTGAATTTGTTCCGTGTTCGTTTGTAATTGCTGTTTGTTGAAGTAGAGGGGGGCAGCACGTGGAGGGTCCCACTTGCCATGCATTATGTGTTGGTTATTTTTTGTTATATTTTTATATCAATTCATGAAATTATTCGCAAAATAAAATTTCTAGTGTAAGTAGTTACGATATTACTGCTTATTTATCTTCATGCCAAAGTTTGCGGTTGATTCCTTTTCCTCCCTTTTTCAGATTCCATTTCATGCTGATTTGTGCATGCAACTAATATATTATCAACGGAACCTTCAATGTTGTTACAGTATTATCCAATAACCATATGTTGTGTCGAAGAAGACGAAACCCAAGGCATTGCTTCGTCTAAATGTTTTGCTGCTATATATATGCTGTATCGAAGAAGCTGAAGATAACTGAGGCTTTTAATCAATAATAATAGTAGTAATAATAACTGAGGCTTGCAAAATAGCAAAAGTAGGGCAATTGGAAGTCATGTGCCTTGCACATGAGGAAGCTAACGAAATTTTCTAAAACGAAAATTGAAGCTTCAATTCAATACATAGTGAAAATTCAAAATTACATATTAGTAGCAAATTTAGACGGAATACCCAACTCTAAATTTTTAAACCACAAGCACCTATTTCAAAAGAAAAAAAAAACTGAATTTATAGGAATCAGAGTGTAATTTAACCTTTTATATATATATATATATATATATATATATGAAATTTGAATAGTTATGTATGCTAATGAATAGTGTCAGGGTTTAGGATCTATTAGTTTTGTCTGAAAATGTCTTTGTTGAAAAAAATATCTCATTTGTTTTTTTATCAATCTTCTTGGCTCCTCCCCCATTAAATTAAAGAGTTAAACTTCTGAGCATGTTAAAACTTAAGAAATTTATGCATAATAAGATCAACGGAGAAAATTATACAATTCTAACCTTTGAATCAATTTAGGATGGATGCTATAGCCAAGCAAAAAAGACAATGGATTCTTCTATGTGAAAAGTAAATATTGAAGAAAAGAAGAACACAACTTTCTTGAAGGCGAATTTTTTTTTATAGACTTCATATTTTATAATTTTAAATTATTATTTGTTAGTCTTTTGACCCTTATAAAATGTCTCCCCCTCTGCTCCTAGTGACAACACGAACCATTTCCATTTTTCTTTTCATGACATGAGAGGTAACCGTTGATTACATGAATAAAGAAAATGATCAGCGTATGAATACAACTATAATTAAACCCAAAAAAATAGAGCGTGATATAGGAAAAAAAAATATAACAATGGCAACAATTTTGATGTTGTATTGTCTCTCTCATTTGGACTCTTCTTAATTATGAGTATTGTCTTTTAATTTCTCCTTTTAGTTGGATGCTTTATAAAAAATTAACCGAACGCATTAAAAATTGACAACATGATCAAATGCGATAATTTTTTTTCTTTCTTTAGCATGTAATACGATAAAATTTTAATTATATAGCTTTTTATGCCAATATATTATACAATGTCATTTTATTTTAAATGCAAATGGGGGATAATTACAAAAAAAAAAAAAATACAAGTGGGGCATTACTATCAAGCCACATATTCATGTGACTAAAATTATCCTTGTAACAAGCGGCAAATGCTGATTGGCAATTACATTCTTCATTGAAGCAGCAAAAATTAGTTTTCAATGGTTGTTGAGAAAAATAATGTGCAATTATCTTTTTCTTTGTAACAAAAGCCGCCAAATGCTGATAGGCCACAAATTTCTTGAATGTGAGGATCCATATGTATTTACTTTGTAATTGCAATTTTCAATTATAAAATTAATACTATATAAATACACTCTTCTTTCTTTTTTTAAGTAAATGTACTAGGATTAAGAAGGTAATTATATACTTAAACCTCGTAATTTTTTACGGATATAATCTGTCAGAAGGGATGGACGAAATTCAAAAGTTTCAATATTTCAAACGAACTTTATTTTCATCGAAAATATTAAAAAAATTCGTCAAAAAAAATCAGCATGATTTTTTATGATAAAAAGCTCACTATATTCAATAGAGAATTGATCGAAAATCTATTGAAAAGTTCAAATAGCCTGTAGAACTTTCTTCCGTTTATATTTCCTTTTTTTTTTTCTCTTGGGTGCATGTCTGTTTTCTTGGAACTTGTTGAACTCCATTTCTATAGTTTACAGGTAAATTTAAAAATTCTGAATTGATTAAATTATTTTTAATAATTTGTTTTGTAATTCTGCAAATTAATTTTTATTTTTTTGGATTTTTGTGTAACTTTGCTTACAGTAAAGAGCCTTTTCTTTCCATATTCTTTATATTTTTGCTAAGAAGTTGTAGTTTATTTTTATTTCAATTTACTTAAAATAAAAAATATTTGATTCATTTAATTAATTGCTTAATTAAGTTTTTTACTTAATTAGAGTAGTTAGTTAGAAATATTTAATTAATTTTTTTTTGTGAAACTAAGGGATTTAAGCTCAAATAACAAAACAAAACAAAAGGATAAAATAACTAGAAACTACTTTGATTATATATAATGACCCTTATCATATTACTTAACATTAAAATTTGTAATTCTACACGAGATTCCGAAAACATCCTCTTTTCATTTTGCAGAGAAATTATATTATTGACAAGTCAGTCGGTATACTTATTTTCCTCTCAATATGTATAACAAATTGATACAAATTACTCTCTTTTCAAAAGAAACCTAATAGGATTAAGAAGAGTAGGATTCAACCCTGAATTCCCACTATTATTTCCTTAGAGAGTCACATTCCAAAATCAACTTTAAAAAATTAAGGGACAAAGCCATCCTTAACCTCTCATAACACCCCAGAGCTCAGCTTCCATGGCTTTGCCTGAGAATTGGCTCTTGCAACGCCATCAGTGTTTAACTTTACCCATACACCTTCAATCTCCCTAGTTTGTTTCAAAATATAACCCACTAGAAACTTTAATAGTTGGAAACTATTGTCAAAGGTCTCTTTATTGCACCTTCCCGTAATGAGCTCCCTACCATACCCCAAATCAAATTCCACCTCATCCCTCTAGGCCTCTTAAACTCATCTGTCAGATTTTGCATAAACCATTTTTCATGGTCCCAAGTGAAAAACGAGGCAAAGCATTCTTCTGCCACCAAGTTCCTCCATAGTTTTGACTTGCTAGTAGCACTTCCGGCAGAATGGTAAAGCATTAAAAATCCCAAGACGCATGTTATTGGCAGGAAGTTTACTTTGAATAGCTCGCCAAATGAAGAAATGCATCCTCTCCGGCCCCTTCCATCTCCTCACTAATTTCCAGATAGACGCAGACGGTTTCTAGTTGTAATTGTCCAAAGTAGCATATGCACTCTTCACATTAAAATGGCCCGAGTTATGTCGCCATACCAAATTGTCCTCGCCAGCCTGTATATCTGGAGGCTTTATAGCTTTGACTAAATTACAGACTTGATTAGAGACAATCCCCTGAAGCATCTGCCAATCCCACTCACCATGATGCGTTACAAAATTATCAATTGTCATACCACTATGATATTGATGAATATCAGCATCCACATAATCTTTTAGGTAACGTATAATTTACAAAATCTTACATTCTTAAGAAAGTATACATTCTAAAAAATGTGATTATTGAGTATATGATTCTTGAGAATGTAATATTCTTATACTTGATTCAATATATATATTCTTGAATTTTTTTTTTTACTTTCTCAGACATATTATATTCTTAAAAATTTTATTACTTTTTTAAAAGATATTTTTATTAATTTTTTGTTATAAATTGTAATAAATTATAGATTTAATTAGAAATATATAAATAAAGATGTTTGAAGATTCAATAAATTAATGATTCAAATTCTATTTGATTAAAATATAATAAATAATTTAATATATAAAATATTAAAATTTTTGAGAATTTAAATTTGAATTTTCATATAATTAATTATATAAAATAAATAAGTAATTTTTTCATTATTAACAAGATTTTTTTGTTTTCTTTAAAAAGAAAATAAGAGAGAATGAAAAGAAATAATATTTTTTAAATTTAAATTGAAAATAAAATAAAATTTTTTAAATAATTAAAATATAATAATATATTTTATCTTTAAATATTTTTTCATCTTTTTTTCTTCATTCAAATAAAAGAAGAAATTAAGTGTTCATTTATTTTATCGATAAATATTTTTTATAAAAATATTATTTATATATATATATTTATAAAGAGATGATATATTATTTATATTGATGATTAAAAAATAATATCTAAAAATTTAAAAATAAAAAAGCAAAATTTTAATTTTTAATTCTTAAATAGGCTAGCAAATCAACATTTTGAATTAATTATAATTTAATCTATTAATTATTCAAATTATATGAATTAATTTGCTTATAATTTGAATTTGTATAATCTCAACTAAAATCTATATAAAATATTTTATATTTATATTATATTATTATTAGTTTTCACTGTTATATTTTAAACTAAATTATATATATAAATATTTTAAATAAGTTATCATTTTAATATAAAATTTTAATTAATTAAATTATATATTATATATTTATAAAATTATTTAAAAATTAAAATTAAAATTTATTTAAATTTTACTAATATTTTTATATTAAAATTTAAGAATTATATTTCAAATTAAATATATATAAATCAAAATTTGATTAATATTTTATAACTCACTTCTAATATCTAGAATGTTAAAAAATTGTTATTTATAAAATTAAATGAATAATTTTAAAATAAATGCAAAAAATTAAATTTCAACACCTTGTAACTTTTTCTTTTATTATGTTTATATTAACAATAAAAAAACTAATAAATACTCATATGGGGCACGAGTTAAAATATTCATTAAATTAATTAAAATGGCAAGTTCAAACTATAGCCTAATATAGTCTTAGATAGATTATATCATGTTTTCCAGCGGAGTCAAGAATTTCGACTTAGGGTTGGAAGCTAATTATAATTAAATTAAATTTTAATTTTATCAATAATAAAAAATTATTTATAAAATTATAATTTTTAAATAATTTTGATTTAAGATATTATAATTTTTATAAATTAAAAATAAAAATTATGAAACTTTAAATAAAATTATAGAAATTTATTTTTAAAAGTTATAACACAAATTAATCATACTTTTAAAAGTTGGAATTTAGAAATCATTCATTTATTTTTTTACTTATTTAATATAATTATCCTTATTATCATAAAAAATAAAAAAATTTCAAATTAAATTATAATTAGAATATAGAAATTACTATTTTTTACTGATTTAGTGTAATTATACTTGTTATCATAAAAAAATTAAAAATGAGAAATATAACTTAAAATTAAAAAATAAAAATAAATTTTTTTTAAAATAAATGAGAGTATAGAACAATAAGAATAAAATTATCTTTTTATTTTAATATCAACATTCTCACGAGATGAGAATCTGATATACTCACTTTTCTTTATGAGAATGTTTGAGAGAAAAGTTGGATTCTAAAATATTTCTGAAAATATTACATTCTTGAATAAATTTTTTAAAATTTTAAATTAAACATAGAAATATTACTTTTTCGTGAAAAATATTTTGAGTACCAAATGGCCCCTTTAATGCTTTGGCATTCCCAATCCACTAGTTATCCTAATACTTTGGCATCCCCAATCCCCTAGTTATCCCAAAAGGATACCCGTGAACCATCTGTGATTACCTATTGATATTGATTCGTTAGGCAATGAATGTGTAGAGCCGTGCCAATTCTTCTAGAAGACAGAATATGAATTTTTACAAATAATTTATTTTTTTTAGCTCGCGATCTCTGCCATATTTGGCAATAAGAAGTTGGTTCCAAGGACTAGCATCCCCCGACATAATTTAGCATTCCATTTAAAAAGACAAACATCATTCGTTGAATTCATTCTCTGAATCCCAAATTGATCACACATGGTTTTGGTTGACAAATATTTTTCCAACTAATAGTATGATGTCTGAATTTTCGTATCATAACTCCATATAAAAGCCTGTTGCCTATTTTCCAACATTAAACTAATATTTTACGAAATTTTTTCTACTTGGATCATTGGATCATGTACACCAGCAAAGCCAAAGTCACAGATGAAATAAGAGTTGCTCTCCCAACCAGAGATAGACAATTTCTCTTCCAACCAACTAATCGTTTTTCCATACTTGAGATAATTTCATTGAAATTACGTGTACCCCTTTCGCCATATCTCAAATTTACCCTTAAATATCTCCCCAGTCAAAAGCTCTTTCAAAAACCACTCGATCACTTCCAAAATTGTGCATGTCAAGCTCGGATTCGATCCATAAAGCTTGCAACTTTTGTGCTAGCAGCTTATATCCAATTTTATGTCCTCTGAGCTTAACGAACTGCACTCCGCCAAGGTTTCTGCAGTTTCTTCTTCCTCCTTCGAAATGACAAGTGTAGGGCAATTAGGATTACCCTCAACTGAACCTTCCGCCACTTTTGTACTCAGCATCTCATCTGTTTTGTTTTTCTCCTCTCCTATTCTCTTACTGTTCTTTTTTTCCTCGCTTAGCTCTACCCTTTTCCTCCATCTGGGCATCCTCCTGATCAGAGCTGCCATCTACACTGGTGTCTTGTAGAACATCCTCCATCTCTCCCTCTCCGCCCAGCAACATCACTTTATAAGACTTCCTAGCATGCCTCCTTCATTCTCCTAACAATTCTTCCTCTTCCAGTAACGTATCCTCATACACCCTAAGCAACGAAGAATCTCCAGCAAATTCATGTCCTTCCGTTCGCACCTTCTTCTTGCTCTTATAGAGCAAATCATTCTCTTCTAATGATTTCAGAATCGATGAAGACGACTCAGACTTACACTCACTTAAGAAAAGGGTTTAGGGTTAGGGAAAATATGTTGAGGTTTTGGTGTTGAATTGGACTATGCTTTAATTAAGTTTATTTAATTAGTTGCTTAGAAAGGCTTGGTTATTAATTAGTTTTCTTAGTAAATTTATTAGAATTATATTTAGTTAATTTTATTTAATTAATTAGTATTTTTAATTTAAGTTTATTTTGTTAGTTAACTAGAAAGGTTTAACTATATGCTAAAATTAATTTTATTAATAAATTGATTAAAAATATTTAGTTAATTTTATTTAATTAATTATTTTTTATTAGAAATATTTAGTTATTAATTAGTTTCATAAGTAAGTAAATTAGAATTATGTTTAGTTAATTGCTTAGTTAACTTATATATTTAATTAGAGTAGTTAATTAAAAATATTTTGTTAAGTTTATTTTCGTAGTTAATTAAAAAGGTTTATAAGTTAATTAATTAGGTTAGTAAATTAATTAGAAATGTTTAATTCATTGATAAGCTAATTAAAAAAGATTAATTATTGATTAGTTTCTTTAATAAGTTGATTAGAATAATGTTTATTTCATTTTATTTAATTAATTACTTATTGATTAGAAATGCTTATATATTAGTAATTAGTTTCATTAATAGATTAATTAGGAATAATATTTAGTTAATTTTATTTAATTAATTAATTTAATTTTAATTCTATTATTCGTACATATATATTAATCACAGATGACCGAATAAAGTCGTAGACATAATGGCTGATCAGAGCAGGATGAGGGATGGAATAACACAACTCTACCTATCGAATCATCATCATTTGCATACACATCTCTTAAATACATATTTGTTAATTTTTTAAAAAATAATAACATTTTCATCCAAGTTATATAATATCAATGTTATGGACATGATGGGAAATACATCACGATTAGAATTTAAAAAATTAAGAGATATAAATAAAACAATAATATTTATATATTTGAATATCATTTCTACTTTATATATATACAAGGAAGGAGTAGGGATGTTAAACGCGTCAAGGGCCCACAGGCCGCAAATTTGACGGATTAGTCTGTGGGTTTTTGCAGATCAAACTCGTTAAAAATGCACAAAAATATGAGTTTAAATGAACTCGACCTGTATTGATTGGATTTGCGTAGATTGTAAGTTAGTTAATGAGCTAAACTTATTTATAAGCCAAAGTTTGCGGGCCTTGTGAGTTTTTTTGCAAACCCATCGACTTTTTATAGGCTTGCTTAAATGAGTATTTTAGTGGACCTTTCTTACATGTGTCTAGCATTACTACAACAAAAAAAACCTTTAGCAATGACATTTGTCGTCGGTAAATGCAAAAATCATCGCTGAAAATGTTGTTGGAATAGTTTTGTAGTTGAAACAATTAACAGCAACGATAATTTGTTGTCGTAATTGTCATCGCTAAAAGTATGACTTTCAGGGACGACTATGTCGTCATAGAAAATAATTTCAAATTTCAAAAAAATTTGAAATTTGAATTTTAGCGGTGACATTGTCATCGTTAAAAGCCGATATTGTTGTTGCTATAGAACATTTAGTGACGACAATTGTCGTTGCTATAAATAAGATCTTTAGCGATAACAAATGTCGTCGCTGTAAGTTGATTTTCAATGACGACATTGTCGTCACTGTAAATTGCATCTTTAGCGACGACAATGTCGCCGCTGAAAATATAACCTATAGCGACGATAATGTCGCTGCTAATGCCTTTTTAAATTTTTTTAAATTTTAAATTGAAATTGTCATTATAATTAAGTGTATTTCAAATAATATATTATATTTAACAACATAATTTAAAATAATTTTTGTTTAAATTCATTTGGATCATATTTATTTTTTTTAATTTAATCCAATTGAAATTATACAACTATAATACATCAATAATACTAATAATAATGTCTAACAATTTGATCTAACATAAAAAATAAATGAATATTCATAAAATAAATGTAAATATAATATTTATATGAATAAATTAAATATACACAATCCGTGTAAATGTCTACATATGAGAAATAAAAATATACATATACATAAGATACTATGGAGAAGGGAAGTGAAAATATGCCGATGTATCCTTATCATCATCGTCGTCATCATCATCCTGGCAACGAGGACGATAAAACAATGGTGATGACTGAGAAGGACCAGGTGGCTGAGCGACAGGTGCCCTCACAAATCTGCTCAGCCTAGGCAGTGTAGCAGTAGCAGCAAATGGCGGCGGCGGTAAGACAATACTCTGCTGTTTAAGAATGGAACTCATCCGGGTAAGGTAAGTCTGAATCTGCTGCTCTATCTGCTCATGCATCTGTTCCCGATGCATAATCTGCTACTGTTGATGATCCAGTCGCTGCTGCTGTTCCTGAATCAACCGCTGGCTATGCTGATATTGCTCTCGAGTATGATGTAGCTCCTCCTGCAACTTAGCGACTTGAGACATGGACTGCGAGCTTGCCTAGCACTAGAAATCCTTGCCGACTGATAGGACTAACCAGCCAACACGCGCCCAACAGCCCTCTTGTGCCCTCGATGAGTGCCAAGCACCTCGTCGGTGATGACAACCTCATCAATCTGTATAAGAGTCGCAGGCAAACTAGTGGATGATACACTAGATTGTACGTGCTGAGTTATGAGCTTAGTCATCCTCGTCTTAAATTACCAAAAACTCTAAGTTAGGCTAATAATTCTTATCACATATATTCATAGAATTATATTTAAAATATAAATTTTAACTAACTCACATATTGCCCCTGAGGGATTAGATGCACCCACTCCCCTGACCTATAGGTGTGCCGGTCCCTAAAATTCTCGGGAACCGACTATAGTTCATCAGCATCTCTATTCCTCTGTTCATTTTTTGTAAGAGGAAAAAAATGATGAAAATAAATAAATAATGAACAAAAAGCTATCTAGCAAAGTGTGTATTTAAATAAATAATGTAAAAAGTTAATTTACCTTATCAAATCGATGTGCAGCAATAGACTTTGAACCATGTCGATCATTCACGACCTTTTGCACTTTGTTATTTGCATTCCTACCAGACAACTTCTGCAAATTAAAAAAAATAGTATTCAATTTTTTTTTGTTTACAATTAAGATATGTGAAAAAAAAAGGTAATCTCATTGAATGTCATACTTACCCTATAGGCATCACTATAAAAAAAGTCTACATACCTTTGCCATGTCTCAGGTGTAACAGATCAGGGCACACAACGTCTAGCATGATCCAGATCATAATCCTGGTCTCGACCACCCCCATGCTCCAAGAAGTGCTTGTTCAACCTATACTTCCAATCCCTGTACAAGTTTGCAGCAGACCACATCAAACCGGAAATGGCTCTATCCCGATCACTTTCGGAGATGTCCTAAAACTTGAAGTAGGATTGCAATAGAAGATATTTAAAATTTTTTGTGAATTTTATATTTAGGAATCTTAATCTTAGAAGGATTAATTCAGCAAATGGAGGAGATGGATACTTATGCAAATCTCCTGCACAACTCTATCTCGGATCTCCTGAGGTATAGCCCGCCATGACTTATAATAAGGCGGGACGTGAGCTTGGATCATGCTGCCAATGTCACGAGGGAGATGGCTAGCATTCTCTCCAATCCCATGCCATGTATCAGTCATATCAAACTGTACAGGCACTGATCTCCCCCCACCCGACCTATCTTCTCATGCAGCTTGAGGGACCTATTCGGACCCTTCTTTCTCGCAGCTGTCACTTCGATAGGTAAAGAAAAATATCAATACCATTAACAAGATATTTAATTAATCTTAAGTATGTACAACTAAGAACAGATAGTTAAGGCCTCGCACCATGATGGAATATGGGTAGGACGCTGCGGTGGGTCGCCTCTAGCATCGCCTCCATGGTTTCATGCCTCGACATCCGTCATAACTGAAATAATACATATTAAACAAGTCATTAATGGAGAATCCATAGTAAAAAAATCAAATTATAAGGTATAACTATTACGAACCATATAGATTATTTAAACCATCATGCTTACATAATTACAAGTTGTAGTTCGAATATCTTATTTTATCCCTAGTTTGAATCAGTGTTAGTGAACCTAATGGACTCATTGTCATCGATTTCTCCTTCGTTATCTGATTTTAAAGGCTCCTCCTCCGTATAATCATTAATCATTTTGTTAGAGAAACTATTGTTATTATCAATGAAGGCATCTTCTCTATGTTCGCCAAATCCAACATTCTTGGAAGGTGGAATGATTGAAGGTCCATTTCGTTAATTACTTAGATCTACTAGATGGAAATCTCCAAAATCAACTGTCAGGTTGAAATTAAATGAGTTACTATCCTGCAGAAATAACAAGTCTTATACATTATCTCCATCACTGGGTAGATCCCATATGTCGCGGTGCACTAAATTATGGACGACCCTCCAATTTGGTCCATTAAGGAGATCTTTAGTGTAAAATACTTATTTTTCTTGGGTAGCAAGTATGTAAGGATCATCTTTGTACCATTGCCCATTAATGGAGATGCTTGTGATATTCTTGTCAATGTAAAATTTATTCTTCGTAGGATTAGTGTCATACCACTTGTATTTAAATAAAGTCATATTGTAATTATTTAGATAAGTTAACTCAATAATTTCCTCCAGTATACCATAGAACATGTTACCATCAGTACTCGAAACAGAAATGCCACTGTTTTGCGTTTTATGCTTCTCATCCCAAGTTTCGACTACAAAGTGAACTCCATTCACAATACACGCAGAGTATATCATGCTAGTGAAACTTGGACCGGAGGCTAAAGAAAGTAACTCTTCAGTGGCCTCTGGAGAACCATTCCTATGTAAATGGTACATCTACAAAAGTGTAATTTTTTCCAGAATTAAATTGAAAGATTTGTAGGAGTAATTGTCAATATTTAGGATGTCGGTTAAATGCATTTGGGAAGAAAAGACCCTTACCTTCGAGTAAAACTACGAGGAGAATTTGGTTCTTTATAAGTTGTCAATATTTTTAGCACCACTTTGTTCGAGTTCCAGTCGGTGCTCACTATAGAACATAAGAATTTTAGTCTATTATAATAATTTAGGAGAAAAACACAAATGATCATAGATACTTACTAGAGATACTTTTCAATCTCAGTACAATTATTCAAGATGTACCACACTGCAACATTTCGATCCCTCCTATCGAAGGGAGAAATAATCTTCTTCCCCATTGGCTGACACTGGGATTGAAACACCGACAATGTCCTTCTTGTTTGACTAGGTAGAGCATCTTGATTTCTATCAGGCCGGTTGAATCTGGTTTCCACTCCTTCCAAGTACATAGAAAAGAATGTTAATGCCTTGTCAACAATATAACCTTCTGCAATCGAACCTTTCGGTCGAGCACTATTTCAAACATAATCCTTCAATTTTTTTATATATCTCTCGTATAGGTACATCCATCGAAAATGAACGGGTCCGCCTTCCAATACTTCATCTGGAAAATGCATCACCAAGTGAACCATTATGTTAAAGAATACTGGAGGGTATATCCTCTCAAGCTTGCATAAAATAATAATAATGTCTTATTTGGCTTGTAAAATATCTTTCTTGTTGAGAGTTCTAGCACATATTTGATTGAAGAAGATGCATAACTCAACAAGTGGGTATGATAATTCTTTTCGCAAAAAGGCTTGAACTCCTGGCCCTAACAATCTCTACATAATAACATGACAATCATGTGATTTCAACCCCTTCAATTTCATATCACGATTAATAACATTCTTTCAGAGACTCCCAGCAAACCCATCTGAAAATTTCACATTTTTTATATATTGTCAAAATCATCTTCGTTCTTCCTGGTTAAGCGTGTATGCAGCATGGGGCTTGAATAGTTGATCCCTATGCTCATATAGATGTAAGTTGGGCCTTATCTTCATGTTTGCCAGATCTCGTCTTGCATTATCCATATCTTTTGTTATGTTCAATATCCAATAATGTACCCAGAACACTATTACATACATTCTTCTCAACATGCATCACATTAATGTTATGTTTTAAACTCATTGTCGACCAATACGGGAGATAAAAAAAGAAACTTCTCTTGCTCCAATTAAGTTCATCAGCAGCCCTCTTTCACTTTACACCACCAAATTGAGCATGTTTTCCAGGAAGCCTTTGTGCCACCTTTCCTAATTGATCCATGATAATGTTATTGGTAAGTGGACGAGGAGGGGCCCTCCTCTCTGACCTTCTATTAAATTCTTTCCTACTTCTCCATAATTTGTTCTAATGTTTCCGTCAGGTGCATTCTCACTCCTTTCCACATCATTGCGAACTACTTCTTTAGGTATATGAGGGTCGATGAAGTCATGTAAAATATTTGCCACTTCATTTCTATTGTCGGTAGATGCCTCCCAAGTTCTCTTAGAAATTGAAACATTCGCTTCACCATGGTGTATCCAATTTATGTATAATGGATGAAATCCATTATCTATAATATGTGCCTCTAACGTTGGTAATGTTTGGAATAATAAGTTCACACACTTTTAACATTAGCATCTCACTAAACCCCAATCATCGACAAAGTGTTTAGCTCTTTCAACAAATGCCACCGCACCATTCCAATACTCATCTGACAAGCGATTTGGTAGATGTATCTAACTTTTATCTATGGACATTGTATCACTAAACAAGAAGATAATAGCTTTAGGTGGAATAAAGTGTTGTGACTAATATTTGATATGTACCCTAAATTCACCGTATCACTCCAACTTTGAAGGGTAGGGTCTTATCCCATTCGAGATACTTCTGTAGTTACATTTTTGCTCAATTTATCTATGCTCATCATTTGTTTCATGCAAAAATTTTAGCAATATCTCCCCATGGTTCTCCAAGTGTGTAAACTATAGGACTGTATAGTTTATACCCAGAGAACAATTAGGATATTAAGATATTCCCACAATTTCAAACAACCGCCAGATAAATTGCTAATAACAACTACAGAACATATCTCAAACTGTCCAATTTCTTAGGACAATTTAAGGGTTGGTTGATGTATAGAGAACAACCAACTGGTTGATGTATAGAGAACAACCAACCCTTGAACGGGTCTAAACGTATAATGTAAATACAAATGCAGTTTTATTTAAAATTATTGTAAAAATAGATTTACAATAATTAAAATTAAAGATACGACATTTTATGAGAATCCTTATTTAACTATCAGTATTCTTATTTAAGTGTCTTATGATTAAAAATTAATGATTTTTTTTTATATATCCATAACAATCGTTATATTTCATAATAAATTTGTGATAATTCAAATGTGTTACCTACTCTGTTATATGTATAAGGTGCACGATTCAACATCTCTAAAGAGACATACATTTTATGAGTACTTGTAAATTATCATACGAGGAAATTTTTTCAATTTCTATTATTATAAGGTCGTTTTGATGATTTTGCCAGGAAGTCTTTTCATCTCCAGTACTATATATAATAATTATACAAGTGTAATATGTCATAAGTTATTGTAACTAAATAATAACATTTATCATTACAATATTGAAAGAAAGTAAGTTTTTACTCACAAAATAGAAAATCATTATTTTTTAATATTTCTTTTAATCTAATAGTAAACAAATTAAATAATTTTTATCATTTTAATATTTTATAATTCTATTCTTTCATTTAAATTTAAGCAAATTCGAAGAAGCTTTAAAATAAATAACACCGAATTAATATCCAAGAGATTATAGTATTAGTAGATTTGACTCAAAATTTTTTTTATCGTACAGTTATTGTTAATTTCATAAGTTATTCATTAATGTAATGTTATTGTAATTTTAGCTATTAGAATTAGGTACATAACATATAATTTCTCAAAATAGTATTGACAAATATTTCATAATTTTAAAAAATTATATTCCTTAATTTAAAAATTAATATTTAATCCAAGAAAAAAAATCATATTATACAGCGGTTGAAATTGTTAATTATAAAAATAATTCACTAACTCACAAATTTGACATTGAAATTAATAAAATATAATCTTCTTCAAATAATATAAAAATATTATTTAACTATATTGTGTGTAGGGTCTAACTTTAAAAAATAATTTTAACAAATAAATCTTGAAAATTGATCAATTATAAATTTTACTATTTTTAAAAATAAAAAGTAATTTTAATTTATCCATAAATGGGGTGATTTTCATGTGACCTTAAGTTTAGTTAAATTTTTCTTTCTATGTAGTGTAGATAGTATAATTTAGATTGTTAGGTTCGATTTTCATGTGGTCTAAGGTACCATTGAATTTTTCTTATTATGTGGTGTAAATAGTATAATTTGGATTGGTAATTTTCAATTTCAATTTCAATAAAGAAAGAGATTATATTATTATAATATCTTAGTTTAAGCTATCTTTATGTACTTATTCTAATTTTCTATGTTATATTATTTCAACTAAACTAATAATTTTGAAATTTCTTAAATTACAACCTAAATTTTAAATTTTATAGATAAAACATCATAACAACTCTATTTTACATTAGTCTAATAATTTAATCTACACATATATCATATAATATAAATAATACATAATAATAACAAAATTTATATTTACAAATTTTATGCTAAGATAAATTTATGTAAAGAAATTTAATATTTACAACATGCAAAACAAAACAATACGAAATTTCATATTAAATTGAATATATTATCAATTCTATTAATTCATTGCAAACTATTAATCTCATAAATAATATTGTACAATAAAAATATTATAAATTTTAATTAACATACCTTAATGACAAAAATTTATTGATCAAATGTACTCTGAATACTCCTCACGAACAATGATGAATGTTAATAATAACTAACAAATTAAAATATTAAATATAAAAAATTATTACAGATCAATATATATAAAAAATAAATACACTAAATTAGAGAAAAAAATTATGAGAGAAACTTAGCTTAGGTCCATCTTTTCTTTCACGCGAATGAGAGGTAAGGAAGCACGGATCAATATATAGGCATATTCTTCAGCGACAATAAAAAAAACTTAGTTGTCAGTGAATAGTCATCGCTATAAGGTAAGACCTTCACCGACGACACTGTCGTCGTTGAAGGTCTGCCTTGAAAATTGTAGTAGACCTTTAGCGACGACAGTTGTTGTCGCTATAGGTCTACCCTTCACCGATGATAATTATTGTTGCTAAAGGTTTGCTTCAATTTTCGAGGCAGACCTTCAGCGACAACAGTGTCGTCAGTGAAGGTCTTGACCTACAGCAATGACAAATGTCATCACTAAAGGTCTGCTGCAATTTTTGAGGTAGACCTTTAGCGACGACTTTGTCGTTTTGCTGAAGGTTGTAAATTCTCGCTAAATTTTTTTCAGCATTTTAGTGATGACATTTGTTGTTGCTAATGCTTTTGTTTTCCTGTCGAATTTTTTTTTACACTTCACCGACGACGTTGTCGTCGGAAAAACCTTTAGCCACGATCGAAAATTTGTCATTGCTAAAAATATCGTCGTTGTTGCTTCTTTTTCTTGTAGTGCGTCTACACTATTAAGCATTCCTAGGAAGGAGATTTTATTATGACTAGAAAATAAAAAATATGCAAATAAATTTAAAAATTTAAACATCTAAATTTCAACTTAAAACACAAAAATAAAAATAAATATACAGTATTAGAATGGATTTTTTTTGTAATAAATGTGACAAACTACTATGTATATGATTTTAAATTTAAAATCAGAAAAAGATCAAAATAGCATTAAAATTCTATTTATTTTGTTGAAAAATATTTTTCATAGAAGTATGATATTTTTATGTATATTCATGAAAAGTTGACATATTACTTTTAATTGTAATTTAAAAAAATGATACTTAAAATTACGATAGTAAAAAAGATTTTTTCAAATTTTTTATTTAATATTAAATAAATAAAATATTTTTATTTATTTTATTATTATATTCTATAAAAAAAGTATTTTCCGTCCGGAGTGTAATTATTATTATTGCTTTGCTAAAAATATTAGCAAACTTGAGGGTGAACTTTAAGTGGACGCAGCTGATGCGAGGAAGGGGCTTTCTTCGTTTTCAGAAAAAAATGCGCTTTGTGAACTTCGCTATTGTGTTTAGATGGATTAAATCTTCTCTTTTTTTATTATTTTTAAAGAAATAAAAATTTAATTTTTATTTTAAATTTTATTAAAATTTAAAATTTAAAATAAAAAAATTTACCTTTATTTATTTTATTCATCGGGTGCATATTCTCTACTGCCATTTAAAATATGACTGGCCTTTCGTTATTGCTGTGTTGTCTTTGTGGATGAAAAGAACTTCTAAGACTATCAGATAAGATGAGAGATTCTTCTCAACGCATCAGCGGGGCGCTTAGTCAATTGTAAAAAAAGAGTTGAATATGTAATGTCATATGCTTTCTTTAAATTTTAAAGAATTTAAGAAAGATTGCTAACAGAGTCGGCTAAAATGGGACAGAGATAAACCTGATTTGGCTTCTTGTGGAATTCTTATCCATGATGGGGAAATTGATGTTGAGTTTAAGGAGTTTGAGGAAGAAATATAAATAAAATACTTAACAAAAAATATAACTATTAGTGAAGAAGAGATTAATAATATGTCTTTGATTCTGGGTTTCTTCCGCGGCATGATATATATCTGGTGGGCAGGATTAAGAAGCTGCTCCCCGTTACTTCATTATTATTTTTATGATGATAGAAATAGTTAAATTATTAGATATATATGTATATAAATTAAATAATTTGATGAAGAAATAGTATTTTAATATTATTTTAAATATTATTATTATTATTATTATTATTATTATTATTATTATTATTATTATTATTATATAGGGAATATATTAAGTATGAAAAATATTTTTATAGGAGAGTAGATATATTTAATAGTTTTGTGGATTGAATCAAGTCAAAATTCATGAAAGCCTGGTTCGTTAAGGTTTGCATTTTAAGCAAACTTATTTTGATTGATTCAATCCATGTTGCGAATTGGTTTATTTTGTTTTAGAAAGATAATTGACTCACAATTTGTGTACATTCAACATGTTTAGGTATTTTTTTGTGAGTTTATTTTTGGTAGGCTCAATTTGTAAAAAAATTTATGAATTAATCTGTCAAATCTGCAAGTCCAAGGCCTACTAAGCACCATTTATACCACTGTATGAAAGTGAGATGAGTGAATGATGGCCATGAGATCTAATATTGAAGGATTAAGAATTAAAATATAAAGTTTATGTAGATTCAACATGTTTAGGCTCTTTTTTGTGAGTTTATTTCTAGTAAGTTCAATTTGTAAAACAATTTATGGATTAATCTATCAAACTTGCAAGTCCAAAGCCTGTTAAGCATCCCCCTGTACCACTATATGAGAGTGAGAGGAGAGAATGGTAATTATAAGATTTAATATTAAAGAACTAAAATTTAAAATATAAAATCATGTAATTTTTTCTAAATAATTATATGACCATTTTAAGTGATCATGTGATTTTCAAAATATTTTAATCCTAACTTTTAATACAAAATTTAATGATCATTATTCATTCCTTTTACATTAAAAAGCATGCTACTAATTAAATATATATATATATATATATATATATATATATATATATATATATATATATATATATATATATATATATATATATATATGTACGTATGTATGTATAAACACACATGGGATTGCTAATTTTCATATTTATATGTGAATGTTAACTACCTTCATTCTTTCATTTAGATGAAAAAAGCATGCTATTAATAAAATAATAATAAAATAATAAAAGATATTATAAGCAATTTGTCATCAACATTAACTACTATTAATAAATATATTTATTATTAATTTCACTCATTTTCTTTCATCCCCAAAATAAATGTATTCATTAATGAAATAGTTGGTATTGGTAGTAAATTGATTATAATATTTTTATTATCTTATTATTATTTAATTAATAGCATACTTTCTTCATTTAAATGAAAAAATGAACGTTGTTAACCTTTGCATATATATGTGAATATTAGTAATTTTACACACACACACACACACACACACACACATATATATATATATATATATATATATATAGAATAAGGAGTTTAAAATATATAATAATCGCCTAAACACATATAATAAATTCAATGTCTATAAATCCTAAAACTAGCTCTTAGCTTGCTAGGAGTATGATGTGAAGAATTTTTTAGAAATGTGAAGTAAATTAATTGATGTGTAGGTAAGTTAACTAAACCATCGTTAAATTGCCTAATTAAAAAAATTGTGGATATATGATGCATTTGGTTTTGTGCTTTAATACGTTGCATTAATATTTAATATTTTTATGTCATATATTTATCACTCCGATTGTATATAAAGATATGATGATTTAAACACATAAATTTCGTTTTGTGCAAATAACCGATAAATTACCTGATAACTAATAAGTTAACTGAAGTGTTTCATAAAATTAACTGTTAGAACTAATTGAAATTACAAAATGACATAAAAAGATATATTAATAGAAATAAATATATAATTAAAATAATTTATATCTATTTAAAAATTAAATTATATTTAATATAATTAAAGAGTTTAAAGTAAAAATATAATATTTGATATTTAATTAATTATATTTTATAAACTTATATATTTATTTACTTATATAATTTTTATTTTATTATTTATTATAAAATTATAATTACTTAAAATATAATTAATTATATTTTATAATATTATTTATATACATATATATATATTTATATATTTATAATTTAAAATTAATATATAATCATGTTAAAATTATATTAATTATATTTTATAAAAAATTATTTAGATTTATAGTACAAAGGGTATGGATTGTAAATTAATAAAAAAATAAGAATAAATTTGAAAAGAATTTGAACAAATATTAGCTTATTTATAAGCTATTCTAGGTAAAGTAACTTATTAAATCAAAGTTTAAAAATTGAATATAAGTTATCTATAATAACTTATAAATTATTACGAGAAATATTTTTATAAATTAGTTTATAACTTATTGACTTGATCAATCAAGGTGAGAGTTAACTTATTTGTTGTGCTAAACGAGACTATAGTTTGGCATCATTAGTATGTTATGTTAAATTAATTATTTTTATGTGTTTTCTTGATAAAATCAATTAAATATAATAAAAATGTAGAAATTAGTATCTCAATCAAGGTGAGAATCTTTCACGTTACACGCCAAAGATAAAAAATTTAAATTCATATTTAATTTTAGACGTAAATTTGTCACATATGTTAAATTTTGATTGAACAATAATATTAAAGTGTAATTTTATTTCTTTTCAAAGAATATAATCGAACTAGTTAATCGCTTGTGCAATGCCCAGGTAAATACTTATTTTAATGATATAAAATTATAACTATATGTTAATTATTTACAAAGAGGTTTAGATAAAAAAAATTAATATGTAACTAAGAACTCTAAAAAATATCTTATAAAATAAAAAATTATGATTTTATTACATTATATTATTAAATAATTAAAATTGATATTATAATCTAATAAAAGATTAAACTTACAAAATTTGTCATATACATTAGATCATGTAAAATAAATTTATTTTTTTTTAATTTTTGAATACTCAAAAGTTAAACCAAAACTAAATTACTCCAAATTGTTCCCAATATATGCTACAATCTTTTAAAAAAAATCAACTTATACTTCTATAATCCTAGATCATAAACCTATAAATAGATAACAATTTCATACAAAAAAATTTGTAAAGTATAAGTATTTTACAAATAATAATAATTATAGAACTTCCAAAGAAAATTTATAAAGGAGAGAAATGGAAAAAAAAAGATAAATTGGGGGGAAGGAAATTAGGAATATTTAAAAAAGAAAAACTCTTGAAAAATAGCTAAAAGAATAAAATATTTATAGAAAAAGATATTTAAAAGAGAAGTATTTGATAAAATAAAAATTGAGAGAAATTTAAAAAAATAAAAAAGTTGTCTCCCTACTTATTTAATTTAACATCCAAGTAAATAATTGATTTTAAATTTATTTTACAAAAATATTAATTTTAAATTTAAATATCACATTAATTAGATATTATTTTCTTAGATAATTGTTATTAATATTAATATTTAATAACATAATTTACGATAATAATAAATTTTTTTGTAATGGTAATAAATTTTTTATTTATCATATTACTGCATTATAAAATAAATTTTTGAAATAATAATTTTATATTGGAGACAACTCATTAAATATAATCTATAAATTACTTCCTATTTGTTAACAGAAATTTAACATTTTAATATTAAATATTTTTCATTTTTTAATTGGCATGAAAGAGAGTAATAGCTTTTACCAGAAAAAACACTAATAAGGGACACGTATTGAAGTGTTTTCTAAAAATTGCACTATAGTAGAAATTAATAAAAAAAAGGTCCTTCCAAAAATTGAAAAAAAAATTATATAGATACACAATAATATCATAGATTGTTTCTTTCTTAAAAACCATAACTAATTATGCTTATAAAATTACAAATTTGTAAAAAAAAAGATAGTAAAATTAAAAAAATTGATATAATTATAAATATAAAATAGTTTGATTAAAATTGAAGAAAAATATATTAACAACATGGATGAGGAAAAAAGATTAGAAAAATAATATAAATGTTTAGAAAAATATTACAAAAAAGTAATTAATTAGATTATAAAATGAAAAAATAAATATACAATTATTATAATAAGAAGTAGATGAACCATTATATTATTTGATGAAAAATATTGTTGGATATCGAACTCAAACTTTTTTAAAGAGAAGATAGTGTTGATAGGAATAGATTTAGTATCAAATTTAAACTTTTTTTAATAGTTATAAGTAGGATTGTTCATTTGTATATATAGGCAAATAGGGATTTTATCAAATACATATGAAGAGAAAGTGCATTGTACATGAGACACAATAATATTATAGATTGTTACTTTCTTAAAAATTATGATCAATTACACTTATGAAACCACAAATTTATAAAAAAAATGATGGTGAAATTAAAAAATTTGATATAATCATAAATATAAAATAATTTGATTGAAGTTTAAAAAAATATGTTAACAACATGGATAAAAAAATTAGAAAAATGTTACAAAAAAGTAATTAATTAAATTATAAAATAAAAAATAAATCTGTAATTATTATAGTGAGAATCCAGAAGATGAGCCATTACATTATTTAAGAGAAAATGTTATCAAATATTGAACTCAAACTTTCTTAGAACGGTGATGGTATTGACAAAAATAAATTTAATATCAGATTTAAACTTTCTCTAATAGTTACAAGTGTGGTTGTTCATTTGTATATGCAAGCAAATGAGAATTTTATCAAATAAATATGAAGAAAAAATGCATTATAAATGAGAGTTTACAAATTTTAAATTGAATTTAAAATGTGATGAAGATAAGGATAAAATGATTTCTATTTAAATTAAATGTTGATAAAAAATAGATAATTTTCAATTGAAATCAAATAAAGATAGAGATAAAATGACTTTCAAATTTAAAAATAGAAAATGCTATTAAGTTTATTTACAAATTTGTTGAATTTAATTACAAATTTATAAAAAAATTTAAAAGCAGCATCACATGATAGTTCTACTTATCTCATAATTTACTTTAAAAAATGTAACTATCTTTTTCTGTTAAAGAGTGTGTAAAATAAAAAAAAAATTTACTTGATGAAATAAATCATAAAAAATACTTTTTGCAATTTTTAGACATAAAAATTCTAGCAAACTCATAAGAATGAACTAAGTTTTAAATCTTTGAAAAACTAAAAATTCAATGAAAGCATTCATAACAAAAAATGAACATTCAAATTAGAACAACAATAGTATAAAATATGCAAAATAAATTGTAAAAAAAATTATATGGTAGAAGCATTATTGAACATTTGCAACAAATTAAAAGTAGTAAGATCTCATAAAATAGAAAAAAAAGATGAAAATAAAAGTTCTCATATTGGGGAACTTTTATCACATTAGAACAACAATAGTATAAAATATGCAAAATAAATTTTAAAAAAAATTATATGATAAAAGCATTATTGAACAATTACAACAAATTAAAAGTGGTAAGATCTTATAAAAGAGAAACAAGATGAAGATAAAAGTTCTCATATTGGAGAAGGTAATAATAAGATATAGAGGAAAAAAAATAAACATAAATATAATTTGAAGAGTTTTTTAAGGAGTTTCTTATGAGGCTAAAATAATTTAATATTTATGAATTTTGATGATAAATAAAAAATAATTTAATATTTATGAATTTTTATTAGAAATTAATTTATTATTGGAAGATAAATGGAGAAGAAATGACAAATTAACACATAGTGAATTATGAGAATGACATTTGTCAAAAAAAAGTAAGAAATATTATAGTTAATATGTGATATATAGATATAGATAGAAGAGTTGAAATAAAGAAATGAAAATACTATTATTGGATGGGAATGGTGCATGAAGATAATTTCTGTATCCTAAGACCTAAGCAAAGCAATCCTATGCATCCTCGTGGAATTCTATTTCTAGTCAGGCGCTAGTATCTCCCCCTTCGCAGGGTCGGTTTCGAAAAAAATGTTAGATTTATTTTTTATAAATTAAATTTAATATATTTTATGATAATATATTAATAATTAAATTTAATAATATTTCTATATAGTATTACATTGATCATAATTATTTCTCACATAACTTGCGCCTTCCTTCGTGTTAAAAAGAACAAGGAAAAGCACATAGCAAGCCCCATCATAGAAATCATTAATCCTTAGATGTAGAAAAAAATAAAAGGAAAACAAATGGTTAGAATAAATTAGAATGAAAAATCTCATTTTCTTCTATTTGAATATAAGAAGAAAAGAAAAGAGATAGAAAATTGGAAAAAAAAAATTCGACAAGTGCTATTTGAAATTTTTTTTCTTCCCTCATTAAAGAAAAAAAAGCAGAGAGAAGTAGCTATCTTTGCATGTTACCCATGTATGCCCTCCTCTCCACCTCTGCATTTCCTCTGATCACCATATCTCATTATGCATGGCTTCTCTCTAGCTATTTTCTTTTTCTTCTTTACTAAGTTTGCAAATGTGTTTGTATTTTTGTTCCACCATTTTTATTGCTTTTACTAGTTGTGTTTTTTCTGTCTAGACAACTAAATCACTTTTCTATGGCTAATTAGCTCTCCATCACCGATGCTGCTATCTATTTGATTAATGGTGTGTTGACCTACTCCTTTCTTGCAAGAGGGAGTTTGGCCTTTGCTGTTTTTTTGCTGTTAACTATCAATAGGTTTGTGGAACCCTCTAAGCAAGTTGCGTACATCTGACCCTGGATCTGCCCACGACTTAGTTGGAAGGATCACTCAATCCAAATTCATCAATTTTTTTAATTATAATTTTTTTAACTCCAAATCCATTTTTTTCCAAAGTTACAATTTTTTTTTTCAAAATTACTTCTCTTTCATTTTCTTTTTTCTCCCTGTTCTCTCCAATCAAATATATGGAAAGAAAACATCTTTTTTTCTTTTTTTTTTCTCTCTCATTTTCCTTCTCTTCTAATTTCTCTTACAACCAAACAAATCCTAAAAAATCATATTATTTGATCTGGATACAAGGGAAATATATATGAAATAAAAAATAAGTTAAAAATAGAAGAAAAATTATTATTTTATTTATTCAAATAAAAAAGAATTAATAAATTAAAATGATAATAATGTTCTTGAGATAAATTCAATGTTAAATTTATTGCTCAATACACTTTTTTGTACTAATTATTGAGAAATTTTCACCACAATAAGTTATCATGTTGCACGTAATATTATTATTATAATTAAAATTAATATAAATATGATGTAATTTAAAAAATATTCCAATTATTGTTAAAGTAAAATCAATAAAATAATTTGGGGGAGGTGAGTATTCCTTTTTTGGTTGGAAGGAAATTAAGGAAAAAAGAAGAGAAAATTTTTAAATTTGAATTAAGAAAAAGAAAGAGACAATTCTTTTTAAAATTTAAATTGATTAAAAAATGACAACCATAAATTTGATATCTATTTTTTTTTATCTTTTCTCTTAATTTAAATAAAAGGAAAAGAATTTAATTTTTTTTTAATTTAAACAAAAGGAAAAAAAATTTAAAAATTTTCTTTTCCTCTTATCATCCAGAGAATTTTTTTATTTTTCATTTTACGAAAATGGTTATTCATTTTTCATTTTATCCATTATTTTTCATTTCATTTCCCTCTTAAAATATTTTTTTAATCTTTTCCCACATCTTACGAAAAATGGTTCCCTTCTCATCGTTGTAGAGCAGCAGATAGAGGCCGCAACCATTTTATCCATTCATAGATTCCTTTCTAAGATACTTGGCTTCCAACTTAGTTCGGAAGGGGATCGAGATGAAGAGCCAGGTGGCATGATTAGTGAGGATACGAGTTAAAAAATCAAAGTAATTTCATAAGAAGCCGCTTTTTGCCGAGCATTAAATTTATTTTAAAAAATAATAATATTATACATATTAAATGAAATTTAAATTTAAATTTTAAATTTTTGTATTTATTAAATTAAATTTTAGAAATTTATTTTATCATCCAATTTTTTAATTGATAGTACTTAATTTATATTTAGAATTTAATTTCAAATTTTTTTTATGTATATAATATTATTACTTAGAAAATAGTGTGAAATATTATATTTTTATAAAAAAGTTAAACAGTAAATTATTATTAATTCAAAAATTATTTTTTAATTAATTACTATTTATTAAATTTTAATTATTTAAATTTTGCATAAAAATGTGATATCTTAATTTAATTTTTAAAATATATCTTATATTTTAAAGGAGTTGGATGAAGGACTAGTACTAAGAGATTTAATAGCAGAAAGCTTTAAATTCAAGCGTTTTATTTGTTGCCACTGTGAAAATTAAAAAAAAAATCATGAAAAAATAAGGAATTTTTTGTCATTATTATAAAGTTGTAAAAAGTTATAATTTTAAAACTAAATACAGTGACAACATTGTGTCCACCATCAATGGCAAAAAAATCAAATGGGAAACACATGAATTTAGCTATCGTAGCAGGCCCCTCTAAGTGTATCATCTATATGTACCTACCAAACATTTAGAATTTGCATGTTGTATAATTTAAACTAACTTAAGTATCATATAAATAGTATTTTAGAAGTGAATTCATAGAAGTGCAATGAGGAGGGGATGAGTAAGAATGAAGATATCAAACATGGTCTTGATCGGAACAAGTCACCCAAAAAAACGAGTTTGGAATTCTGATGGAAAGAGAAAGGCCAAGTCAAGTTGTAGTCTTGCAGTTAGCCATATAAATGTGCCGTATAATAGCAGCCAAGTATCTTAGAAAGGAATCTATGAATGGATAAACCACTTAATAGGGAACCATTTTTTCTACTTAATTTTAATATTTTAAGTTTCTTTCTTCTTTAATTTCTATTTAATTAAATGAATAAATTTGTGTGTCTGATTATTATCTTTTATGATGGAATTTTATCATAGTAACATTTGATGTTATTTATTTATTTTCCAAATTTTTATTTTTTTAAATTTTAATTTCAAATATTATGCCTATTAAGTGGTTTATCGTTTATTAAAAAAGTGGGGTGCGGACGAAGAAGCAAATTAATGGCCCCTCTTGCACGACACTAAATAAGGACAAAGTGAACCGTGCTGCATCCGTTAGACAATCCTCACCCAAATTCCTAAACCGACTGTCCCTTGGGCACAAGGGCGGCAAATTTGGATAGATTTTTGGGTCCATCTCGGATTTTGTCCCGTAAGGTGTAAATTTGGTATGCATTTTTATTTGAGGTAAGATGCGAGGTAAATTTTTTATTTAAAACAATTTTCAACGATAAGAAGATATTATATATTTTCTTATGGTGTCTTAAAATAATAAAATTTTTTTTTATTTTTATATTATATTTAAGAATATATATTACTATAATTTTTTTAAATAATTTTATATTAAAATATTTATTTTTAAATTTCTAATTAATTGAATAAATTATATTTTTTGTCTTTCGAGTCAAGGCGTTGAACAAATTTTTTATTCGAAATAATTTTTGGAGATAAGAAAATATTATATGTTTCAAAATAGTAAAATTATTTTTTTAATCTTTTATATTATACTGAAGACTATATATTATTATAAATTTTTTTAATGATTTTTTAATAAAAAATATTTATCTTAATTAATTTTTTAAATTTAAAATTAGTTAGATAAATTATGTATAATTTTATATCGATATTATTATATTATATTATTAAATATTAATTATGTGTATTTTTAAAATTTATAAATTTTAATTTGTTTTTAAATTTTTTGAAATTTCTCCATCGTAAGATGTGACACCAACTCGCTTGTTTGGGGCAAATTATTGAGGATACAAAATAGGATAGTATACAATTAATCTATCTTTCTCTTTCTCCCATCCCATTGTCATCGAGACATCTCAGAATGGAAAGAGGGCCCCAAAAGTCGGTTTTTAACACGTGGTACAGCTAGATTCATTGTAACTGGATTTTGGTATGGCCAATTAATGTATACAAGTTAGCGTTATATCAAATATTAATAATAATTTGAATAAATTTAATTCGAATTCATCTCAAATAAAAATTATATTATATTAAATTGATTTATTTATTAAATATATCAAAATAAATAAATTTACTTAATAATTTTAATTAATAAAATATTTATTTATATTTAATTATTTAATATTTTTATAAAAATATTTTTAATTATTGATATTTTCTAAAATTTTTATTGTTGTTTTATTAAAATATAAATTATACATTTTTATTATATATAATTATTTATAATTTAATTATCAAATATTTTTCAAGTAATATTATTAAAATTATAATACAAATTCCTAAATAGATAGGTGTATTAATTCATTTATAATCTTAATCAATTCATTTCTTATTCATATTAAATAGATCAATTCATTTATAATTTAAATATGTATTAATCCAATATAAAATTATATTAAATATTCCATATTCGTATTAGGTTATAAACCTTATTTGGTAATTAGTTAATTTAATTAAATATTCTCTAATTTAATTAGCTGTTGGTTAATAATTAATTATATTAGTTGATTTAATCAATTGATAATATGAGCTGTTTAAATGAAGATGTTTAATAAAATTAGTTATTTTCTATTAATTATTTATATACAAAATAACATATAAGGATATGTGTATATTTTATGATTTATTTAAATATTTTTTTAGTTATACTTGTTTAAAAAAATATGATAAATCTAAAATATAATTAAAGATTTATTATATTTCTTAAAAATAAATGGTTATATTTCATAAATGATTTATGAAAATTAATAATTATTATTTAATAAAATTATTTAATTTTTCTAGTAAGGATATAAATGAAAATAGGTATTTTACTTAAGGATAATTTTATATTTTTACTAATTCATTATTAATAAACTAATTGAAAAGTTGAGTTCGTCCGCTTTTTCAAATTAATTAGTTGAGGATTAATCAATTGATTTAATAAATTATTTATCAAATAATTAAATTAATTTATTGGTGTAGTCAAATAGTCAAATACCGTTAAATCAATTAAAAGTAAACTAAAAAATTATTTACCAAACACTCTAGCAGTGACTACTCCTAGTTGTAGCCACCACATATCAGATTTTGATTTTATTACTATCTAACGATTACCATGTTTATATCTAAATTAGTATGGGTCAATTATAACGATTTCCATGTTTATACATACGATGAGCTAAAACGCATGGGAATATTCAATTCTAAAAGGAAAAATATAATTTACTCCTTGAACTTTAGTTAAATAATAAAAATGATACATAAATTTTAAAAATATTACATTTTATCTCTTTAAAATTTAATTGAGTAACAAAAATAATATATAGATTTTAAAAATTTTATATTTTACCCCTTAAAAATTTTAAAAAAAGTGAAAATATTAGTTTTAAATTAAATTTGGACCTCTACTGATCTAAATATTTTGATGGTACGTAGAGAAAGTCATCCAAAAATTATGAAAGTATTATAATAATTATTGGAACTTGAAGAATATATAATATTGAAGTTAGATGTACTTATATTTAATGAAAAATTCTTTTTAAAAGCTTTCCAAGTTTATATTTGTGAAAGCATAATGAACTTTATATAATTTATAAATTTAGAGGTTAAATTATTTAACAAATACAATTTAAGAATATTATAGAAGTTTTTGTTTAAATTATTCTAAAAAGTTATTGTTTGGAAGGTTAGTATATAAATGAAAATTTTGATTCAGTGGGAATAGAATGGGTTTGAAGTTTATTATTTGATTTATTTTACATATTTTTAATAAGTTAAGCAAACAAGAATAGTTAAAAATTATGTATTTAGAGAAATTTTACCTCAAATTTTAAAAGTGATTTTGAATCCAAATAACTTAACTCTTCTTTGATTTTTTTAAGAATTAATCATCATATTTTTAGTTTTTTTTTCATTTGTCTAAATTAAAAAATGGTTTGACATAGTGACAAAATAAAATCAATAAATGCTATCATTAGATTTAATCCAAAATTAATTATTTAACTTCTTCTAAAAGTTTAGGAGAGTAGAGTAAAAGATTTTAAAAATTATGTATTATTATTGTCACCTGGTCAAAGTTTTATATACTAATTTTGCCAATCAGGGGTATATTGTATCTCCTCCATTCCAAAAAGTTTTTTTTCTGTGGATCCTTTGGTTAACCCATAGTGAAATATAATGGAGGTGGAGTCTTTGCTTGCTTTGTTAAAAAAATATTTTTTGTAGATTTTCTTTATCTTTTTTAATATAAATAGTTTAATAAATCTCGTGTAATCTAGATTAACAAAATAATGGTAATATGGAAGTGTAAAAATAATTTTTACTCTAAATTAGTGAATGTTAATTTTTACCACTTAACTTCACATTTATAGTTGAGAAAATAGGATATTTTCTATAATATTAAGCCTTTGCATTTAAAAAGATAAGCAAATGAGAGATTTTTTTTTTATTAAAGATGTATTTTTACAAAACAAGGTGACCCTAAAAATAAATCAGACCTTTTCGGTAATGATTTGTCACTGCTACAAAAATACCATATATGTTGATTATACTACACAAATCACACTGATTTAGAAATCAATGTATATATGAGTCGGGTTGTATGTTAGACCATCATTTTGCACCGGTTAAAAATTAATGTTGTTTCTTTTTTAAAAATTTTAAAATTCTTTACATAACACTTCAATTTTTAGCAATAAAACAATGTAAAAAAAATTACCATGTCAATTTTTGTTAAAAATTCAACATCTTTTTGTTAAAAGAAATTTTAATTTTTTATACGAAACATCAGGTTTTTTTTAACACAAACTGATATGAAAAAATGTTACGATGTTAGTTTTTTTTACTTAAAAAATTAATGTCTTTTCTTTAAAATTTTTATTCACATAACATATTAGTTTTTAATAGAAAATTGATGTGTAATATTTATATAATATTTTTTAAACGCTTGGTTTTTCACATCTCCCTATACATTATTAGCTAGATTAAACAAACTAATTAAAGAATCAAACTATATTACTTATAGCAAGAATTACAAAATGTACAAAAACTTAACAAATTAAGAATTTAAGTCTCGGTACCAATTGTAATTCTAACAAATATTAAAATTATGTAAAACTCATAAATTACTAGAGATCAAATTCTTTATAACAAATAGCAAATGAATTAGTTTTTATCTTTTAAAATATAAATTATCTCTCAAATACATACTTGGAGAAATATAGCCAAACAAATATTTAATTACCAACATCAAAGATATAAATTATAAAACAGTACCAATATAACTTGAAAGATTAAAGAAAACACATTCTAATAATAGAAAAATATAAAAGATCGGATGAGATTAGTAGACCTAATAATCTAATTAAAATTAATTCTGATAAGATTAGTAGAGAATCTAATGAGTTGGAATATCGATTTCATGTGATCTATTATAATAAAAATATGTATTTTGCAACAAATTTTTTGGAAGACTATAATTTGGTGCATCGTTTTTCATTCGAGGCAATTTTTTTAATTTCATATAATTTTTTTAAATTTATCTAATATAGAAAATCACAAAAAATTTGTCCTCTCCTAACCATGAAAATAACCATTTTGATTTTTTTTCATTTTTCTCTATTTGACAATTGCTTGAACCAATGTTTTGAAAAACAAATGAGGTCTTTCATCCTTTACAAGCGGCGATTTGCCCCCTTGCAGCGTGAACAAAAACATTTTTGGTTTGATTTTGTAATCTCTAATGGAGTTTCTCTTCCTCATTTTGCAATTTTTGGACTTTTGATGTCTCTTCTTCTACAATGAAGCTTAAGATGTGCTTCTGGTGAAGGGAATGCTGTGGATCTTGTTGCTGATTAAAAATTTGTAAAGGATCTGAAAACTGCATATTTTGATAATGTTTGAGAGCTCAATATGTTGTCGATCTTGTTGCTGATTGAAAGTTTGTAAAGGGATCCGAATCTTGCAGATCTTGATCCTATTTGAGAGCTCAATGAGTTTATTCCCTTCTTTGTAAGTTAGAAATATTTGATCTTAAATTCTGTACATGAAAATTTTGATCATTAAAATTTGTTATTGTATCATCTTGCTTCACCACTTTGTATCCTTTTTCTTTGATGGCTTTGTAATTTGCTCTTTTGACACAAAAAGAATTAATTAAATATACTTAAATTTAGAGATATTTATGGACGAGTTAATAGATTTTGGATTAAACTCTTTATATATAATTATATAAAATATAATAACTTGAACCTAGCCCGTTTAACTTTAAAAAAATTTAACCCAACTTATCCAATTAAAATTATATGGGATCTAAGATCTCGATTTGAGAATTTAATTATTTTTATTTTTATTATTTTAAATAAAAATAAAATATTTATGTAAAAAATACACATTAAAATAAGTAACAAAATATTCAAATATACAAATATTTAGTTATATTAAATTAAATTTTTTTATTAAAAATAAATATAATTATTTTTTATTATATATAATTATATTAATAATAAATATATATAATTGGACTGTACCACGCTAACCTGTTCTATATCATCATAATCCAGCTCATTAATCAAATAAAAAAATTACTAAACATTTAAATTATAAAAAAAATTTAAACTCTATTTTTCCAGGCCAGAAAACCCATGTCTACCTGAATTGAGAGAGCACATACTCCACAAGACAAAAATCTTTCATTTCTGTAATCAATTTTCTCTTCCGAAAGTACGACGACGTAAATCGGTACTATTATCCAAAGTCTATCGAATATTTCACCTACCTACGGTCTGTTAAAATATCTCGCCAAATTGAACGCGCACGCACATATGTAGTTCTGAAAGCTCTTGAAAGATAAATAAATAAATAAATAATTTCTATCCCCGTATAACCTCGATAGCAATTTTTTCTTGACAAACTGAAAAGGGGCATTGAGACACCTGAATATTGGTTATAATTTCATCAACTAAAGTTTGAAACTTTTCACACCATAATTCTCCGATTGGAACCAGATTTTGCAAATAAATTCATATCTATTCTAGGTATAAGACCTATCCGGGTGTAAAACCCTTAAACTTGGCCTAAATTAACATGCTTTAATTTTTTAAAACGTACATCTTAATAATATGATTTCAATGCTCACTTTTGTTAAAGGAAAATATATATATAAAGAAAATATAGTCTACATTATAAACAATAGAGACCCCCCAAAGATCCATTAATCAATCCAACCATTGGATTGGTTGCAGAAAATTTCACATAATCATGGCTTCTTGGCCTGCATGAAGAAAACAAACAGGCACTACAAAATTAAACAGCTGATTCATGAAGTTAACAGACGAAAAGAAAAGGGATTGTCAAGTTTACCAAATACAACACAAAGCATCCAAAACCAATGAAAACACGGAACGAAGCTTACCTTGCTAATGTACTTTTTCTGAATTTTCAATGCCTCTGTGCATGCTTTTTTAGCATCAATAGTTGAAGTTATGTCCCCCAAAATCTAGAGATAGAGTTTTAGGTTAGACGCATCTAAAAACATGTGCAATGACATACATAAATACATACAAGGGGATGGAGAAAATTAGAGAGAGTAATACCTTGACAACATCATCCACACCCTTAGCTTCCTTTAGAATTCGTCGATTCTTGGTCTCAAGAACACTTGCAACAAGGAAAACAGCTAGTGTATTATTTTCCTCTGTATGCCCGGTCTTCAAAATTTTCCTCTCAAATTTGCCATATTGCTTCAATGATTTGCTATTCATTGCAGGCGCACTACTGTCTTTATCTTTGTCTTTTGTTGTTGAACCAAATTCTGACTCCTCATATAATGAGAAGATGTTTGGGTTGTATTCCATGCCCCACATCAACTGAAAACAATCTATATTATGTCTTAAAATGAGCTTATTAATTTAAAGCCCACTATTTATCTCAGTTAGAATTGTTAAGGAACTCCTCAATTTTCAGGGTAGCTCATTACTATAACAACAACCCAACCTTATCTCATTAGATGGGGTTGGCTCTATTGATCATTAGATGCCAAAATAGCTCATTCCTTGTAAAAATTTATAGAGCTATCAAATTTCCAGCTTACCTCCCAAAGATACAAAGTATCTGCAAAAGAAAATTCTCTACGGAAAAGAACCATCAGCATGCGAAATGCAAAGAGATACTCCCCACCATCTAAATCCTCTGCCAAATTAATAGAAATAAAGTTTAGTTGACTTTTTCTGGAAAATTAATATCAATATTCATTCCTGTCGAGGTAAATGTAAGGGTGTGCAAGTAGAACAAGCAACCTCTGCATTGACAAAAAGTTCCTTGGTACTACAGCCAAAGAAAATTATTATCACATGTATATGCACAAACTGGGGTATAGTTTGTCCAATCAGGCAACCTCAAAATCAAAGATATATGTGAAAAACACCAGCTATCTTAACTGAAAAGCATGGTTGCCACTTTAGAGCAATTAATTTGATTTTTATGAAATAAAAGATACCAAGGAAATTATTATTCTTGACACATTACAAGTGGTGATTACACAAGTTTAACATACCAAGGTGTTGGTGAAGCTTGGGGTCAACGATCTTCATTATCTGTGAGAGTGTGCTCAACTGAGACTGCACCCCCATTGAACTTGCATTGCACCTGAAGTTCTCTCTCTGTTACAGACAACAACAGGAATATAAACACACCTTGAAAATTATTTTAAGAACAAACGTTTAGCTGGTCTTAAAATAAAAACAAGAGGAACATAAGCAGCACCATTCCTCGGTTATCTTTACATCAGTTTTGTGCACCAGCAAAAATGAATTCCAGTGGTAACTTCACAGAAGGATTTGCAGGTATGCAACTACTTTGAAGGTCAGTGCCTATTAGGATCTATACAATAAGAAATTAAATTCTGAAGAACGACTACACAAGTTTTCTGATTATAAAACTTCTGAGTCATATTCACTAATGCCACTAGGCTGTACTTACTAATTACTTTTCATTAACAGATCAATTACTCACACAAGAAACATTCAGAAAATAGCACCCATTAGGCAGAAGTATTATTGCATCATCACAAGAATAGTGTTCTAGCATACCATCCTTCGCATTGCTCGCTCAAAGCACCAAAAGGCATCTGATTCATTCTCAAGAAGAATCACTAGTGGCGAGCAAATATCATTCATTCCTGCAAAAGAAACAACCTCTTGGGAATGTCTCCACTTGAAGCTCCTTAAATTTTTAAAAACAAAATATTAAAAAGAAATCATATTAATTCACCTTGCACATAACCAATATCATTGTCCAACCAGGCATAAACTGATAGGATGTCCCAAAGTCTTGACTGATTAGTTTCACTCTCATAAAAGACAAGTGCTTTATCTGTTCGATTAACATCCAAACCTATAACCACAAAATAACATTGCCAGTGTGGATGGTTACTAGAAGAAATCATAATGAATGGACCATAAACAAACATCATATAGGACAATAGCAGCAGATACCAACGGCAGTGCCATGAGGCTTAAACCATTTATCCTTAAGCACATCACTGACATCAACAAGCAGATAGCAAGTCTATTTTAACCAAACTTCTATCAACAAGTTACCAGTTATGATAGCATAAACTATACGCTACACAAAGTAGGACA
This sequence comes from Sindora glabra, assembly GCA_020226215.1. NCBI lineage: Eukaryota > Viridiplantae > Streptophyta > Magnoliopsida > Fabales > Fabaceae > Sindora > Sindora glabra. Next base: position 66,927,470 of record CM035233.1, read on the forward strand.
GTGTCATTACACTTATAATCCATTTTTTTTTTTCCCTCATTCTTCTAGAATTTGTTTACACTTCAAGTTTAGAATACTTTGCCACTTCAAGAGGGAAATTTATATATAACCCTGTTTAATCAAGTTCAACGAGCAAAAGATGTAGAACAGAACTAATACCCACAGAATAGAAATATGAGTCCTGTCTTTTAATGAATATGCAGCAGAGACATACCAATCTGATGTAATGTCTGCACCCACTGCAGAACTCTCTTGTCTGAAAGAGGCACATTTATCATAGAAGGATCTGCTGGCTGGCCATCTTCATCAAGAAGAGGTGTTGAAACATATCTTCCACTACCAATCACTGGAACCATGCTTTGACATTCAGTTTTCCACTTGTTATACTGCTCCCTGAATGAGAGATTTACAGAAGTTCATTATTTTCAATTAAACAAAAGAAAGGGGAAAAAAGGATGGCAGATTGAGGATTCACGCCCCTGCAAATTAGAAAGACTGGTTATTCTTAACAGGATCAACATAAGCTTATATTACAAGAAACAAGGCAAGCAAACCAATTCTGTAAATATAGACTGGAATGTGATAGGCAATGATATGTTCTCTTAATCTTCATATTCTACAAAAGCATAATTAGAATGAATATATACCTCCGTTGTTCCTTCAGCTGCTCCCGTTCTTCAAATGTGCTGTTGGGATCATAGCACCCTAACAAGAACTCCCATACTACCCCTTTAATTGAAGGATGAACACCCTACACATTTATTGATATACACAGAGAAAACAGACACAATTCAGAAAAAGTCAAAACTTGAATCAGTTAAACTACATTTTAACACGAAAGAGGTGCATCAAATATGCTGTTAGCAAAATGTGCTGCACATCAGGTTGTTATTAATCACCATCATGTTTGGAAAGATGCTCAGACACTAGTTCATATATGTATGTTTAAGATGCATATAACAAATCTCCACTAAAAAGTCAACTCAGACCAGAAGCATGTTCAAACAGGCATTCATAATAAATATTCACCAAGTATTCTAAAGATCATACTCATAAAAAAAAAGAAATTACCCCCCGTTGGATCCGTCTAAGCACTTTTGCAATATCCAACTGACCTTCCTGTTTGAATGATGCATGCCATCTTCTTGCACTTAAAGTTTTGCCAGCCTGTGTAAAGTGTAAACACACAGTGAACGAACTGGTCCATGAAATTTCTGAAAAACACAACATGACACTTACAGAAGCATATTTCGTAAGAGTGCTGGGAAAAAAAAAAAAAAGCAAAAATTCTATCTCATTTTCATAGCCAAACAATAATATAATGTTTTCTTGAGAGTAGAACTCTGTCTAATTCGGCCTTATATTTATATAAAGTATCTATTGAGTCCCTTATTATATGCAGCCTTAGTTCATTGCTTTCCAAATTGAACTAGAATTAATAGGCCATAAGAAGTATGATAAAAATGCAAATGAATAGAGAGAATCGCACCCTTGGTTTAAAACGAGTCTTTGGTACGTCATTCTGGCATTCCTCTCGGATGGGATAGAAGGCATCCAACTCAGTTACACCTGCGCTCATGATAGGATCTTCCACCAATCCACAACAAACAGTACAGCGCATCCACTCAACCAAAGCTCTTGAATTTGATACCAGATGCTAGGATTCCACATCAATCGATGTGCCCTGATTCAACGAAACCAAGCACAATGCATAAAAAAAAAACAAATTTTAATTTGCAAAAATATCAAAAACAGAAGCATTAGTTTCAATGTCAATGTTGTCTTCGGGAGAATAAATCTCAGGAAGTTTCCTTGACACTATCGACATAGAAAGGGCCAAAACCAAGAAATCCTACCACAAAACCATTTTCCTGCACTTTCTTCAGAAGAAAGCGAATCTATGATTTCGTTCTCACATCTATGTCTAATGATTTTAATCTGATTCTATGCCTTGTTAAACCAGCTCTTAAATACAAGATAGTAGCAACATTGACGATGCTCCATACCACATTTAGACAAAAAAGATTGCAGCAATTAGCAGGTATAAGCATTAAATGAACCACCTTTCCCATATTTTGCATATTTATACGAACTCAGAGACATAACGACGAAAAGGGAAACCTCGTACGGAAGTTCTGGCTATCGGAGATAATCATGTAATAATGGTGGAAGCGATATGCTGTCAAAGCGTCCGAAAGAGGAAAGAATATCAGGAAGAGGTTGAAGACAAGAACGTTGAATAATAGACTGATGGTGGCGAGAGTAGGAACGAACAATTCGCGACTGATATGGAGGAATACGCATTTCTGAGCTGGCATTTTGTAGACAGATTTAATTGCCATAATTAATTAATACAGCTCTGTTCAGATTTCTTGCAAGTTTAAATTTGATGGATTATTAGTATAAAATTTTTATATTATTATAAAATAAATAAATAATATACTATTGAAAAATTAATAATTTTTATTAATAATTAAAGTATTTATTTAATAATATTTATTAATATGATAATACAAAAATAGATAATAATATAAAATAAATTTATACAAAGAACGGATTAAATTTAAATTCATTTTAAACAAACAATATAGTTATAGAGGAAAATTAATATTGAATAAGATTTGAATTTAATTCATTATTAATATAAATCAATTTATGTCATTATTTATCTATATATTATTATATCAATAAAAAATTATTAAAATTTTTTAGTTATATAAAAAAAATTTAATTATTATTATTTTTTAAATAAATATTCTTACATTAATAGTAAATTAAGTTTAAACTCTATTTAATAATAATTGTGATTAGCAATTTCAACTTTATTTTAAATAAATATATATTGGCTTGAGTAAATCTACTTCCACAAGTTGGCCCCTCGTAAGTCAGAACTCTCTTCAGATTGACTCATGTTCATTGGATTTCTTTTATAGAAAATATTTCATAACAAAAAATTAATGATATTGTATGCACATATGAGAAGAATGGCAAGAAAAACACGTCCAACAATAGTATAAATCTGTATGACTCATATTGTAGACTTAGAAAATTTTTTTAAAAAATACATTATTCTATTTTAAAGTTACAATATATCACCAATTTCTTTAAAGATTTATAATGACATTTAATGAATATTTTCTTATTAGGTCAACTTAGAATATCCATCGGACCTGGATTGATTGATCAATTCAAATGAGATACAGCTGGTCCACACAATTTATATATCAAGTGCGCAACCAAATCCACCATTTGAATTGCACAGTGCTAATTGGATGGTGTTAGAAATGATTAGGATAGCTGGGAAACAGTTACGACTAGTGTTCCACATGCTTCTTTCAAAAGACTAAATTACCCCTACTTATATCATGCTATGACTACTATATTTCAAGTAAATTAATCATTATAAATATTGGTCACTAACTTAGTAAAGTGTTTTAGTTCACTACTTCACTTACTCTCTTTTCCATTCATTGCTCTTTTACTGACTCAAATTTCAAAAGATCAAAATAGGACTTTAATCTTGATGTGGGCTTGCTTGTAGATGTTGAACAACTCTTGATCTCTATCATCTTTAACCATCTAACCACCACTCTAATAATGAACAACTTACATTAATATTTAACAAATTCGTTCAAATAATAACTTAGTAGATTTATTTATTAAGGCACTTCCTACTATTATATTTGAAAAGTAAATCTCTAATATTGGAGTTCTTCAATTAAAAATTTTAATTGATGTTATCATGAGAGAAAGTTAATACGTATTATACTCTTTTTTATTTTGCTATGATTTTTATTTCATTGGATTTTTCTTGATAAAGTTTTTAATGAGACACTATCTTATTATATATTATAATTAAATACTTCTTGACATGGATATACAAAGGAGAGTGTTATAAATAATTATTAAATTTATTAAATATAGATATCCATAAGTTAAATGTTATACTTCCAATTATAATCAATTGTTAGATCAGAAGTTACATTCTTATTATGGTCAATTATTATGTTTTAATTCTATTTATAAATTATTATTATAAAATTGTAACGTTTAATTAATTTGCCTTATAAATATGTATTGTACAAATCATTTCAAATATAATTTAATCAAATATTTTCCCCCTTTTCATAATTCTCTTTTATCTTTTTCATATCTTTCTTACCGTCTATGTTTGAATCACAAAATGATGAACACTTTCTTATCAAATCATGATACACTATCCATTGGACTTAGATCGATTAGCTCAAATGGGATGTAACCTATATATCAAGTCTATGTTAAGTAGTCACAATCAGATACATTATAGGAACTACACAATGCTAATCAAATAATATCAGAAGTGGTTAGTGCAATTAAAAAGCAATTAGTACTAATAAACCACCTACTTTTCCCAAAAGACTAAACTACCTCTACTTATGATATGATTACTATATTTTAGGTAAGTTGATTAATATAAATACCCGTTACCAAATCATGTAAGTCTTCTAACTCATTTATTCACTTACTTTTTTCTCTATTCATTATTGTCGTCAACTTACATTTTAGGGTTAAAACGAGACTCTAACCTTGTTCTTTATTGACTTACTTGTAGGTGTTGAGTAGTTCTCTTCTAGTGATTTTCAATTTTCAACCATAAAACCACCACTTTGGTAATGAATAATTAATTGTACTTGTAAATCATATAATTCCTTGAGATTACCAATAATAAGAGTTGAATCTAATAAAGATTATATATATATATACACACACACACTATGGGAGAAAAGACATAATATTGCATTTTTTTATGTTATTGTAGAAGTAGTTTAATATTACAATTGCAATGTTATATTATTGATTATTTGAAAAATTATAGCATATAGAATCATTGTATCAACAAATATATTCTTAATTGAAAAAATTTGTAGAAGTTCATATTAAAAATAATTGAAATATTTGAGAGAAGAAGAATGCGAGAACAGGAAAACATCTTATAGAAAGAAATATTCCTAATTCTATCATAATAAATCACTCATATTTTTATAAATAAGCAAAGTACTGCCTAAATTTTAGGAATTACTCAACCATAATATTAAAATAGCTTACTTATTAAAAAATAAGCGAAAATTGTACTAAAATTTTAATAATATGGTATTACTAAAGATATTTCCCTCATAGAAACCATAAAGACAAGAGAAAGAGTACATATACAATCATGTTATGGACAAAGACTTGCACTATAACAGATTATCATAGTAAGTTATGTTATGTTAAAATATGGGCACACTTAAATAAAAGAAAATTCTCTTGGGGTATCTCACTGCAATAAATTATTGCAATTGGTACTGGCCCAATTTTTTTCCTTTAATTTTTATATAAATTTAAAGTAAGATTAATCCAAATGGATAGATTTAACTTTACTTTCTTATAAATTTTAAATATATTTAAGTTTATACCAAATTGTACACTTTCATTACTATTATTTAAGGGTAAATTAATTTTTAATGGACTTAAAATCAAGTCAAAATTAGGTGAAGTAAAAATCATATATAGTACAAATGAATTTTTGATTTAATTTTAGATAAAAAATAATTTAGATGGATAAAATGTTATTGAAAGGACAAGCAAATAAATTGTAACATTTAAAATTACATTTAAATTAAGAGAAAAAAAGATGAAATCATAAGTGAATAAAATATAATTTCAAACAATTACTTAATCCAATCTGCAATTCATCATTTGTTACATGCCAAATGAAAAAAATGAAGAAGGCATGATTTGCATCCTTATGATTGATAATGTGCATTCTTTACCTAGAGAAGAAATTCTAACAGAGTATGCATAGCTGAAGATTTCATGCATCCTGAATTCTCAATCACACTGTCTTACATCGCTACTTTATTCTCTTGAAAAAGGGGGTAGGATAGAGTACTTTTTCTTTCAAGGATTTTTTTCAAGGATTCAAAGTAATTTTCAACAACTTGCTAATAATGGGATTTATATATGGTTTTGATGATATTATTCCATGCTATATGTCAAGTCCCTTTTAGTAATAGGATACGACTTAGCGTGTATATATTTATAATCACATAAATACATAATTATTAATATAATTATTTAGAAGAGTATCATCTTTGACGTAAGAGCACTCGATCAATGAGTTATTACATAAAATTATATCATAATTAAAATATTATTATTTTATGTGAAATTATATTTAGAAGGCATGATAAAAGAATAAATTTAATTATTTGACCCTCTCGATACTTTATAATAATATATTTAAACATATATCAATTATTAAACATATCTCAAACATATTTAATTTTTTTAAATCTTTTCATATATATATATATATATATTTATATAAAAAGAGAGAGACTATGTATTTATATTCACTTTTTTATAACAAAAATTACACTTAGCCTAATGTGGCATGACCTTATTTTGCAAAATATCTACATATGGTTTAAAGTATAATAACAAGTTATGATATACTATTAACACTTTACCCACACCTATACTTATTTTTCCTTTAAATATAACGAATCTGACATATCACGTGCTCTTCTTCTTCTTCAGGTATTAAACTAAAGTGAAACTCCAAAATTGTAATTTATATCATTAATTTCTCAATTTCTTTTTCAATTTCAAACCTCAATACCTCAATCTTAAGACAATAAATTATTAACAAGTTAAATTAGGGATGAATTAGACTGAAGCATGTTAGATAAGGATTAATAAGATAATACATGACTTGCACATAATTATTTTTAATAGATTTGGACAAAAATATAATACAAGTGGGTAAAGTATTAAATGTGCAAATCACATTTTATCTTTTTTTTAACACTTTAAATCACATGTGAATAAGTTAAAAATAGGATCATATTACAAATAGGTAAAATATGTTTTATTTCATATATATATATATATATATATATATATGCTCTGTCTTATGTTTTCAAATTTCAATATATTCATGCATGCTTCCTAAATACATGAATCAAGTTTAGAAACTGTTAAATTTGAATACGAAGAAATGGAAAGGAAAAAAATAGAGTAAGGTGAGAAAATGAAGAATAAGATTACCTTAGTTCACAAGGAAGCAGAAGAAAAAAGAGCAATGGTTGAAGCCAAGCATGGTGAAGAAATGTTGAAGGTAGAGCAATTATCTACAAAATACTGTGCAACTGGAAAAACTCCAAAGAAGACTTTTGGTTAATTTTAATATTAACAATTTTCTTACTTTTGTGTCTGATGTCTTGTGTTAATAAATTTTATGCATAGTTTTCTTATTTGTTCTTAATTATATATGCTTTGTGTGTAAGAAAAATAGTTCATTAAAGAAAAGTCAATCAGTGGTCTTAATATAGTGGGGTGGATGACGTAGTAAATAGTGTCACGCTCCAAGTTATGGAATATGATTGTTATCATCTGTCTATTAGGATGATCATGCAACCACCACTAGCATAAGCCACTACTACAAAATTGTCAATCAATGTTTGACAAATTCTACATCAATTATAAATTGATATATATACAAGCATTGTTATATATCAAACTATTCCACATCAATTTCACAACTGATGTGAAAAAGATACAATAATGCTAATTACTATGTGTATAGGCAACGTTTTGTTTCTTCATTTGAAAGCCCCTTTTTAAAACTGTACCATAACATTAAACATCCATTGTTTATCAAACAACTAACACTAAATATCTATCTATATATATATATATATATATATATATATTCAACTACAATTTTTCTTAAATAACTAATATAGTATGTCATACTTACTCCTTAAAACTAACCTACTAATTCCTTTTTGCCTAGTCTTTCATAGCACTAACCCCTTTTCACAATTTCTTCTTAACTAATCTCTTCTAATCCTTAACATCTCCAATAAGATGACAAGCTCCTAATTTCAATAATTTTAAAGATAATAATAAAGAAATAAAAATAGTGAAAATCTACATCCAATACTTATTAGTTAATTTGTAAAGTTGACATTATCTAAAAAGCACACTTAAGTTTAATATTTGCAAATGTAATGAATATTTATTAACATTTAATGTATAATATTACACATTTCATATAAATAAATAATAGCTAATTTTATCAAATGTTAAAAAAGATAAATGTGATTAAGTTTCTTACCTATACAAATTTTTAAAATCTATACCAAAATGAAAGACAAAGAAATATAGTTGATTGTAAAACTAAAAGCTAAGTTACAAGAATAGACAAACACATAAAAAATTTTTTAAAAAAATCCTCATTTAATATTCTATGCTTTTCTAGTGAGTACACAACCTTACAAACATAGTGATAGGCTACTAGATCTTCTTTATTACAAAATAATTAATTAACATAAATATAAAATTGAGGAGTATTATTTTAACATTAGAAGGTGAGCATATCCTAATAGAAAGAGTATCATTTTAGTGTTAGAAGAGTTTCATGAAGAAATTTGTAAATAATATCATGAATTCACTCTTTTTATTTTCATTTGTGTCTTGATTCAAGTTTTCACATAGGTTAATCAATAAAAACATAATATTTATAATAAAATGAATTGTTATAGAATTTCACATGTTAGTTATTAATTAATAATTGATGCTTTGAACTAAATTTTGCTAGCCAACTTTTTCTATTATTTTTCAAGTAATAATTTTATAATTTTAGCATAAATTTTATAAGAACTAACATCATTTTATAAACTAATAAATTTTAATTTTAATTCAACTTAATCTAAAGTAAAGTCAGTAGTATTAAAATTATTTTTTACATTGCAATATTTTTCTTATATGATAAAATAAAAATAAATAACAATAGATTGGACAACAAAATTAAATAAAAAATTATAATTTATAATGAATAATAAAATTTAAATAGAAAGAGAAGTAGGATACCTCTTATTTTAATTTTTTTATATTACTTGAGAGTTTTTGAATTGAAACATGTAAATGGTTGTAAACTAATAATAAATTATAATGAAAAAAAGTAACATAGGTATTTTTGCAATGAACTCATGTCTTGTAATGCAAAAATTGGCACCCTACGTTTTTTTACTATAATTTCTTATTAATTTGTACATCTTTGTATTTTCTCAACATCCTTTTTGAAATGAAACTTAAATACTATAATTTACAATAAATAACAAAGATAACTTTGGAAGGTGCTGTAGATTGTTGAAAATTGATAATAAATTATAGTAAAAAGAAGTAATATAATCGATCTTATAATAAATGTAAAAGGTGAAGCCTTCCAATGCAAGAATGGTCATATTGTTTCTTTCCACTATAATTTCTCATTAGTTTGCATATCTTTACATTTCTCATAATGCTTATTGAGATGGAATTTAAATTTTGTAGTTTACAATGAATAACAAAAATGATTGTGAAGAATTTAGATGGTTGCAAATTGATGATAAATTAAAGTGAGAAGAAGTAGCATATTTATTTTTGTAATGAACTCAAGCACTAAAATGTAAAAATAAGTATATTACTTCTTCTCACTACAATTCATCATCAACTTTCCCGTCATAAGGCATGCTTAAAATGAAGACTATGAATGAAATTTATAGGTAATATACAAGCTTTTAGATGTTAATCATTAATCGAAACCAATTTAATACATATGTTTTATTTTATATAGCTCAACTATTTCTATATCTTGAAATATCATAAGATTTAGAGGTTTTCCAATTTACTATATAAGTAAATGCTTAGTATTCATTACACATTAAATATATACCAATTTTTTAATCTAACTCTCCATCTCATAACATAATTATAACTTTCACACCTTATAAATGCATCCTTGAACTACATTTAAATGTTAGTTCTTCCAAAAACTAGCATGTATCTACATCATCTAAACCATGTTGATTTTTAATAAATAACTGATGTAATTTTTCCTTATTTTTTTAAATATAATTTTTACATTGATTCTAACATTCGTCTCATAATAAGTATCTTTTTCTCAAATAATATCTTCAATTTTTTGCATCTTGACATTTAATAAAAACCACAAACTAAGAACACTATAGTATATTGCATAATTAATATGTAATCTCAAATTAGAATCGTTATTGCAACTTCTCTTATGTCAAAGTATTTCAAAAGATTCTGTGGATATTAACCATCTATTCCTTGCAATAATAAGTGGAATATAGTGATAACATATTCATTAATGTTGTACATCTAAAAATATTTCAATCTTATGATCATGGCGATCATATTAAATTACAAATATCTTCTACTCATGACTATCTATTTAAGAGTTGAAGATAATCATCGTTTAATGAGATGGTTATAACTATAAGATCTAAAGCTCTTCAAAATGTGTAGAAAAAATAGGTATTAGTCTCTTGTACCATTTAAACAAAGGATGGAGTGAGATAGAGAAATATAAAAAAAAGTTACAAAATAGATATCGTTTTTGAAAAAAATTAACATGCAAAAATTTTATATCTCACTTTCAATGTTGAGCTATTAGTTTAATTGACTTCAAAATGTTGACATTATAACTTTTTGCTATTCTTTCCCTCAAAAATACTATCATTAATAAAAGCTTACCATTTATTATAACTTAAGTAGCCGATATTATACTTTTATATGTCAGTTAGGTTAAAAAATAGACACAATTTATTACTTTTTTATTTTTAATCCAATTCTTTGTCTTTACTTCTAATTTCCTAAACCTACATTGGTTTTTGGTAAATAATTTACGTGTTTTATCCTTTTTTAACACATTTTAATTAAATTTTTACATCTTGACATTTTTCTAACAACTCTTTTAACAATGGATAACAACTTTTATTTTTGATCCAACTCTTTTTAACTTTTTCTTTAATTGAACTTTTGCATCCTAACTTTTTTATTTTTCATTTTTTCATCTTTCCCTCTAATTTTCTAAATTTGCATTGATTTTTATGAAAAAAAACCTACATGATTTATTCTTTCTTACTTTTTTAATTGAAATTTTAAATCTTGACATTTTTCTAATAATAAAAATCAATTTTCTCAAATAATAATTAACTTTCTACATCCTGACATTTTTTAACAATATATACCAATTATAAATTATTTTTTTAACAATACTATTAACATTAACTAAAAAGTATTATATATGTACATTACAATTATTCATTTGATAAAATTTATAAATCATTTATAAAATATATTTTTTTATAAGATAATGACCTATAAAAAAATTATAATATATCATCAATGTAATTTACAGCATAATCACCTAATCTTTATGTTGAAAAAAATTAAAATTCTTATTACAAATTCTTGTTTATCAAAGAGATCTACTATATTTTCCTTATGTTAAAGTACTGCACTAGATTTTATAGATATTAGCAATTTATTCCTTTCAGTAAAGAGATGGAATGTAAGGACAACATACCTATATTTAAAAATTCTTTGAATTCATGAAAATACTTTATCCATGACTCCAATGTATCTTGCTTTTACCCATTTATAACTCTCTTTATTGTTTTAAGCTATTTGAAAGCAAGAGATATTAGAATTATAGATGGGGTGCTTCCAATAAATTGGAAGTATTTGGAAAGAATGAGTAAGTTGTGTTTAAATTCAACCTAAACATAAAAAAGAGAGTGCAAGTAAAATTTGTAAGTAAAGTAACATCAATTTTAATATTGATTGATATAAATACTGATATTGTAAATAATAATGCATTTTAATTAAGTAGATTATTGAAATATAAATAATCTTTATAATTTTCAATAATATCATAGATATAAACATTAATTGATTATAAATAACTTTTAGATGTTAATTTTCATGTACAATTGACATCTAAAATGCTAATGTTCTTTATAATTTTTAGTAATATCATAAATATAAATATTAATTTATTATTGACATTCTTTTAAATGTCAATTTATGGTATAATGAATGTCTAATATTCCACATATTCAACATTTGATATTCCTTTAAATGATTGGTATTTCAAGATTGATGTGTAAGAGAAAATAGACATCAATTGTAAATAATAATCATTATTTTTAAATTTTCTTAGGATAGACTTCTTATCTCCCATTAGAAAATAAGTTTTATAATATTGGTTTATTATGTTAATCAATGTGGTAAAAATTACCGTGTTTTCACCTATTAGTCCTATCCACACTTGACATGTGTTGCATTTTTATATTAAAAAAGAGCCCCCGGTTAACAAAGGGTAATTTTTGGAGGACATTACTTAGTAAGTTTGTTGCTGTTAGGAAAATGATTTAATAGGGGGCTACTTTGGGATCTTATCATATCATGTTATTAAAGAATTTCTAGTTGATCCAAAAAATATTTAATTTGATATTTAAGTAATTTAATGTAAAAATATAAATTAAAAATATTTAAATAAATTGTACTCATGCTCTTATCTCCATAATAAATATACTTATTAATTTAAAAAAAATTATTAGTCATTATAAATTGACTTTAATTCTGATATCCTTTATTATTTTAATGCCATTAAAATAATAGTATGATTTTTTATTTCAATTGAAAAAAAATGTTGTTCCTAACTTCCGCCCATTGATATATATATATATATATATATATATATATATATATATATACAAGAGTTTAAATTTGGTATACTAATAATATAAAATATTTTATATTATCAATAAATGGGAAGAAGATACATTATTAAAAAAGTAAAAATAATTAAAAAATTTTAACTATAATAAAAGAATTTTAATAATTTTTTTAATGAGATGATAACATATGGATGGATGATAATATAAAAATAATTTATATTGATATTTAATTAAATTTAAATCTTAAAACAAATGAAAAGATAAACATTTTAGGATATGGTTACATAAATAATAAGCAACGAAAGTCCTTAAAGCGGCGAAAGTCCTTAAAGCGGTATACTAGTGAAATAATTTCTAATGGCTAAAGGACATACTCAAATTTTGCTTCAAATTGACCAATAAGTTACTAAGAAATTTTTTATCAAGTGATGCAGCAATAAAACTATATTAAGTAAATTGAACATACCAACTTATAAATATGTAATTGATTAAGCAAATCAAACTACATGGAAAAGATTGCTCATGATGATTACTATTATTTATAACTTAGATACAAATATCATTAAGTAATATAGATATGCATTCTAAGCTCATAAATATATAATTAATTAAATTAGTGCTAGAACTAAGATTTAAACATAAAGGAGCTATAATTAATTTGAACTCTCCTATATATAAATCTCACATTCTCTATAAACATAATATTGATAATCTGATAATAAATAAAATTAATTTATTAGAAATAAAAATTAATTTATATGAATCTCTTCACTCAAATTAATTAACAACTTTCAATGATTATCAATTGCACTTTGAAGTCACAAAAAATGAATTTTAATCAACAAAAAAATTAAAAATAAACAATCTAAAAAATTTATATGAATCTCATCACTCAAATTAATCAACAAAACAACTCAATATGCATCACAAATTAATAATTTCACTTTGAAATCTTCAAAAATCAATTTTAATCAACAAAAAAATCTAAAAGTAAAAAAAATACCAAAATTAGGACTATTTTGAAGTAACCCACCAATTAAAAGCAAGGGACAATGCCAATGAATCTTCTGGAGGCTACGAATAGCATGGCGAGCAATAAGGAGGTTACCAAAGCTAGGTAGAGTTGCAACAATGATTATAGCAGCCAAGGAGAAGGAGAAAAAGGAAAAAGGAGAAATAACAGAGCCAATGTCACAACTTGGTTATATTTTCTTTTTAATAATAGATATATTCATTGTTAATGCTATTTTATTTAGCAACGGATATTAAAATCTTTGTCATTAATTTTTTTGAAAATATTTTATCATTGCACCAAAAAAATTTTCAAATTTTGAATAAAAATTTTGTTGCTAAATTCTACTAAAATTTTAGAGATGAAATTAGAGATGAATTTTAAAACATCTATCATTACACTCAAAAATCACTACCAAATATTTCTAGGGGTTCCAGACCTATTTATCAATGAGTGAATTATGGCTATTTTCATTATTATATACATATTTTCTAGTAGTGTTGCTAATTATAAAATAAAATAATTATAAAATATATAAATGAATAATTCATTTTAAAAAATTATCTATAAGCATATATTATTTTTCCGATTAGAATGAAATAAACTATTTTTTATTTTAATAGTAAGATTTATACAAGTATACAATTAAAATTTATCTTTAAATTTTATTTTTATATAATGTTATAGTAAGATTAATACAAGTGGATAGATTTTACCTTACTATTTTAGAAGAGAATCAAAACCATCATATATATATATAATAGTTATTTCATATTATTAATTTAAATATATCTAAATTGATGTTAAATTATAAAAATAATAATTGATTTTTACAAATTTTAAGTTTATGTAAAATTATAAATTTTTACTACTATTTAAAAGATAACACTAGTTTTTATTAACAAATTTAAGTGGCCTCCTTATCCACTTTTACTCTTTTCTCCCCTGTTTTTAAGGGAGGAGCGATGCTAATTGTAAAAAGTAAAGGTACTTTAATTTTTCTTTTACATGTCTGTGAGGGATGAGCGAGAAAGAGATAAGTTTAGAAGAGTGAATACAAATTTATTCACTTGTAAATGTAAGTAATTAAGTTTCTAGAAGCACAACGCGGTTCTCATCCTCTGGAAATGAGCTATGAGGGTGGGAAGACTGCAATAACAGCTACCTTGTTCTGTAAGGATGTGTATTATCCAGTGCTCGCTCAGAAATTATTGTAAGTTTCTGTTATGAACAAAATTTGGAAGAACAACGAAACATTGCATTCATATGTTTTGACCAACATGCCGCAGTAATTTTCAGGATTAATATCAGAACTTTTCTTGCATTCATTTAGAAAATGGCAACCATGCTGACCGAATTCTAGTCTGTCAAGAAATTGAATTCTCATATGAAGGATGACTGTAGACAACATACAGGCAGAGTTGGTCTCACCGTGAATGGACAATAACAAGGTGTTTCATAAAAAATCAATTAAAGAAACTTACTAGGAAAAAAAATGCCTGTTGGATTCTCTCTATCATGTTATAAGAATAAGTTACAGTGGCTGAGAAATCTTCCCAGGACCATATAATCCAGGAGCAGAAAAGGTCCATTTTGGTGGAGGAAACGGCATCAGGAAGTAATTCAGCAATATCACTTTTGCAAGACTGATTCCTTACTGCCTCAGATCTTTCTTGAAGTAAGGTGATCTAGCAGCATTCAGGTGCCATCGGATTTAGAAAATGGCTTCTGTCAAAGAAAACCCACTTACTTCCTGATAGAGAGGAGCTCAAAGCTCCTAAGAGTTTCATCACGATTGCCTCTTGTGGAGCCAGTGCGCGTATAAGTTGGCTGTTTGGGCTCATATATAGGTTGAGTTCTCTGATGTGGATGGGCGGCTACTAGAAGTCAGCCAGCCGGTGCGAACATCACTATGATCAGCTGAGGAACTAGGCTTGTTTGATGTGATGATGGCTTTTCTTGAAGTGCTGCCATATCGAGAAGAACTGCGCCCCTTCTCTTGATCTTGGTGCTGACAACACAAGGAGAAATTATCTCCGTAAAAAATTTGGAAAAAGAAATTGTAATATATATTATTAGTTTGAGAATGAGTAAACCCGGAAGTTATATATATATATAAAGCCACACACACAGAGGGCGATGAGTAAGCAAATGAGATGATAACTCTTCCAGATGATCAACTCATGCAGTCGAAACAGCATTATCATAAACTGCAGCACCCCCACCATTTTTCTTTCATTTTCTCCCTTTTATTACCCCATATAAATTGTCATTAGTAAAGAACCAAACAATTCTTTTAGCTCAAGAGACCAAATCACATACTTTCTACTTTACATCCAACTGAGCTATAATGTAAGAAAAGTGGAGTTGGTGAAACTCCAATCACCATCTAGACGTGAATTTGTGGATATTTAAGCCAAGCATATATTAACGAAATAATGACAGTTCAAATTAGAACCCCTCCCAGTGCATATACCTACACCAAAATTTAATGATAACCAACCCAAGTCCTAATCAGAGGATTATGGTAAAAAATCAACCAGAGTACTCTCTAATGAGCAACTTCAATCATTTCTTCACGATGGCAGCCCTTAAGCACTATAACAACCACAGGCATGCTAAAAACAGTCCTAGCATGTACGTTCATGTTCCTGAAAGGTTCTCTAAGTAATGAGATCCATAATACTCATCATACAGAACTTGGGGAACATGATCTATATCTTTGATTTGTCCAGAAAAAATATTTACCGCATCCTTGTGTAAGGTAGCATCCTCAGTGATCCTATGTTTTGTGTGATCACCCCGAGGACTCGGGCTTATGGGGTTCCTCCGGGAAAATACATCAACAGCACCAGAGAATTTCTCACGAATCTCTTTTCCAACTGGAAGAAGCAATTGCATGACCAAGGATTATACACATAGAATTTGGGAGAAGCCAGGTAGTTTCATCAACGATATAAGCCATAAAATAGGCAAGGAAAATTAAATTCTCTATGGTATCATTTTCTGTAAGCCAATATTTACATGGAAACAAAAGACTTTAAGGTCACAGGCTCAAAGCAAATAGTAAGTTTTGAACTCCTGTTCCCAGTGGTCAGACTCATCAAGACTTGCTATGATACCAGATATAGATAAAATAATCATGCACCTGAAATCTTCTCTGCCTTTTGTACAGATGGTCCAGCTCCTGCATTCACAGCTGCTTTGCCACTGACTTGCTGATGATGCAACAACCACAATAAGTGACAATTAATAGTGAGCCAAATCCAAACATGTGGATACGAAGGTACTAACCCGCCCTCTAGAGGTGGCACCAATCTGAGGATACTTCAATATAGTCCAGTCAAAAACATAGTCAAATTGATAGCCTGTAGCGCGAATTTCAAGATCATCCAACAATCATTAAATTTACTAATTGAAAATATATATTAAATACATATATATCCAGGTAAGTTATCAAGGTCTTGCACCTTCTCGAATAAATAGGTCTCGGAAAAGCCTCTTTAGATATGAATAATCTGGCTTGTCCTCAAATTGCAACGATCGGCAGTAATGGAAGTATGAAACAAATTCAGATGGATATGATTTACATAGCACCTGTTCACACATGCACGACCAACATAGCAACAAGATTAATAGAAAGCTGTGACAGATGGAAAATGAAAATGAAAAATATTACAAGCTATGCCAATCCATGAATGCGAATATAGGATCATCGATCAAGTGAAGTGGTTATCAACCCAAGATTTAGTTGAACCTCGGCCTAACATCTAATAGAATTATAGAAGTAGTTTGAGTAAACATAGTTCTCATGCATGTGATAACTGCCTTTGAAATTGTACACACAGGCACATACGCCCAGGCTGTCTTCTCAACCTATATAGAATTGTACAGCCAACATCTAATCTTAGTTTAAGGCTTCAAAGTTTAGATTTAGAGGGAACACTATATTCCTCCAAGTACCTCTTACTAACCAATTAGACACTAATCAAACCAGTCATAATACCTCTATGGGAGTTGACACCTTCTTCTCGCTGATCTTGTCATATTTTTGTTTTTTGGTACCAGCCTTAAGTCCCTGCCAGGGAAGACTGAAACAAGACAATAATTGTACAAAGAAAGCCAATTGTAAGAATGATATTGTTATAATCAAACAAATTTAGGTTGTGAAATATATATGTCCATCGAGTATCCAACCTTCCTCTCAAGAAGTACATGAGCACATAACCAAGAGATTCCAGATCATCCCTCCTGCTTTGTTCTGCCAACAAAATAAAGCAAAATTAGATGATAGTCTTTGACCAAGCGCAACAGTGCCCACTGGTCCATATGGCCAACCCATCTAGTCAAATAAGGCTTGTTCGTTTTTATTACCATAGATGATATAAAAAATATTCAAGTCTAATATGAACTAATTCAATTCTAATTATTGGTTGCCACAACAAAAAAAGGCATAAACATGCTATCACTCACCAATTCCAAGATGAGTGTTGACACTTGCATAACGAGCTGTGCCTGTGAGGTTCTTATTTTCTCTGCAAAAACAAATGACTTTTCATGATAAAAAAACACATAGAAGTGCATCTTTTGAAAGAAACAGAAATTTTACAAAATAATATTTCTTCATATTGTATGAAAATTATTTGCTTTTGGCATTCAACCCCATCTCACAACCAAAAAAAGTTGCAGATCTAAATAGAGCACCTTCATATTATGGAATAATCACCAAAAAAAAATTTACCTGTATGGTATGTGTTTGTGAGTCTGAAGATCCCTATACTTTTTTGCCAGACCATAGTCAATGACGTACACCTGAAATCAGATATCCCTCCATGTTATCAGAAAACTTAAAAACAAAAGCTTGCATGTTCACCTAGAACATACCTGGTTTGCTTTACGCCCTAGGCCCATTAGAAAATTGTCAGGCTTGATGTCTCGGTGAAGAAAACCTCTAGAATGCATATATTCAACTCTGTTAATCTGAAAACATACAACAATATGAAGGAAAATTAAGCATTACAGTTATTGTTTAAGACCTTGGCAAAGATTTGCAGATAGACTTACTAATTGATCAGCAAGCATCAATACTGTCTTCAATGATAACTTCCTGTTGCAGTAGTTGAACAAATCTTCCAAACTTGGTCCTAGAAGGTCAATAACCATGACATTGTAGTCTCCCTCAACTCCAAACCACTTGAGATGGGGAACCCCAGCTTCATTAAAGATAAACCAAACTGGATTACTCAAAAGAAAACATCTTGGTTGTTTTCTGAGATTTTGTCCACCATTCTATATTCATTTCCCTCTGAAGGGATGGTTTAGACTAACATTTTCTAATTTTTCTTTATCAAAAAAGAAACGTTTATAAATAAAAAAGAGAATACATGATGAGAACAATGAATCCTCAAAATACAAGGAAGAAAAACACGAAATTAAAACAAAACAGCTGCTCAATTTCTACATAAATCTAATAGATTCAATTCTGTAAAGCAGTCGGTGCAGGCTACAAACAAAATCCATCCAACAACCGGACACTTGACTGGACTACATTTCTGAAAATTCTTGCGTTTCTTTCCAACTAAATGCACAAAATGACAACAAAAAGAGCACTAACATATTCTAATTTCTTAACAGAAGGGGATTAAGGGGGCATCATATCAGAAAAATCTCCAGATTCTTTCTTTCTTTTCCCATTTTTGTGCATTGAATGATATCCGGATCAAAGAAAAGAAACAGATACTTCCTTTTAGCTCAAGACAAATTCCATGTGAAACTTGTCATGCTAGCAATCAACTTGTAGAATCCATTTTCACAAAAAGGCAAAGAAGGAAACAGCGATACTGACTTACTTCCCCCTTGAAGAAGCATATACAATTTGGATTCATAGTGAAGCTGGGGATGCTTTGTCTTCACAGGTTCCTGAATTGGATTTGAGGGAAAAGGGATTTTGGGAATTAGCAGTGTAGAATACATACAATGAGCACATGATAGTCAATACTAAAAATGCATTGATAAACTGAAAAATATTAATGATTTCTAGAAATTCATAATATACTTAACATACCAGCTTAACAGCAACCTCTTCCCCAGTTTCCACATTAACGGCTAATATAAGAAAGAAGAAAAGGGAAACGGTCAGAACAACATAAGAACATAAGAAATGCAGCAAAAAGGAAATTTCAAAATCATAATAAGTAAAGCATGATTATACCTAAATAAAGCTCCCCAAAAGACCCACCCCCAATTTTCCTTCCCAATTGAAACTTCCCACCATTCACATGATCCATTCTAAAATGACCTTCAATTTACACCTACAACCAGAAACTATGATTGGATTTTTTCTGCTAGGATTTGCGCTCAATTCCACTACCAAATGTGCATAATCTTGTGCAGAGTATGAGCCTAGGGATTCCCCCAATTAACGGATTGTTCAGGTCAAATTTCCCCTTTTTTCAATAAACCGCCAAAATCCAGTGAAATCTTCGAATTTGATACCCGATTAACAATAAATTGGAGGATGGCGTAGACCCAGAATGCGGATAAATAAAAAATGAACCAACTTTACAAGCTTTTCAGCATCCCCAGCAATGAGGATGATATCTATATTCAGAATGCAACACCCTTTGCTCCAACCACATTCCTTCACAGCACAAAACCCAAATCATTCATCGAGGACCCTTCAATGAAGCCCTCATTTGCAGAAAATAGGATGGCATTGACCCAGCAAAACAAAAATTCAAACAAGAATGGAAAAACAAGAGCCTAAATTTCTGAAAAGAAAAATAACGGACGAGCAATATAGTCAAGGAAGGGAGATATTAAGAAATGTATTCTGGATCAGATAGGAAGAGACAAAACAGAAGTTGGGAGATGGCGGAGAAAATCAATGTGAAGAGAGAGAAAGATAGGCAATAAGGCAAAAGCAGGCATGAGATTAGAGTAATCGCTGTTTTATTTATTTATCTGAGAAATTTGAAAGTAAAGAAAATATGTGTTTTTTTTTGCTTAATTGCCGGGAAAATTATTAATTTTTAAGTGTATAAAATAATGAAATGTCGAACTGGAAACAAGATAAGACGAGGGGTTAAAAAGAAGCGAGGAGTTCTCCCTTTTGTCTGCCGCCCACGTTTGGTTCGTCAGACAAAATAGTGTGCTGTTCGCTTGAATCTTTTCCCTGTCATATGTATGCACCATAATGAAGCACGTGACGGATTCTCTCTCTCTCTGTGTGGGTATTTGCGTAGTCCAACAATGAAGAAATTGGGCTATTTATGGCCCAAATTGAGCAACCCAGTTTGCATGGTTACACATTTGGATTAATCAAAAAAATAAATTCAAATTAATTACATTAATAATACAGTAACACTAGTATTATTTTAGAAACACTTAGTATTATTTTAGAAATTTTAATTTTCATTATATTAGAGTTTGAATCTAAAATATTACGTATGTGGATTACTAATCTCACCCTTATTCTTCGAAAAAATTTTAAAGTAGTTATATGAGAGTTCAATATTTTAATTATTGGATTATTGAATTGTATTTTTTAAATATTTAAAAAATAAATGAACCAAAAAACCATCATTCTCAGTGCAAGAAATGTTTTAAAAGGTTGAATATTTTAATTAATAAACTATTTTTTCAAATATTAAAAAAATCAAATAAAAAACCAAATCTCACTGAAAAAAGTGATATGATGGTAAATACATTGAATCTCTCATGAGGTGGGGTTCTACTTAAATTATCGGAGTCTTAAATATTGGCATCATTACTTTTGTTCAACAATTAATAATTACTTATTAACTTATTGTTTATTTGTTATTTTCATGTGACTCGTCCGTATTAAAAACGTAATTTTTTAATTTTAAAATATTAAAAATCATTAGGTAGAACCAAGATATATGTTAATGTTAAAGTATACAAAAACTCATTGTAAATTTTTGTTAAAGTTTGTTCTTCTTTTTGTTGTCAAATTCAAATTTAGTGAAAGTGTCAAATAAGATCAATTTTAGTTAAATACACATAAATTTGGCATGGAAACATGTTTTGGACAGCCTTTCAATTTAGAAGCATGCTTCGTGTTTACTAAATATAGTTAATAGTTAATAGTTAATGATTTAAATTTGATCCACAACGATGATTTTAAACTAATTTTACATTATCAATAATCTCATGTTAATAAAAAATATTAAAAAAATTTATGATTAATAATAAAATTTAATTAATATTATTTTTAATTAGATATCATTTTCTTATTTACTAATAATATAAAATATTTTATATTATCACTATATCAAATTTAAACCTTATAATTAAATAAAACTACTTTGATGAGAACTATAGTTTTGTAAAAACAAAAAAAAGATTCAAATTTCATTCATTGCAATTTAGTTTTACACTATTAACCATTAATGTACTTTACATCAATAAAAAATAATTTAAATATTTTTATATAGTTAAAAATTTTTAATTATTATTATTTTTTAATAACATATCTTTTTCTAATTCATTGATAGTATAAAACATTTTAAATAAATTGATAGTGAATTAAGTTTAAACTAAAAATGATAAAAGAAAATTGAAAGTATCATAAATTATATCAAAATTAGAGAAAAAATAAAGTGAAATTAAGCGAAGTGTAATGATGTGGCCATGGATGATACATGCGTGCACAAATCTTCAATCGTGCACGCACCACAGGCATCTATTACATTCAACAAAAATACGCAAAAGAAATCATTTAAAGGATTAAAGTGATAATTATGGGCATTATAAGGGTATTAAATCTTGTAGATTCCACGCATAATATGGCCCACGCAGCAATCAATGCAATGCCCACGATTATAAGAACAAGGTAATGAAGGCGTTTGTGCAGATAGACCATTCAGTTTGAAATGGTAATTAAGATTAACTTGTATTTAAATATCTTTCGAGAAATTTATTTTAATAATATTACCCTAAGTATGATAACTTATAGCTCATTAGTAAAGTTATTATTTTTGGTAGAATTAGTATATTAAATACGATGATTTGAAATTGAGTTCTTTCAACAACTTATAAATAGTTGAATTGAAATCAATTTTAACTTAAGCCTATATATGTTTTAAAAAAAAAATTATAAAATTTTCTCTTGCTCTTTTAATAAGTCTATGCATCTTTCCATCTATACTCCAAGATTTTGAAAATGAGATTTGAAACATTTGTATCTTAAAATTAAATATTGAATATTTATTATATTCGTTTCATAAATTTATTTTATTATCTTGTAGTTAATGATAAATTTTAATTTATATTCAAAATTTACTTTTATACTTTATTTTCCATATATATAACATTGCTTATTTATGCTCACACGTTCTAATTATTTGAGATGAGCTTTTAATTAGTGACACAAAAGTTGTTTTACATGGGGCGTTTGAAATTTTGGTTATTTACTTTATTGTTCCATGAGAAAGAAGAAATCAAGAAATGATTACTCTCTTATCCGAGGGGAGCTTAATAGAGGGCAAGGGATAAATTTTAAAATTATATATTAATATCATGTAATTTTATAAAATTATTTTTAAAAATATATAAATCATTTGTTTCTCTGAGAATTTTTAACTTCAAAATATTATATCAAATACGCCATTGCTCTCTTTATGCATTTTATACAAATATTTTTATATTGCAGAGAATATTCATCTTAAATCATAAGTACTGCCAATGAGAGAAGGGATTCGTCGCCCCATACGTTAAATTCTCGGTTGAAATGTTGAAAGTGAGGTGGGGTGGGGCTGGTGGTTTTGTAACTTGGTTGGACATGATGATAAATGGCAAGGTGGTGCCAATCTGATTAGTTTTCATGCTTGCCTTTAGTTAGACAGCTGGGCCTCTCTTAGATTCGTCCAGATTCATACATGCCAACTATATTTAATATTTCATGCAAAATTCCTCATGGCTCATTCACAATCTGTATCCTCCTCCCATTTCTCCGCCGTTAACCTAGTGTGTGTTAATATAATGGTATAGTATTTAATTATTGATATACTATTAAATATTATATTTTAAAAAATTATTAATTTAACATATAATCAAATTTAATGATATATTAATGCATTATTATATTGATGTACCATAAACTTTTCTTAACGTAAAACAAAATAATACACGTTTAGATTTTATGAAGCCACTGGTGGGAGTAATTCTGTCTGGTCATGTAGCCCATGCTGGACGTTTACGGGCAGCACAAAAAGGAGAGGTTGAAAAGGAACACAACTTCCTGTATCTCAGAACCCAAAAGATGGAAAAAGAAAAAAAGTTCATACCACAATAAATTCAAACTTTTTCCTAGACAGTAAAAGTTGACAAATGCACACACAAGACAACGGAGAAAACATAGATTAGGGACAATTTTGTGTACAGAAAACGTTATCTAAGATCGACCTTTTTCCCATTCATGCAGCTCAGATGTCAAGGCTGCATTTGAAATTTCCTGCTTAAAGTTAAAACATCCATTTCAGAGTAACCTACCTAGAACTAGTACAGGTCCATGCAGAAGCAGTATACAAACTAGTATCCTTCCATCCAATCCTTAATGTCCCATCAACCTGAGCGAGACTGTATCCTAGAGCTGCTGGTGAAAACATGTTCAATATCAACTGGGCTTGAGCCATTGAATTGGCACTCATTGGAACCTGCACAAAACGATGCCTTCCAAGCTCACTCCTCCACTGCCTAAACTTGTCCTCACCACTCCTTGCAGGCCCACCAATTGCTAATATGTTGTTGATTTCCCTGGAAAGAAAGCCATGCTCTACAAGGTACCTGCTATTGTCCTCACTAGGCATATATGCTCCAAGAGAATCGAAAAGGGTGGAGTAATAATGTAAAGAGCTGACAAAACGGTCCAAGAATGACCCATAATGTGAAATATCTTGTTCTACCAAAGTGATGATTCTTGGCTTTAGTTCTTCAAGAGATCTCAGTGTTTTCCAATCATTTCCAGTTGCATCATACAAGGAGTGCTGCATCCAATGCACTGCTAGTGTCTCACCAGCCCTTACTTGCACTATGGAAGCATCAATTTCACCGAACTTTCTTGCTATTGGGTGGAATTCGAATGACATCCCAAGCCTTTTGGCAAAATTGGAGAGCTGCTTTCCGGTCTCAACTAGAAGCTCCATGGAACCTCCCATGCCGGTCATTCGAACTCGTGGCGGGCCCTCCATCCTGGTGGCGAGGATGTGAAAGAAGGCTGGCCATTGTAGCCCCTGCATGATGTCTAGGTCAACGATATGAACATTATCACGCCGGTGCACTGCCTCAAGGATGGCTTGGTTGGAGGTGAAATGAGCAAACTTTATGAAGGGGGAAATATTGTTGAACACTTGGAGTGCAGAATGAATGCTTCTGTGATCAGTCAAAGGTGAACACATTCCAAGCCAAGAGTTCATCACCCTACTGGACATGGCCTTAGCAAAATAGGCAACAATGCGCTCAGCACAAGATAGCTTGTATGGGGAGGCCATCTGGGTCAGCTCAAGTAGCATCCTATGAGCCTCACCAAGGTTATCAACAGAAATTGCCACTGCACATTCCATGAGAAGGGCTATCAAGTTTAACCCATGATTGTTTTGGCTTTGTTCTGAAGTGCTTGTTTGAATGCCAAGCTCAAAATTGACGCTTTGAAGTTCGTGGCTATGGGCATCAAATTGAGTGCTTCTCCATGCGGGTTTTCTCGGGCTGAAATTAGCGGGTGAAAGTGAAGGAAAAAAGTTTTCCTGGGGAGCCCTTGCTTGGTTATTTCCCGGGAAGCTTTCTGTGGTTGTTTCTGGTAAGTCATCCCCAAGCTGTTTGCTAATATGCTCCATCCAGTCGGAGAGCTCATTCTGTGTTGAGTTCATGCAGTGGTTTTCAGCTGCTGGCTTTGACAACAGGTTTGAAGAAGTTGGAGCTAAAAACCCAATACTTTGGTAATCCCAAGACTCATGCATATGGGGTCTAATCATGTTTGAATTTCCATGAACAACTTCAAACCCCACTTTCATTATAGAGCAAAAAAGATCGAATGAATAAGCTTCTAAGAGAAAAATTGAATAGAAAGACACAGAATTAGAAAAGGAGGTGCTAGAAAGTGAGAGAGAGGGGAGTTTCAAGGAGTAGGTATGACTTTTAAAGGTGAAGTTGCTGACAACAATTTTTTGGGGATTGGCAATTCAATCGGAGGAAAATGGCCGGCATAGTCAAGACGTGTAGTAGAAGATGAGAGGCTAGAGGCTAAATATTACACGTCGATTTGGTAGTGATTTTTTTATTTTATTTCTATTATTGATTAAGTTAGTGATTTTTAAGCATTATATCATTAGTGATATGAGCTTATGAAAGGCCTAACCGTTTGAGGTATGCTACAAAATTTGTGTATTTAATAAGGAAAGGGACATTTTAGTTTGTCTTGCTATAGTGATGGAGAAGGAGCAACCACCACTATATAATAATGTGTTGAATACAATTGTAATCTATAATTATAATTATAATAATAATATAAAAATAGTTTGTTCATAAGTGGACCGATGCTTTTAATCTTGTGAACTGTTGATATTATTGTTTTTTATTAATTTTTTTTATTTTATTATTTTCAATGAATGAAAGATATAATTGATTTATATTTAATTCAGAATATTGATACAATTATTTTTCTGAGATTCTAACCAGCTGTGGTTTTTGACATTGCTAGCTGGGGATAGTTACTGTTTAGTTATTTTTTGTATTTGATATAATAATCGGTTATTTAGCAGCCTTTTAAGAGAAAGTGATGTTTATATATTAGTTTAATATTGTTGAAGGTGGCAGCAAACAGCCGTTCAAGTCAATTCACCCTCCCAAAATGACAGTTTAATTTCTTTTCTTTTTTTAATTGTAGAATTTGTTATATATATATATATAATTGAGAGCGCCAATCACAAATAATTAAGAATGCAGATGAGTATTGATATTATTGCATATAATTCCATTAATATAGAATGGTATTCGAATTAGTCTCAAACTTGAATTAATATGTTTACAAAAAAAAAAATACTTGAATTAATAGTTTGACATGAGTTCAGCTCGAAGAAAATATTGTGAGGCTCAAAATTCAACTAATTCGGCAAGACAATAATTAATAAACATTACCAAATTTAGCAATATTTGAATTAGTGATAACGAAGTAGATTGAATATTAAAGTATTTTAGATTTGATAGAAGTTTTTATATTCAATGCTGAAAGCATTTTTGTTAGAAGGAATTTGTATAGAAATTAATTCTTTATCTGATAAAGTTGAAATCTTTAATATGATTATAAATATAAAATTAAATGAAAATAGTAATGAGCTAAAATTTTAATTATATAATATAATATTTTGATAAATAAGTAGTAAAAAATTATAATCCGATTACTTGTGAGTTGAGCAAGTGGAGGAAAATTTTTTTAACTCAAATTCAACATAAATAAATTATAATTTAAACCCAGTAAAATTATTTTTTAGTTGTGTTGAACGACCAGTAGAAAAATGGATGCATGACTAAATTACTAAATATAAATAGGCACAGATTAGGAATTAAGTTTTAAATACAACCAAAGGTATAAAATATTTAAAAAATATTAAATATCATTTAAACCAAAATTTCCCTCCAGCAAAATATTGAATTTGTAAGCTTGTAATGCTCAGCCTGTGGTTTATGTGCATTATTATCAATTTATGGGTCACGGATTCAGATCTCTTGATAATATACATAAACCGTATTTGAAAAAATAGGAAAGGGAGAAAAAGACAATATCCAAGTATTAGAACAGCTGAGTCAGTTTGAAAACAAATGACTCCATAAATTATTTATTGGATTGGATGGATAATCAGATATCCAATATTAACTTCTAGAAGCCTGCTGCATGTGTTCAAAAAGAATTAGATTACTGTTATTGTTATTTTGATCTTTTTTATAATATAAAAATTACAAATAATGTTGGTTCTTTAATAATATAGTCATACTCAATATTATTTTAAAATTTTTAATTTTTTTATATTTAAAATTTAAATCCGATATTTTGTGTGAATATAATAAGTGGATTGACATTCTTATTATTAAAAAACTGCAAATAATAAAATTTATAAGAATAAAGGGAAATAGTCAGATAAGAATTTTTTTTTCATGAATTTGGTTTCTCATAAATTGGAAAAAAAAAGATATAAACATTTAATTTAATTGTGAGAGAAAGACAGCCAAGGGAGTCATTCCTCGTTAGGGAATCTAGCCGAAGGCCAAGCTTTGATAGCAGCATATTCTGCAACTACTATTACTCCAACACCCCACCAGGGACAGTAAAGTCGTACCAGTCACCCCCGAGCGCGGGGACAGACTGGGACCCTGACTACAAAAATTTTAATATTCTCATTTTTATATATAATAATTTTATATTAATTTTTTGAAATTTAAAAAAGATATATATATATTATGAAAATTTGCATATGTAATATTTCTAAATTAAAAATTCTGGCTTCACCGTTACCTGCAGCAGCCGCACAATCTCTCCCTTATTTAAGTTGTTGCCGCCGTCCGAATTATATATGCCAATGAAACTTGGTCAGCGTAATAATCTTATAATTGGAACGATTTGATCTTAAACAACTACAATTTGAGGGACATGATTCTAATTGCAGAAAGGGCACTAATATGATCCCAAGTGTCAGTTTCATAGCAATCGTACGCCAAATAATATATTTCACCCCAAATATCCATAGCTAAACGGCACACAAATCAGACAAGTTGGGGCTGGAGCCCTTGATCTAAGAAGACAAAATTGTTTACCACATAGCAAAAAAAGGTGGTAGTTCAGTAATATATATATACATATATATATATATACATATATATATATATACTGATTTCTGGTGAGCTTTTTTCTTTTTTTTTGTTAATACGCAAAAATTTGAATCCTAAAAATAGCTCTTGTTGGAAGAAGAATAGATGTCCCACTTGACCACCATTCTATAAAAAAAAAATTTATAATAAATTATTTATCATATGCTCTACTTACCGGCTTTAGGGCTGGTTGTTAACTCAATTATAATTTTACTATATATTTATCTATATAACATAATATACGATTAAAAATTTAATATATTTTTTATAGTTTAAATTTTATAATTATATTAAATATTATATTTTTTAATATATTATAATTTTTATTAATACATTAAAAGATATAAATTGAATTCGAATTGAGTTCTAATTTGACTCAAATTCGTTTGGTTTTAACAATTTATATTAATAACCTCAAAACTCAAATCGGTTCAATTCCTTTCCACTCCTAACTAGCTTCATACTTAACTCTGATTAAGTCATAATAATTGAATGAAAAGACACTAAAATCAAATGCCCAAGTTCTCATGGTAAAAATTTGAATTGCAAACTTTTCTAGTGTTTGAGATTAGCAATAAATGAAACAACATAACAAGTTAATGGTATTCGAACAAATGTTTTCCTAAGTTAATCAAATTATGAATATATATTTACAGTGCATGTTGAATGTTGACATACAAAAACAACAGAATGAGAGATGTACAATTCAAAAATTTGGGTAAGGTGGGCTTGATGCTACTTAGTTGCTTCCAGGCACAGCACTTTCTTCATGCCTTAAGCAAGAAATCACAGTGTGTAAATTAACCATTAATGGAGCCAAGAACAAATTAATTAATCCAAACATTAGATAACATAAAAAATGATGTTAAAAGAATGGCAAAGTCAAAATAATGTTGGCATGAGTTATGGCTCCTGTCCTATCTCATTGAATTGACAAAGAGACTGGCTTGTTAAGAGGAGGAATCCTTCTGGCTTGGAGATATCTCTAATTGGGGTGGCAAGAGATTTAGAAAGCTTCCCTGAAGAGATTGATTGCTGGTGGATGCGTCTGAAGGTTGTGCCTCATCTGATTCGTTCTCTGTCAGATGACCCCAGAGTTTGATCAGGGTAATACGCTTACGATTAGAAAGTAATTAACGGCAAGGAATGTGTAGAACAACACAACTGAAGATATGCCGAAAGGGGACAAAATTTCATGCAATAAAGGGTCCAGAAGGGCTAAGAACCTACCAAAAAGTGACTTGATGGATGGCCTCTTTGATGTGGTAGTTTTCTTCTTCAGTTCAGCTACGAGGCAAGAGATCGATGCAGAACAGTTATTATGAACTTCCGAGAAGGCAGTCTTGAATGTAACAGACTAACATGATGAATTTGTAATGCATGAATCAAAAGTGAGAGAGATGTACCCATCCCGGGAACTTGATAGTCATTGACGATTTCAAAGTTCTTGTATGTGTATCCAACAAAATTTATGTCCTTAGATGAAAGCATCTGTAAAATAGTCCAGTTAATAAGACAAAAGAGGAGGAAAAAACATAACGTGATAAAAAAATATCTTATCAGAACAGTTCTTCACAGACATCGGTCTTTGACAAGATAACCAACAACTGCCCAACAACTGGAGTTTGGAGAAGCATTTAATAAAAAGTGGACTAGACTTCCGTGACTTCAAATTGAGATTTGATTCTCACTAAAATCTAGGAAAACCTAAGCCACGAAACTCAATGCTCTCTCTAGCACGACCCTCATATCCGCTTTAGCAAGCCACACAAACACAACCACTAGTTGGGCTATAAGAAGAAGCCAGGTTAAAATTACAGTTCAGGGAAACACACATTCATATCATGTCATAGTCCAAACTCCAAAGCTTCTTTACGAACTTGTTCACCTTAATTTGGAATCCAAAATTTGTTGAAAAGTGAATAGAACAAATGAAAACTTCTGATATACGAACCCCAAACAAGTTTGATAGCCTACGCTCTGCATCATATTGCCTACTATCATGGTTCTGCCTATGTTGAAAAGCCTCTTACCATCTATTCAGTACATCTTTACCCCAACTAAAACACATTCCATCAGTCAAGTCGAAGGAAAACTACTTTCTAGTACAGCAGAAATACAACATAATTTCAGGTTAAGTAGTTCATACAGTGACAACTCATTTATACTCATGGCTCCTTCATATCTTGTCAAAACAATGCACTAATTGAACAGAAACAACGCACAGCTCCATTAGCTTAGCACCCAACAGGAGGAAACACAGATGCTAATTAAACAAATAGCTTGGGGAGAAGTTCCAAACAGATTAGCATACACCTTACCTTTCTCCAGGGGCCAGATCTTGATGAACTTTGAGTCTGGCTGTCAGACTGCAAAGGAAGGTGAAATAAGGTGCAATGAACCAAGTGAATGGCCTGAGATAAGTAGCAAGATAGAATATGCAAGGAACTGAAGGTCCCAATACCTCTTCAAACTTCTCAAAATTTTGAGTATCTAACTCATCCTTGACCTCGGGAATAAATGCAGCTTCCATCTGATACAGATTATCCCATTCAACACCTTTGAAGAATGGATGATCCTGAACGGGAATTCAATGGTAAGGTGACCCCTATGTCCAAATAGATAATGGAATAAATTCTTAAAGTAGGACACACCATTCAACACCTTTATCTCATCTGCGCCATTAGATCCCACTCTATGGTGGACACTGCACAAAAGTTTACTTATAAGATCTTTAGCCTCAGGAGATAGGCTTACTTCTTCGGGAAATTTCAAGTGAGATTTCCAGTTTACTATCTGCATGCAAGAAACAGAAACAAAAAACAAAATTTAGAAAACCTCGGTTAATTCTGTGTTTTATGAACAACTATTCAGTTAAGGCTACGGTCAAAGAAACTTAGAATCATTGTGCACGGCATAATTCAGATCAACCAACCACAATGTCATCAAACCCATTAAGGCCAAACCCAAGCTATCTTAAGTATCATGCTATATGGTTCCCCCAAAAAGTAAGAACACAAGCTATGCAGAATGTCAATGATTAGGCTATCAATTTGACAACAGAATGGAAGATACAATTAAGACTACAAGATAAAGATACCAAGATTCATAGAAATCTGCACAGCTATATATATATAGTGATAGCTTTTTGCAATGGATTATAGAATAAAATCTAAATCTCTTAAAAAGGTTTGTGTGAATGGGTATTCCTATTTGAAAGATTACCTTCCTACAAGTTGACATTGGATCATCAGAATAAAAAGGTGGATATCCAATCAACATTTCATACATAATAGCTCCAAGTGACCACCTGTGATTTTATACCAACCACACTTTTGTCAGAACAATGTGCAACTTTAAAAATTATTACAGTTCATCTTTCCATTCAATATGCTCTGTAACATTTAAAAAAAAGTAAAGGAAGGAAAATATCCCAAACAGTGCCTCCTGGGCAAGAAAGAAAGATTGAGTATCAAACTAGGTTGCAAGTTGCAACATTTTGAAAAGATCATCATGAATTGAATGAAAGCAATAAACGTGGATGCTATATGGCCTATGGTATATGTGCCCAGTTCACTTGCCACGCAGGGCAAAAGTGAATTTAATTCAACTAACAAGCCAAAAAAGTCATGTGTAAAAAGCTCACCAATCACATTCCATTCCATATCCTTTCTTCAGAAGAACTTCTGGAGCAATATAGTCCGGTGTACCAACAGTAGAATAAGCCTGAAACATTTACATATTAGAGTTGCTAGAATACACACAGCCAGAGTAGAAAAAGAAAAAAAATTATCTGAAAGATGCATAGGAAATAGGCCAAAAATGAATGAGAATGATAGATAATAACAGTAAACTTACAAGTGTCCTTCTATTCTTTTGCCAGTGTTGTAGTTGTTCTCGTTGTGTGCGTTTTGGTGCTGGGCGTTCATCATTCTGTGTAGACCCATTCACATTCTGACCTACTGACAGATCCTGCTCTTGAAGTGTACTACAATCTAATGGTTTGCATAGTCCAAAATCTGAGAGTCTCAAGTGTCCATATCTATCAAGTAACAAATTATCAGGTTTAATGTCCCTGCAATATGAAATATTGAATAGATTAGTTTCTACTAACAGTTGACTAAGGCTGCTTTTATTGCAAATAAATAAGTGTGAACACAGACTCAAAAGCCAAATAAATTAGCTTTCATACATCAAATACTTTTCAGTCTCAGGTCATATTGAAATGATACGGATATCAAACTGGATGAGAAATGTAATTCTAATAATGGGTTTGTTAATTTATTACAGATCCCTTAGAACCTAAAATCCAATAATTGAACTGAACATATTCTCTAAATGGAAATTAACAACACTATACATACCTATGGATGTAGTTGTGTTTATGTATAGATTCAATAGCCAGAACTGTTTCTCCTACATAAAATCTGGTTTCATCTTCAGTCAAGATATCCTTTCTCATCAGTAGAGTCATCATATCCCCACCTGGTAGATACTCCATAATAAGATATAGATATTCATCATCCTGGAAAGAACAGTATAGCTTGACTATGCAGTTGCTGTCAACCTCTGCAAGGAGATTCCTTTCAGCTCTAACATGTTCTACCTAGAAGCATCAAGAGAATTGGGGATTAGTATGGTAATCTCATCAAACTAAGACATTGAACTTGATCTCTCTGGAATAATAAATTCTAGCTTGGCAAATCAATATAAACCTGGCCTCTACGTAGCATCTCTGATTTCTTAAGCTTTTTCATTGCATATACATTACCTGTTGTCTTTTCCCTACAGACTCTAACCTGCACCAAACTAAAAAATTAGGCAGCATTGAAATTGCTGGTAGAAAAGGAAGCAGGCACAAAAAGAAGAAGAGAGAGTCAGTAGTTAAGCATTTCCGAAAATTCTGATGAACACAGAAACAAAACAAAGGATAATGATGAAGAAAGCGTAGTCAGTAACGTCACCCCACAAATATACATAATTGTACCTCACCAAATGCACCTTTTCCGATCATAGTCAATAACTCAAAATCATCAACACCCATCTTATGCCTTTGAAGCCGCATATACTCTGTTTCCTTTTTCTCCAAAAATTTAAGTAGGTTGTTTTGATCTTCCTCGGAGACATCGGCATCAGCCAACTTCTTTTCCAAGATAGTTCGACTATTATAAGAACGTAAGGTATCAGACAAGTCAACTACATATCACTGCAGAGGTGATTTGTCAAAGGCAACATACATAAATTTCAATTCTAATGATGGGCTATATTTCAATATTATTCCTTAATGTCACTTGTAAAATTTAAAAAATATAATAAATGAAGCTAAGAGTATATATTAAAAAAGGCAAGAGTGGCATGTGACAACCTCAGCGAATGAAAACAAAAACTGTTTCTTTTGCATACAAGAAGATGACGGGAGAGTGCCCAAGGATACTCACAAGTGGTTTGAAGACAATCAAGTGTCATTACATCGTATTTTCATTTTCATATATCAATAGTAAATTCAAACTATTATCAGCATTGATCATATTAATCATACCGCTCCTTCCTTTCCTGAAGGCTTCTCATTTGCTCCTTGTAATGGTTCTCAATATACTGCTTTGCTGCTGCAACCTTCTGCTTTGTGACATTGGAAAGAGCTTCTTCATCTACTACTGAATTTGCATCTTCTTTTCCTCCATCTGTTCCATCCTTCTGCTTTGATGCTGACCTCATTTTCTCACGTGGTTGCAACTTCTGCAACCAATTCCTTGCTGAATCCATTGTCTAACTGGGTAACTCAAAGACTAGTGATCATCATCCTGCATCAAAAACAAGCCAAATTCCCTCTAAACTTAGCTCGCTTCAAATTCCGATATATAGAATTCCAAGAAATCTGCATTTGAAGAGCAAAAGTGAATAAAACCTCAGCAAGCAAAAATTATCCGTAACATTTACCCAAACAAAAAAACATATAAATCTAATTTGCATCGATTAAGTTTTCATGGCACATTCCCCCATAACGGATATTTACATTTCATAAGAAATTCGCTTCAGAAACATGCAACATTTCCCAGGTTGACACCTTAATTATCCACATTCAAGAATGTCTGAAACGAAAAGTAAGCAACATTAATTAAAAAAAAATGGTAATCACATGATCACTAACAGAAAATTATTGCTTTGTAGGATAGGAAGAATATGGAAGAAGCTGAGAAATCGGATTACCGCGCAATTAATAGCCGGAACTTGGAATCAAAAAAGGGACTATACTTCGGCGAAACCCTAGTGAGAGAGAGAAAGAGATTGATCTGGCGGCGAGAGCTGGAATTTCGGTATCCAGAGCTCAGAAAGGAAGTTCTTACAATGGTGAGGCCATGTTCCTTCCGGGGGACCATTTTGTATACGCTTTCTGTTTTGCATTTGTAACGAATTTTTTATTCTTGACATTTTAGAAATAGAAGAATATGTTTTGGTATTTAAAAATTAGTTAATCAGTTACCTTTGGACCCCGCGAGAAACCGCCCGAGGAGATCCGATCCCCAGCTGTATTACTACGTAGTTAACCTTTTTCAAGTCTAAGAAAAATTAATTTATGATAAAGCCATTGAGGAGCTAATAAAAAAAAAAAAATTGGTCTCTATCGTGATTTTAATTTTTAAGGCTTTGTGATTGTAAATAGCTTCATTAAACATTTTAAATTGGAAAAAAAATTAAGGCAGTATCGTTTATTGTAACAAAGTATGAAACGCTCACTTTCTTTTATTTAAATGTATCCGCATACGAAAATTTATCACAATACCTAAAAGATAAAACAAAATACTTACAACGTATTTTGATAAGACTAAATGCATCGAAACAAAAATCTCTCTTGTCATATATTAAAATTAATTTTATAAAAATAAAAAATGAAAGACTAAAAATTTATAAAAATTAAAATTAAAAAAAAATTAATTTTATGAAAATTAAATTAATATAAAATTTTAATTATAAATAAACTTAATAAAAATTTAATTTTTAGAGATTAAAATATATTTTTAGTTAATATAAAAATAAAAATAAATAAAAATTTGGAGGCACATAATTTTATATAAAATCACAAACTAATCTCTTTTTTATCCTTTTTTTAAATATTATATATGAATTATTGCAAAAATATGCTTTTCTTTATTAGTTTGATTATTAATAAAACTTAATTTATTTATTTATTTTATATTTTAAATCAATGTTACTATTTAGTCACAAATATGTTACTATTTGATTATTAATGAGATTTAATTTATTTATTTATTTTAAATTTTTTATTAATGTTATTATTTGAATGATAACACGTTATTATTTGAATAGTAACATATTACTATTTGAAGATAAAACAATAACACTCTCTTTTTTAGCAATATAGTTGTTAATGAAATTTGATTTATTCATTTATTTTATATTTTTTGTTGATATTATTATTTAAAGATAAAATAATAACACTCTTTTTTTATAATTTAATTGTTAATGAAACTTAATTTATCTATTTATTTTGAGTTTCTACTCGATGTTATTATTTGCAAATGAAACAATAACACCCTCTTCTTGAATAGTTTAGTTGTTAATAAGACTTGATTTATTTATTTATTTTAAATTTTTTTATTAATATTACTATTTTAAAAACAAACAGTAACATATTATTGAGATTTGATTTATTCATTTATTTTAGTAGTTTAGTTGTTAATAGAACTTGATTTATTCATTTATTTTAGATTTTTTATCAATATTACTATTTTAGAGACAAAATAGTAACACCATCTTTTTTATTGATTTAGTTATTAATGAGACTTGATTTATCTATTTATTTTAACTTTTTTTATCAATGTTATTGTTTTAAAATAAAATAGTAATATGTTACTATTTAAAAACGAAACAGTAATACTTTCTTCTTTAGTAGTTTAATTGTTAATGAGACATAATTTATTCATTTATTTTAAATTTTTTATCGATATTACTGTTTGAAAATAAAACAGTAACATTATCTTCTTTAGTATTTTAGTTGTTAGTAAAACTTAATTTATCAATTTATTTTAAATTTTTAGTTGATGTTACTGTTTAGAAATGAAACAATAACACTTTTTTCTTTGGCAATTTGATTATTAATGAGACTTGATTTATCCATTTATTTTAAATTTTTTTATTGATATTAATATTTAAAGATGAAACAATAACATATTACTCTTTAGTAGTTTTATTTTTAAAAAAGTTATTATAGTACTATCGGATACTAAAAAAGTTATGGGAGCAAAAATTTAAAGTAGGATTTGAATGAATTTAAAGTAATAAAAATAAAATTAAAGTTAGAAAAATAACAAGAAAATGAAGAAAAACTAAGACAAATTATTGAAAAAGACCTTTTTTCACCAAACTGAGTGAGCAAAATGCATTTGCCTTTTACAAGCACGTAAATCTCAAAAAATTACATAAAATAAAAAAATTCGTCTAAAATGAACAACCGAATATAAAGTTGTGGTTGTTCAAATTTTTGAATTCAACTTACACATTTTTTGCCAAATATATCTCACTAAGCCCAAATTTTCTTATTTTCTATGAAAAGATTATAGGAAGACGAATGAAAATAAGTGATTATGCATAAAAATTGATTAACTAATCAAAAGGTTATACCCTTCTGAAATTCTTAATTTACGACCTCATCCTCATGATTAAAAAAAAGTATTTTGAAAATATAATAGTAATAATTCATAAAACTGACACCTCTTTTAAATGAACATAAGCACTAATATTTATTTGAAAGGAAGTTTAGAAAGTGGTATTACGATGCAATTTACCATTTTAAATTGTTAGTAACATGGTTTTAATTTATTTACATAAACATAATATAAACCAATTTAAAATCTTATAAAGACCCTACAATATTTTATAGGATACATATTGGTATATTAATTTGCTGGACTTTTTATTTATGTTTTTTAACATTAACCTTACCCAGTAATAGTAAGTAGTCTCATAAAATATTATGAAATTCACCTTTTTCTAATTTCACAAGAACAATGCAAGAAAAAAAACACGTGTAAATAAGAGTATAAATGAATTAAACTATTTATGAATAGTTCAAAATTGAATAGCAAAAAATTTGATTGGAGTTTGACTTTAAACTATTCAATTCTAAACAAGTTGAATTAAATTAATATATGAGTTAAACTTAAATTTTATATTATTCGATTCAAACTACTTGTAAACCTAGATGACCTTAATAATAAAATTTATATCTTTACTTTTATACTATATATAAATAACATAGTATATGAGAAGTAATTGTTAAAGTTACATGAGGAAATATAATGTTTTACTTGATATAATTAGCTTTTACTAAATGTAATTGTTGGAATTATGTGACAATTGTGTAATTTTTTTTTAAAAAAAAATGCTTACAAAAATTTATATTGATAAGTAAAATAAAACAAAAAAATTGGTGTCTAGTTTATTTGTGAAAGATAAGATTTCATAAAATTAAATTTAGGTGAAATAATAATCTATTCAAGTAAGATTATAAACTTGTTCAGGTTTAGATTCATTATAAACTTAAATTTAAATTCAAATATTTGAAGTTTGATGAGCAATTAAGGTTTAATAATATATTACTTAAATAAGTTCATATAAATTTATTTGAACTTGTATTCGAGTCATACTCAAAATTCAGTTGAATTATTCAAACTTTATAATATTCAATTCAAGTTTAAGCTCGTTTATTTTTTATGAGCTCAAACTTAAACACAAAAATACTTAACTCATTTTAATTCATTTGCCCCCTACACGCATAAATATTACGTGCTTATTTATATTACAAGAAGCTAAAACTTATCAAGAAATGAGATTTATGGAAGTAGAGCATATGACCTTACAACATACACCTTAATATTGAGAGTAAAGATGGATTTTATTTTATTTTACCTAGATAGTTAGGGAGAGCCATTATTTTTTTGAGAATTTTTTTGTTGAGATACTCATTATGACCAATAAAAAAGTACTTAAGGAAAATGATAGGAGAAATGGCAAAGAGAGGATTTGAACCTCCACTCTCATAGTTATCAATTGATAAACATATTAAGAGAATGTCACCTCATTGACAAAATAAAATATTTTGAAGTGATTATTTTATTTTTTTTCCTACTTTATTTTAGTTAACTTTCTTACTATAATAGTATTTTCATCATTTGGCAAAATTGTTTTAACATTGAGTAAATTATCATAACTTCTTTTAAAATATAGATCAATAATCTTATTTAAAGCATATCGAAGTCTTTACCATTGAAATTTTACTATTCAAAATAATAGACGATAGTGACTATTTACATTTTTTCAGGTCAATTTCTAAGATAAAGGGAATGGATTGTAATTAAGCTATGCTGGGAATATCGCAGTAATTTATCTTTTTGATATGCTATTCGATTTTTCTTCACTTTATGGTAGAACCGCTGCGGTAGATATGATTACGAGCCATTAACCAATAAGGCCAAGTCGGGGTTTATTGGAAAGAGGACTTTCAAGGGACCTGTTTGGTCTCTTTAGAAGAAGGAAGAGTTTGAAAATATAAGTTGCTTCTGTATCCCAATAGAGTATATGACACCACAGTTACTACTTATTGACATACCAATAGATGTTGTGAGTTAGGAACAAAGTTGGAATGTAGTTAGAACTTATCATGTTAGTTTTGAAAAATTATTAGTTTCTTGTGAAAGATAATGAGTTGTCATAATTAGTATTATGACAAACTTGGATTCTAGTTAGACTTGTCAATTTTTATCATGTTTGTTATGAAAAATGATT
The DNA here is from genome assembly GCA_020226215.1 of Sindora glabra. Taxonomy (NCBI): domain Eukaryota; kingdom Viridiplantae; phylum Streptophyta; class Magnoliopsida; order Fabales; family Fabaceae; genus Sindora; species Sindora glabra. The sequence goes on from CM035233.1 coordinate 66,966,719, forward strand.
AGTTTTTGAGAAAAATAATGAGTTGTTAGTATGATTATGAGATTTTGAATATATAACTTATTCATGTGGTGTGATATTCTTATTGTTGCTTTGAAAGAAAAATTAGTGATCATTTTCATAAAGTGGTCAAAACATATAAAGAAAACAATATAATGGAATTTATGGTTTTTTTTTCCAAATTTGGGTCATATTATGTGCACTTAATCTTGTCAAAATTGGTATGATTAGCAAACAAATGATACATTTCACAATATCAAAACAAGATACAGCGGAAAAAAAATAAAAAGTCAATTTTCTACTTTTAGGTTATTTTTAAGGATGTTTGCTTCACCTCTCTAATAGGAAAAAAAAATTCAATGGAATAGATGCAATAAACTGAAGTGCAGGCAGTATTGCTTTAGTTGGGGTGGTTGCCCTTCTAGTTGAGCCATTGCCATCAACCTGCGACTGCAGTTGAAGTAGTTGGCTCAAGTGAAAGTAAATTGAAGCCAATACTATCTCCACAAATTGAAGCCACCATCATTTCCCGTCGGACTTTCCTTTTTTTTGGGTCATTCTTTACACGAAAATATGAGCAAACATAATATTTTGAACAAAATTTAAAAAGATTAAAATTCACGTGTGCGCGCTCGGGTGTGGATCTTTCTGAAGTATGGATTAAAAAAATTAAAAATATGATCCTCCAAAGACGGAAACTACTTGATCAAGCCGAGAGAAGCCATTACTTGAGAATGTCTCCAATGCAGTCTTGTCCTTGAAACGCGCACGACCTGATTTGTGGGAAATACATTGTTTGGTTCCGTTTTTCTGAGCTAAGAATCAGAAATACTTATTAGTTCATGAAGTCAGGCATCCCTCGACAGTCGACATGATTAACAAAAAGAACATGTTCTTAACTTCATTGAGGTGGCAAAGATCATCGGCTAAGCTAACTGTGTAATGCGGCGTTCAACTGGTCTACACATACAATTTTGATTTACCAGAATACGACATTCACAGCAAAGAAAGGGGGGATTAGATTAGAACGAGTGCTTGCATTCTGACGCGATACCTTCCGTGATTTGTTTGGGAGAAAGAAAATAACGAACTATCCTCATGAAAATAAACTATAATTGAAGAATAACGTATTTATCAACTTCCAATAAGCCATTAGCAAATGTTTTAAATTGCAGTTCTTATGCTGTGAAGCAAATATAGACAGAAGAGAGGGAAGTAAGTATTAGCAAAGATGATAGATCATTTGCTGCTCGCCATAAGTAAGGTCAAATGTTAATTAAGTAAAGACACGATTCTAACGCTAAACAACACCCTGCCGCAAATACCCAGTAAAAACAAGATCTACTTTACTCATGAATCATGGTATATCAATACAACATTGCCAAAGGCAGTTTCCTCTGACTTCTTGATGCATTCTACAAACAAGCTCTAATCTAGGCATCCTTGCTTGGACATATTGCAAATCGAAAAATATAGTTATCCAAACAACCAGAGACTTGACAAGCATGAAAAAATGGATTGCTGTGTGTTTGTCTATGAAGTTGGGCTATTGTAACAAGAAACTTGTTGTCCCCAAGATTAGCGATAGTACGCCATGTGTCTAGATGGAAGAAAAGGAGAACTAGCGGGAGAGGTCTTTTGGGTTGAGGATGTGTGGTTAATGGGAATTTTCTTTTCACGTTTTGTCTCAGCACGTAGCCAGGACTCAACCACAGAGAGCAGATTAGTTGAAGACTTCAACTCGCTAACATCTGATAACTTTTCTGCTCTCCTCAGTTCACCATCTTGTATGTATGCCAGATGAGTTGCCCATGTCTCAAGGCCATCAAAAATATGAGTTGCATACACAATTGTAGCTCCTCTCTGCAAACAACAGGAATTATTAAAACAAAAATTGTAATATGATGTATACTTTACTTAGTCACATGCATGTACTTCAGTTTGAAGATTAAAATTGCGATTTTGTTGATGTTTTATTACAGCTGTAGTTCACAATTAAGACTAGTTATTGGTTGCCGAATATTGCAGACCAATGATGAAAGGTTTCAGGTAGCATATACTTGCAACCAAATCCATCGTTTTTCAGAATGCAAACAGATAGAACGAGCGAATACCTGTTCACATTCTTCCTTAAAGAAGTCTAATAAATCCATCCTAGTGACAACATCCAGGTCAACAGTAACCTCATCCAGCAAGAGAACCTGGTTCCAGTGAAAGATATCAGTTGTATATCAGTTATACATCACACACAACCATCATTTTACAACCCACATAGAAATGATACAGCATTAAGTGAAAATTTGACCTGCAGTACTGTCTGCATATGTAATATGTAGCAATGAAGGAAATGTTAATGCAGAACTGAAGCTAAAAGTAAGAGCTGAGTAACTCCATAATACCTTGTATGGATGAAGAAGACCCATGCAGATTTGAACTCGGCGCCGCTGCCCATCAGACACCTTATGCATTCGCCAGTGCAAATCTATATCAAGTAGCTCAACCAACCTATCTCTTCTATCAGGGTCAGCACCTTCAACTGCCAAGGGGATGGAAGGCCATAGTTCCATTACACATCAAACAATGACATTTGAAGACAAACGCAGAATAATCACAGTTGTAAAGCATAATTGCATAAGCACTCAAATTTTCAAGCTTGCATATGCCGAACATCAACAAGAACATGCATGAAATATTGCAGTAGTAGTCAAAGTCACTATTTTTTTTTTTTTTTTCCCCTTAGCAGTGCTGCTTGAAGATCACCGAGCAGCAATACGATTCATGTTTCCCCAAAAATATGGAAATGGCAAATGGAGATTAAGCTGAATTGGTAAGAAGAAAATATGCTTAAAAACCCACCACCAAAGATCATATGTTCAGCAGAGAAGTCTCCCTGAAGTGGAATTTCCCCCTGAATATCAGCAATAACAAGAAATTAGGGAGACAAAAAGGACATATCCTCCAAACCAATATTAGTATTGGTCAAAAGTCATCATTCAAAAGGGAAAGAAACCAACACAAAAGAAGCAGAATTGATAGAACGCACGGCAAGAGAAAAAAACATCAAAGCAAGGGTAGTTAAGCATAAGCATAATATAACAATTTATACGCTTTTTGAAAATTATGGCACAACATTGTAGACCCATATTAACAATTTGCAAACTCCTAGTAAATCAACTGACAGATTGGAAGAAGAGAAAATTTTGCCACAGAATTGTTCATTAAAATTCCAATTTACATTGAGTTCAAAGATTCAAAAACTCACAGCTGAGCCAATGGTTTTACTCCAAGATCCTCCCAGGTAAGCTAGATCACCACTACAAACTAGTTGAGTGTCATGAAATGCAGAACGATTTAACACGCGCACAACATCTTTTCCACCAACCATATGTTTTCCAGCCAGAATCTTCAGTAAAGTAGTCTTCCCTGCACAAAAATAACAACCGTTATGAATCCCGCATCCCTTCCTCTTCGTTCTCTCGCTGTTTCTTAATAGAATTTCTGTACTGCAACAATATGATATTGCCTCCAGATAATGAGACCAAATATATTCATCTCTGGTCCATAACTCGAAGATTTTATCAAATTCACTAAAACTTAAAATCTCAATTAAGCTGTTTGTATGTTGCAAAATCCAAGATAATAATCGGAATTAGACATTATCAGTCAAAAACTATGCAGACCTGAATTTTAAGCATTGAATGAAGAAAACTGTTCACATTGAAAGTAGGTGGTGAAAGTGTAGTACCGGATCCATTGGCACCAACCAAAAGGCATCGCGATCCAGGAGAGATCTTAAGGTCGAACTCCACGAAGAGCGGTGGTTGTCCTTCGTATCCGAATTGCATGCCACGCACCTGAATTCCTCCGCAGCTTTCATCTTCGTCTTCTTCCTCAGCTATTCCTCTCCGCCTCTCAACTCCGTCGTCGGCCATTAAGGCGTAGCAAATTTAGTAGTGGCACGGAACCAACTGTGTTCCCTATTGTGATTTTATGATCTTCCCTACAGCCACTAAGAAGATGACACGTCTTCTAGACGGTAGTTGGGTATTATTTTCGGCCAACTAGGGAGCCAATTGAACCGCCCGATTGGTGAATAGGCAATAACCACGTCACCGCTTATTAGAACTACCACCTGTGAGGCGGGTGGTGACGTCGAAGCCCAAAACGACAACGTTGCAATCAAACGGAAACCAGAGAACTCATCGTTTTAGTAAAACGACATGAATGCAATTCCCGCTAAAATCTTGCGAAGTAAGACGACGACTCAGTTGGGACGCCTAACAATTAATCAGAGCTGAAAAACCCAGAAAACGTCGATAGGTTAGGGGCTTGACTTTGACGATTCAAGTGAGGGATAGACGGGGTGGAGAATTCATCGTCTCTGTAAATTTATGATGTTCTACGCTAGATGAATTGAATTGCCGGGAAAATAAACATGAGTTGAACGACAGATAGGGAATCGAACCTTAAAGCAACGGTATATTCCTTCCAGTTTTCGTCTTTTAGGCAATCTAACAAGTGAAATTGAAATTCTTAGTAAATGCTGTTGAAATAATCAATGTTGATTGTGCTTATAGGTGGATTTGGCTCTTGTATGGAGGAGGACGAGGATGCAATTTTGCTCACTAGTTTGGGCGTTAAGTCTGCAAACCCACAGGATATTGAACGGGACGTCTTGGCTGAGGTATCAGCTTCTGTCTGGTGACCCTCGTTGCCTTCTGTGTTTCATTTCATTATTACTGATTACACTCAATTCCCTTATTGCTGCCGTCTCGAGAAAAATTTAAGTAGGGTATTAGCATTTGCAAGCACTGCGCATGTTTTGGCATCTAGGATTGAAATTGGTTCAATGCAGTTGGGAAATGTTACCTCCACAATGTTTTTCAAAAGTACTGTACGTTAGTGGGGTTTCTTGAATTTCAATCCTCTATTTCTATTTCGAGAATAATCAATTTCTTTTATATCCCATTCACAAAGGTTAATATCCGAACTAGCGGATTGCAATTCATGGGTAGTTTGAACTATAGGTATTAGTTCCATACTCTATATTCCCTAGCTTTTATGCAAGAGAAAAAGGCAGATAAGAAGTAATATGTCATCCAACTTTAACTTGTAGGCAAGGGATGATGCTGCAACCATTACTGAAGCTGAAGGAGAAACTGAGGAGGAGTCTCCTGCCAAGCCTGAAAATGTTGATCCATTATCTGCTGGCAAAGCAGAACTTCATCATAAGTTGAGGGCAGTAGAATATGAAATAGATGCAGTTGCTTCCACTATTCAACAGGTGAGGAATGTTGCAACTGATGGAGATCATAGTCATGTTGGCACTAATAGTCAGGAGCAAGGGACTACACAAGATGATTCCTCTAATCTTCAGCATGCTTTGGCTGCTGATAGGCTGAGAAGCCTGAAGAACACAAAGGCTCAACTTGAGAAAGAGCTTTCAGATTTGAGCTGGAAGAAACCTTCCAAAAGTGTTGAGCATGATGAGGTGATCCTTAATTTGGTCAAGGGAGATCCAAGACCCAAGAAGAAGCTAAAAGAAACTAGAGAAGTAAAGAAAGCCTCAGGAAAATGGCATAAAACTGTCTCATTTACTGATGATTTTGATTTTGATGCAGCTTTAGATGCTGCCTCTGCAGGCTTTGTAGAAACTGTAAGTTACTCATCAATGGTTACTTCTTTTTGTTCTGGTTTATTGTTTGACAAGTAGTAGATATAAGATAGATTTTGTAGGGGAAAATAATAAAGCTTGCACTTTGATCTTGTAAGTTTCTAAGAAGGAACCAAATGGGAGGCAGGTGGTATTGAGAGGGAAAGAGAGAACTAACTTACTGCTGCTTTTATTTTAGGAAAGGGATGAGTTGGTGAGAAAAGGAATTTTGACTCCTTTTCATAAGTTGAGGGGTTTTGAGCGCCGTTTTCAACAACCAGAAGAATCTACTAGTCATGATGCAGTGGAAGAAGATAATACTAATGATTTTGCATCTGCTAGTGTTGAAAGGGCTGCCAAACTAATATCTGAGGCTACAAGAGCTCGGCCAACAACCAAGCTGCTTGATCCTGAAGCTTTGCCAAAGCTTGATATACCAACTTGTCCTTTCCGCAGACTTAGGAAGCCACTGAAAATTCCTCAATCCCTAGAAAGTGATGAAGACAAGAATAAAGTTTTAAAAAGAAGAAAGAGGCGGCCTTTGCCTGATAGGAAATGGACAAACCGTGTTTCTCGTGAGGAAAAACAGTTGGAGGGAAGTGGTATGTTTAATGTTCTCATCGCTTAAGGTGTGCAAGTTTCTATCTATTAGGGAAATAGGGGAAACTAACAAAAATAGAAGGAAAAAGAAAAAGTAAGTTGGTGTTTGTTTATAATATACTGTTCTTCAATTTTTGTTCATATTGGATCTCCTTCATGTTTGCAGAAGATACAAGGATTGATTCCAGTTGTGAAGATTTAGAGGCAGATGATGTTGAAGTTGATGATGATCAATCTTATGTAACTTTGGAAGGTGGGCTGAACATTCCTAACAGAATTTTTGACGCTCTATTTGACTATCAGAAGGTTGGTGTTCAATGGCTGTGGGAATTACATTGCCAAAAAGCTGGTGGGATTATTGGTGATGAGATGGGTCTTGGTAAAACCATCCAGGTCTTGTCTTTTCTTGGTGCATTGCATTTCAGTGGAATGTTCAAGCCAAGCATCATTATTTGTCCTGTTACACTCTTGCGACAGTGGAAAAGGGAAGCTCTAAAGTGGTACCCAAAATTTCATGTAGAACTTCTACATGATTCTGCCCAGGATCCTGATGCCAGAAAGAAGCGATCCAAATCTGATGAAACAGAAGATGAAAGTAATAGTTCAACTGACAGAGATAACGAGAGTGGTGCAGCACCAACTAAGAGCCCTAGAAAATGGGAATCTTTGATAAATCGTGTTGTGAAATCAGAATCTGGATTGCTCATCACCTCCTATGAGCAACTCAGGATATTGGGGGACCAATTACTTGACATCGAATGGGGTTATGCAGTTCTTGATGAAGGACATAGAATAAGAAATCCAAATGCTGAAATTACCCTAGTTTGCAAACAGTTACAGACTGTACACCGCATCATAATGACTGGTGCACCTATTCAGAACAAATTGACTGAATTATGGTCATTGTTTGATTTTGTTTTCCCTGGTAAATTGGGTGTTTTGCCTGTTTTTGAAGCTGAGTTTGCAGTTCCCATTGCAGTTGGTGGATATGCAAATGCCTCACCATTACAAGTGTCCACAGCATACAGGTGGACCTGTTGGATTTCCTCTTGTTAATTCCATGTCTCATATAAATTGGCAGGAATAAAAAATAGAAGTTAAACTGGTTATGCTGTACCAATTGTACTAGCTACAGATTCACCCATTATGATCACATACAAAAGTGAGAAAAAAAAATTGAAGCAAAGCTTATGGTGAAATTTTATGCATTGTTGGCATGTTCCAGTTAAGGACGTTGCTTTATCATCCTGTATCATCAGCCCCTAACACCAAATATATTGAGATTTTTGTCATTTTGCAGGTGTGCTGTGGTGCTGCGTGACTTAATCATGCCTTATCTTCTCCGACGCATGAAAGCTGATGTGAATGCCCATCTTCCAAAGAAAACGGAGCATGTCCTATTTTGCAGCCTTACATCAGAGCAAGTGTCTGCTTACAGAGCATTTTTAGCTAGCACTGAAGTGGAGCAAATCTTGGACGGTCACAAGAATTCTCTTTATGGAATTGATTTGATGCGTAAGATCTGCAACCACCCAGATCTGCTTGAAAGGGAACATGCCTTCCAGAATCCAGATTATGGAAATCCAGAACGTAGTGGGAAAATGAAAGTAGTAGCTCAGGTGCTTAATGTTTGGAAGGAACAGGGTCATCGAGTTCTTCTTTTCACTCAAACCCAACAAATGCTTGACATTATTGGGAATTTTTTGACAACTGCTGGTTATAATTACCGGCGAATGGATGGTGTCACTCCTGTTAAACAGAGAATGGCTTTGATAGATGAATTTAATGCTTCTAATGAGATTTTTATATTTATTTTAACAACTAGAGTTGGGGGTTTGGGTACAAATCTTACCAGTGCAAACAGAGTGATCATCTTTGACCCCGATTGGAATCCCTCAACTGACATGCAGGTATTGTTCTGCTTCATATGAAATGCTTTTAAAATATTAAAATATTAATATGAAATGCTTCATATTAAAGTTTTAGTTATCTTTGCAAAATATCCTACAAGAACAACTAGAGGGTCTTTAGGAGGCTGCTGCATATAATTCTTTTCTTATTAAACATGTATATTTTTGACATTTTGACATTCTACTGGTTCTACAATTGTTTCCATTTCATTCTTAGAAGAAATAGTATTCTGGTTTCAATTACATCATTCACAATCCTTACAGGCCAGAGAGCGTGCTTGGCGTATTGGTCAGAAACAGGATGTAACTGTGTACAGGTTAATCACACGTGGGACTATAGAGGAGAAAGTTTATCACCGTCAAATTTACAAACATTATCTCACTAACAAAATATTGAAGAACCCACAGCAGAGAAGGTTCTTTAAAGCTCGGGATATGAAGGATCTTTTCACTTTGAATGTGGATGGAGAAACTGGGCTGACTGAAACGTCAAATATTTTCAGTCAAATATCTGAAGATGTAAATATTGTTGGGACACATACAGATCAACGGGGTAGGCATAAACATAGCCAAACTGCTAGACCGGCTTCTGAAGATGTTTCAGTTGAAAATGATGGCAATTCAGAACGAGGACCTTCAGAGGGGAAAGAGAAACAGAAAGTTGATGGTAGAGATGAGGCTGACGAGGAGACAAACATATTGAGAAGTTTGTTTGATGCCCAGGGGATACATGTAAGTTTCCTTTTTGTGTTTCAGCTCAATTCCAATTTATAGTGCATCTCTACGTGTTTCACTACGTTATTGGGAAAATAATACAATTTGTTAGATTAGTTAATAATGAACAGAATGACTTGTTATAAAAAATTGACAGAACTGTGTGTCTTCCTGGATGTCATGGAGTTGATTTAGGTAGCCAACTGTGAAGGAAGTTTCCTTCCTTTACCATACTCGAATTACACTTGAATATAGAAATTCGTCAAATTCTGATTTAGTTCAGAAGCACATAATAAATCATTATAAATGCATAATAGATTATTTCCTTTTAACCCTTTGAATTTTTCCATTCTCCACATCTATTGTCCTTTGTGACGTAACTTGTTTTGTTATGGTAGAGCGCTGTGAACCATGATTTAATTATGAATGCCCATGACGAGGAGAAGATGAGGCTAGAGGAGCAAGCTTCCCAAGTTGCGCAAAGAGCTGCAGAAGCCTTACGTCAGTCTAGGATGCTTCGAAGTCGTGACAGCATCTGTATTCCTACATGGACAGGAAGATCAGGAACAGCTGGTGCACCATCTTCCATTCGGAGGAAATTTGGTTCAACAGTGAATTCCCAGTTGGTAAATAATGGCGAAGCATCAAATGGTTCCAGTAATGGAGCTAACAAATTAAATGAAGTTGCTGCTGGGGCATCTGCTGGTAAGGCATTGTCTTCCGCTGAACTTTTGGCTCAAATTCGAGGTAATCAACAAAATGCCATTAGAGCTGGGCTTGAACAACAGTTTGGTATGGTCTCAAGCTCTGGTAATCAATCAAGATCTTTAGATGTTGGACCTACAAGGGCTTCCGGAAAATCTTCTGGTGTGCAACCTGAAGTGCTGATTCGGCAAATCTGTACCTTTCTGCAACAGAGAGGTGGTAGTTCCAATTCTGCCAGCATAGTTGAGCATTTCAAGGATAGGATACCTTCAGAGGGTCTTGCCCTGTTCAAGAATCTGTTAAAGGAAATAGCAACGCTTGAGAAAGGAACAGATGGATCGCGTTGGGTTCTGAAGCCAGACTATCAAGAATAGAGCCGCACATGATTGGCGGCATGTCTTGGGCATATAGTCGTATCAGATATCTGCATCCAAATTTCGCCGAGTTGTCAACGGGGGGTTTTTCACTTTTGACTGCTACAAGTTTTTGTGGATGAAATAAAGTTCCTCCACTGTCCATTGGTGGTTTTTTTGGGGATAGAAAATAGCCACATTTTGTGAATCTTAAAATGGGACAAAAACAGGCAGATAGGCGCACCTCCTTGATGTACAGTACAGAGTAATGTAATTTCTCAGAGCTCCTTGAGCTTTATTTTGATATCTATTTTTTCCAACCGCAAGGAGCAATAATTTTTGTCAAATAGTTCCCATTGATGATAATTTAATTGGATTTGATTGAAAGCAAGCAAGCTGCAATATATATGTTACTGTTTACTTAGTTGTTTATGACATACGGTGCTCGAATGGTTATGCAAAATACATAGCCTATCAGTGCCAGAAATAGAAATCATATGCCCATTATGTGCCATGCCAGAATGACAAACAGAATTTTGAAATTGTGTAGCTATGAAAAAAGTGATCATTTGTAGGTGAATAATAAGTAACAAGTCATAAACATTACTGTAAGTCTGGAAGAGCAAAAATGAAATACACACTGTCAAGAAAGGACCACACTGGAGGGGGGAAAATAAAATCTTTGTATGGATATAGAAACCTAGTAATAAACAAATAGAAAGAAAAAAAAAAGGAGGGGGAAAAAGGTGAAGAGTTGGTTTATTTCCAGTGTTTTTTCTTGGGACATCAAATTACTTGGTATCTCATGCTAACTTTAGTGGACACCACCCGTCAATTTTTTCCATTTTTTCTCTTAAAATAACCAAAAAAAATTGAGGGAAAAATAAGAGCCTCATAGTTAAAACGCTCATATAATTAGAAGGCTGCCCATCCAGATGCGTTCGTTGATCCTGAAGTAGCTGGTGCTGGGAGATTCTTCTGTAAACAAGGAACCGTTATTACTAAAAATGACTGATTTCAGCATACCATGTTGGAGTTTTTAAGGTATACAAGCAACAGACATACACTCTAATGCGGCAAATAGGGAATCAAGAGGGCAGGAAAACGCAAGGATTAGAGTAAGTCAGACAAAAACGTAAATTATCATATACATAGTGTCTTAATATAGGTAGTTAACCGAGAATGAACAATCATTATCAATTAAAAACCAGGCTACGAGACAATTATAAGATAAAATTGTGTGTGTGTGTGTGTGTTCTACAGCCTCCTTACAAGACGATTAGAACTTGGTTCTTTAAGGAAGATTGTCTCAAGACACCATCCGCAATTTGTAGTGTCAATCTTTGTCTATAACCTGTTTATATTGTCACCTTTGATGGTCCACCCTCATCCCTCAGTCTCCTTCCCCAAAAATCAGAGACTGAAGTCTGAGGGAAAATTTAACATGAATTACTAACTAATGGAAACCAAACATTTCAAATTTCCAAATCGTTTATATGGATGTGATATATCTCATCTCTTGGGATCTCTACAGGATACCATAGACAGAGGAAGCCAGGTGGCCAGTGGCATCATCATTTTAAACAATTTTTTTGCAATCCCAATTACTATTATTATTGTTGCTATACGATGACTCTAAGGCACGTCTTATGTAAGGACAGAGCCCACAATATCTTTATGCCTTTCAATCAAATGAACCACATTGCTGCTCAGGCCAGTGAAAATTACTCGGCAATAAATTTTCTAATTCTATATAGGTAAATAATGTAAGAAAGACCAATGCCAACATACCTGTAGTTGAGAAACATCTGAAAATGCATCAGTAGAATGTTTCACTCTTTCACTTGTCCCATTAAAGCTAGTAGTGCGACTGGTAGAAGTCCTACGAGCAGCAACAGGATCATTTGGAGGGGGTGGAAGAGGAGACCTGACTTTTCCTGCATCACTTGGTGGAGGAGCAAGGCTCAAGGATTTAGGCTTTGTACTTCCAGGAACACTCCCAGTTAACCCAGCAGCTGAAAGCATGCCAGTTCCACTAGATGGTTTCGGCTTCACATTAATCCGGATAGTTTCACCTTCCTATAGTCCAAAAACCGAACAAGAAAAATGGAGAAGGCATGGAAGAAATTCTCATTAGACCAAAAGAAAGAGAGATTAAAGACGAGAATCACAATAAAGACATAAATCATCCCACTGAAAGGAAAAGCAAAAGAAGCATTCCACAATGAACACCGCGTGAGGTTATTATCTAACAAAAATCATCCGAAATACATCAAGAGACAAAACACAGGCTCTGATCTGGCCAATTACACCAATCAAACACCACCAGTCATAGCAGATGCTTACTTGCACGTCCATAGGCATACAAGAATGGACATTTTTCATAGCCAACGGTCATGTAATGACGTAATGCTTGCACAAGCATCTATATTCGTGCAGTGGTATGAAAGACACTCACAGAATGAACAGATAGCAGGAGCCAATGATCCACTCATAAGCCACCAAACTCAACAAACATGACAGCAAATTACAATTATTTACTCAAAGTAAACGGGTTGAACAACTTTTGCACATGCACTCGTTGATCTAAAAACTCAAAAAACTATATTTAAAAACTAGTCCTTCGTGATTTATACTATACCTTCAATCTATGATTTACAGCCGGATGAATATCAATGTGAGAATCCTCGCTTGTCTCTCCGAATTCTTTGTCGTGCTCCCTTCTTACATACTTGTCGTGATCCGATAATGCCACATTGAAATCAAAAGCTTCATTTCGCTCTGTAAACCCTAACCCAATGAACGCGTGTTTCCCTTGACCGTCCTCGATCTTCAACACAAAGTACCTGGACGAATCGAGCGCCGACTCTACTGAGTTCTCGCGCTGGCCAGGATAGACAAAGCACGCGGCGAAGAGCTCCGCGGAGTTCGGGTCCTCGAGTCGGATTTCGCACCGATCCTTGCACGAAACCACTCGAAGCCGGCCCGACCAAATTTTATCGGATTGTAGCCACTCGCCGCACTTGTACCCGCCGGACGTGGTACGCGGCGGTATCTTGTACACGGAAACCTCACGAACTACAAGGAGGGTGTGTTCAAATGCCTCCTCCTCCTCATACGCCATCATCTGAGAGTTTCGGATTCACGAATGCAAAGAATAAATGGAGAAGGCGCAAGGATGAAGATGGAAACGAAATGGGATTTGTGTCTTAAGTTAAAATTGAGGTTTGGCAAATGGATGAAGGTGACAGGACAAGTGTCAGCTTGCAGATACGGGGATTCAAAGGTAACTTCTATGGTCGACTGTATTCTGGGCTGGGAAGGATAGATATCTATCCTTCCATTCTTTCTTTGCAATAAATTAAGAACTAAGGAAAGATAAAATATATATTTTTGCTGGCTATCATGACATGGGCAATTGGACATTGTAGAATGTGAAATGCTTATATTCCATGCATAATTTTTCTCTTTTATAATTTGTTTAAACAAAAACTTGTAATTTTGTAAAAGAAATTAAAAATTTTAGAAATATTATAATTTTATTTCAACTTTACACGTAACAAATTCTGTATACATCAAAATTTTTGTCCTACATAGAATCAAAACTCAATAATAATTTTTTTAACAATTTACTCACAAATTTTTTGTTTTAAAAATAGCAAAATATGACATCCACATACAAATGACTTTTCAGAAAATATATGTTGAAAATAAATAAATAAATATGAACCATAGGTTTAATTGAAAAAGAAATAGGAAAAGGTCAAGTGTAAGTGATGGCACGTCTTAGCTAGCTACAGCACAAAATAAATTGAGTGACAGAAATATAAGAATATTATCGTTAGTGGGATTCACAAATATTGCCTACTTTGGCCAGAAACCGGCAAAGATGGTTGTCTTTGATGGAAATATCTCAACCTAACGCAGAATTAAAATATTTTAATCCTGTTTTTGATAATATGTAAGATATCCTATCGGTTCATGATCGGCCCATTTCACTCCGTTGGCTTCCAGACTATCAACCCCAGTTTTCTGATCAAACGGTATATACAAGTTCGAATGACTGTTGTAATCAATAATATCATTCTTATTTTATATTATTCTTTCTTACGAGATACAAACTTAAACATTAAAAAAATTATGACAAATCTTCGTTTACTACTCTCTAACAGTATTTTCACTCTTACTCTCATTTGATATTATTTTCACATTAACGACTTAATAATTATCAAGCTTAATTTTATGGTAATTAACGAATTCAGGTTGGAATGAATGCTACAATAAATATTTACTAAATCACCTTTTAACATATTAATTAAAGTCACTTTTCTATATACATCATGCAGCCACTTTAGAGAAAAGTTTTCATTTTTACCCTCATTTTATATTATTCTCTCTTACAAAATAAAAACTTTAACATTAGAAAGGTTACAACGGATTCCCACCTACCATCTTTTGATAGTGTGCTCATGTTTTACAGGCTATTTTGGAAAATATAATTCCTCTCAAACTAAATTGAGTACTATCAATTTTTCTTCTATTTTTTTAAATATCAAGTGGAGTGAATAATCACTTTGAAGATTGAAATATTAATAAATTTTCTCCCTTTACAATAAATTTCATTTTCAAAATTTGATCTTCTATCAATTGATAGGTAAAGTCTATCACAAGTTAGCATTCTTTCCATTAAATAAACACTTTGTTAATCTTTTATTTATATTTTGATAAGTAAAACAACTACTTCCTAAGTTCTAGTGACCATTAAACTGTGATGTTAAGGTATCCTATTTATCAAAATATAGATAGATGTAGTGATCAAAATATCATAGTATTATTGTAGGAGTGTAAATATTTTTGCTTTATACAACTTTATGATCAATATTAAAGAATATAAATTTGATCTGTTATTAGCATAAAATATTTTACATTATTAGTGAATAACAAAAAGTACGTAATTAAAAAAAGTAATGGTAATTAATTTTTTAACAACAATAAAAAACTTAATAATTTTTTCTTGATGCGATAATATATAAATAAATAATATTATGAAATTGATTTACACTAATCATGGTTGTGGATGAAATTTAATTCCATATTTGAAATACAAAATCTCAAACGATATCCTTGCCTCTCTAACTTATACATGTATAACATTAGGCATGATGATTTTTTAATAATATACAATAATCTGATACAAATAGCTAATATTTACATAGGTTTGTATTGGAAATGAATTGACCCATTTAACAAAAATAATATTAGGTTATGTTAAGGTTTTAAAAATTTTAAAATAAGTCTTGTATAGAATTTAGAATACCATTGAGCAAAATTAGTACGAAAGCAAACATTTATCATGAATTTAATTCTTTTAAATAAACGAATACTATAGGCATAAATCCTCATCATCTTCTTCTAAAGAGTGTGATTTTAAGGTAAACCAATGTTTGCATTAGGTGAGGAGTGGGAAGGAAATTTAGTTTATATAAATACAGCTTACTATAGATCGATAAAAGTATAAACTTATACTTTAACTACCAAACATATTAATTAATCCATGATTAGATATTGATGAATTTAAGTAATAAATCACTTTAATAAATTAATTTTTATAAAATAACAAATTATTAGATCATTATTCAACTAATTTTATTAAAAAATTATAATAAATAGGAGCCTACATAAAATATTCCAACTAGGGTTATAAATGGTTTTATATATGAATTCATTTAAGAATTCACATAAAAAATTTTAAAACACATTTAAAAATAATTAATAATTAATTATATATAATAAAAATGTGAAAAATTATGTTTTAATAAAATGGTAATAAAAATTAAAAATTATTTTATTAATAATTAGAAATATTTTTTCTAAAAAATAGTAATTAATTAAATTTAATAGAAAGCTTATAATATAAATTTTATTAATTAAACTTATTAAATGGCTTAAATAGATTTAATTATTTTGATATGTTTAATAAATGAATTAATCCAATATGACATAATTATTATTTGAGTTAGGTTCAAATTAAATTTATTTAGATTATTATTAATTTTTGACACAATGTGAAATTACGAACTTAACATGTGAACATGAATTGCAATCCTATTTAACATGTTCAAAAAAATATTTTTTTGAGCTTATTCATATTTTAAAATGTTTTTATATATTCAAATAATTTGTTATAAAAATTTTAATCTTCATTTTTAAACAGAAAGCATACTCTTCTATAGTTAATTATTGAAATATTAATTTTTTTCAAAAAGTAATTTTATACATGTTGTCCGAACCATCTCCTTAAGCCAATGGCGGTCCAAAGTCCAAAGTGCTTGTGAATCTAAACCAAAGTTGGGCCAACGCAATGGGCCGGTGAAGCAAACCAAAGTTGAGTCCGTGGGACAATTTGAGGATTTGAATTAAGTACGGCGACTTTACTTAGCTCGGCGAGACCCGTCTTCCTTATGATTTGTTTTCCTGGAGGTGAAAATGGGAGGGAGTGTAAATGGAGGGGGTGGGAATGGAGGTGAAAGTAATTTCACTTGGGTTGTTTGGAATGGATGAAAATAGGAGGGGGAGTAAATATGGGTGAAATAGATTTCTTTTGTTTGAAATGGATGAAAATAGAGGGGTAAGGAAATGTGAATGAGTGAAGGAAATGTGAATGAGTGAAATGACTAAAATATCCTTTTGTTATGTTATGTTGAGGTAGTTATAATATTATTTAGTAAAATTAAATAAAAAAATAATATACGAACAAAGAAAATTATGTTAAATTTTTTTCTTATTACTTATATATTTATATTTATAATTTTAAATTTCATATAATTAATAAATCTTAAAAAATTCACACTAAAATTTAAAAAAAATCAAAAGGTGAGGTAATTATAATACTATTTAATAAAATTAAATAAAAAATAAAATACTGATAAAATAATTTATGCTAAATTTTTTTCTTATTACTTGCAGGTTTATATTTATAATTTTAAAAATTAAAAAAAATCTTATATTCATGCTATTAGTAATAGAATATAGGTACACATTATTTGATTTATTTCATATAAACCTCCAACAAAATTAAAGTATTTTTTTCCGGTGGTTTTTATTTGTTTAGATGAGTTAACCATTGATATTAGATGTTTTTCAACTAAATGGACACATGAAAAAAATTAAACAATTGAAAAAGTAACTTGGCCCTTTTTATATTTGGAGTTGTTGGAATATTAATTCTCATATTCCAAATGCTTATAAAATAAATAAGGGGTTATTCCGAATAGTTACAAATGTAATTCTTATAAAAATTCAAACATATCCCTACTGTCTTATGTCTAAAAAATAGAATTACTTTATATAAGAAAAACTTTACCTTCTACCAAATAAACGTCACAAAAATGCAATAAGCTTTTAAAGAGAAAATATAGTTTAAAAAATTTAAGTTTATAATTCAATTTTGAATATTATATATTGATTAGATTAATTTCTATTAACATAACTTATTATTATGTATTTAATAATAATAATTATTTTCCATTACTGCATGTAGCATTACATTTGTTTTTCCAGATTTTTATTTTCACACAAATAACATTAAACTCTAGAAATCTTAATAATCTTTCATTTGCATTAATTCTTTGAAAACAATACAATAAATATAAACAAAATCTAAACAATTCAAATTTACACTATTCTTAAAAAAATACTTTTTATTATTAGTAATTTAAGCGCAAATTTGCATAAAATTATCCAAGAATATTGACCAGCATTCTAGTATTTATGCAAAATTCACCTTAATTTCAATCCAATATTTCCAAACAGAACTTGGATACATTCCTAGCAGTTCGTTTAATCCAGTGATGAAAAGAGAAAATTGATAAATTGAAGAACACCAGATTTACACATCATTAGGATATCTGTGGTAACAATTTGACATTCTCTATCATTATGCATTTCAAAAGAAAGAAGGGGGTGAATTACTGAGAATTTAAAAAAGAAATTCATTGTAAATTTAGAAAAAAAAATTAAAAAAACAGATCCAGGTCGGACCCAATCCAGGTCGGACCCAATCCAGATCGGTCCTTCCAGACCTGACCCAGGAGCTTCTGGATCCTCCATCACCAATAGTCAAACCGCTGCAGTTCCACCGACCAACTAGCAAGCATCTTTTGCAACAGTCGGCATCCTTACTTCCTGATCTACATGCATTAGTCAAGGTTCCACCATCAACGCCAACCGGAACACCTGTCGAAGCAACCAACAACAAGAACCCAAAACAGAAACACTCTCCCAGTGCCAATGCAACAATGTAGCAGATCTGATAGTATTCATACCTTTGTGGCTTCAATCCACTTCAGCAATCCTAGATTCACTGGAAAAACCAGAGATCGACGGCGACACAAACGGACGATGGTGTTGTTCCTCCGAACGCCTTCCTTAGGTGAGAGCTCTGATGCGGCTTCTTCTTCCTTCGCAGGGAACAGTGAAGAATTGTGGAGTAGAGAACGTTATGGACAGAGACGATGACAAAGTTCTGATGGAGATTTCTTGTTGTGAGGCGAGATGGCGACATAGCTCTGGTGGGGATTTCTTGTTGTGTGGCGAGAAGAAGAGAGAATCTGGCTGGAGGCTGAGGGCAGTTTGCGGAAAAGGAGAAAATGAAAACCATTTCACCCGCATTACCCCCCAAAATTGGGGTGAAATTATAAGCATGGACCCACTGATATTTTTCACTCCAAATTACGCCCTCCGTTGTTTACGCTCGGCAGCCAAACGAGGGAAATTCCCATTTTCACCTATCATTTCACCCGCTCCTTTGCGCTCACCTGTATTTTCATCCGTTCCAAACAGAGCATAATTTTACCTATATTATTTGGAATGAGTGAAAATGAGAGGGGAAGTAAATAGGGATGAAATAAATTTCTTTTATTTGAAATATGTGAAAATAGAGGAGAGAGGAAATGTAAATGAGTAAAATAACTAAAATATCCTTTTATTATATTATGTTGAAATAGTTATACTATTATGCAATAAAATTAGATAAAAAATAATTTACGAAAAAATATGATAAATTTTTTTTATTACTAACATATTTATATTTATAATTCTAAATTTAATATAATTAATAAATTTTTAAAAATTTGCACTATAAATTTAATACAAAAAAATTTATTTTGATGATGAATGAAATAAAAATTTTTAATACAAAAAATATAATAAAAATTATATAATTACACAAAATTTATTTTGAATTAATAAAATATTTTTTTAATTTATTATTTTATAAATATATTTTATAAAAAATATTTTTTATAAAATTTTAAATTATTCTTCAATAAAAATTGAAAGCATTGGTTTGGCCTCTCCACTGTAGAATCTCAACCGTAGCCTTGATAATGACATTCATGATTTTTTTTTATGTATAACCATGCAAAAATTATTAATTTATATTTAAAAAAAAACATTAAAATGAGTTTGATAAACGAAAAATAAAAAGGCACAGCAATTGAGACTTTGCTTTCAGAGTTCCAGCCTTGCTTTCATACAGAAGGATAGCAGGGGAATTCACAAAAAAATTTATCATTTCACCCGCATTTCACCTTATATCCGGGGGGTGATATCATTGGTGGGCCCTACTGAAAATTGCATTTCAGTTTACGGCCCCCTCCGAATTTCCCTACTGTCCAAACAGGTGAAATTATAGATTTCACCTCAAATTTCACTTATTCTATTTCTCCCCCCGCCCTTTACACCCGTTCCAAACAAAGGGTAGCTCCCTGAAACTGGCTGTAGTGAGAGTCGTCGCCGGCAAAGTTTAAACACTCTCTGATCTTACATTCTACGTATGAATCATAAACAGTATCCTTCTCCATCTGATCCCTTAGACTGATCTGCATGCAAATTCAAATTCAGAATCAAACTATAATGTAATGGTTTTAAGCTGAAATTTTGTGATTGATTAAGAGGTGCAGGAATGGCCAGAAAACTGGGAGGATTTCTGGCGCTGCTTCTGGCTATATTGATCTGCCAAGCTTCGTCAATTTTTGAGCCAATCTCTGACTCTCACCGATCAGCAGCTTTAGAACTCTTCACGCCCATTGATGGATCATTTGGAAGGTGAACAGAACCCTAATAAAACCCCTTGTATTTTGCAACTGAACGTTTTGTATTGTCATTGTCGATAACGGAGAAATGTTGAGAGTATGAATCATGTAACTGGTGATATAGGATGGAAGTCAATCGCACTGTGGTCCTATAACGAGTTTGTTTGTAATGCATCGTTCGATTCTAATCTGAGCTGATTTTGGAGACGTCGATAGAATATTTTAGCCTGGATATTAAATGCCATATGTCATAAGTGTTTCTCTCAGATTTGTTTCGCATGCTTGGAAATTGACTTTTTTTTGGTAGGTCAACTAATTACAATTACAACGCCATATATGTTTTCAGCTTAGAAGATTCATATCAAGCCCTTAGAGTTTATGACATTCTAGCTATTGGAAACAAGGCTGATATAACAACAACAACATGTAAGAACGTAGTTGAAAATCTTGGGTCGTCATCTCCTCCAAAGGATTTGTTTTATGCCTTAAAAGTCAATGGCATATTAAAATGCAAGGTTGATGAGGTGGTTTTCAAGGTATCGTTTTTCTCTGACGTTAATTTTTTTTATTATTTTTTTAATCTTTAGTGCCATTGCTTAAGACGTTTCCATTCTTGTGTTTTGAGTCTGAAATTGATGCTAGAATTTGTTTACCTCGCAAAGGACATTGCTTCAAGACTTAAAGCTGTTCTCAATGGTGCAAGTACGTTGCTTGATGTATACTACTCAGTAGGAAGTTTGGTTCTCATGAAGGTAATTCTGTGGACTCATTCAACTGGGCAAGCCCAGCCGCTTATGGCAAGATTACATGAGTTGTTATTAGAATTGTAAGGGGACAACTAAATCACGTATGAAAATTACTTTCTGGTTCCATTCTACTCATAAACCAATCCGGGTTTCATTTTCAAGTCACCCTATCTGTATGGATCATATAATAATTTATGCTTGTTCTTCTTATATTCTTTGAATATAACAAATTATCATAATATGTTATTCTTATTATACGATGTCATATCTCTTTTGCAAGGGCATGCGTCGTAATCATGGCTTGCAAATTGCAATGTTATAGTGTTATTTGTCATCCTGGTTCTAATTAATCTACCTTGTTTCATATTCAGAATCAGGCTTCTAACGTTGACGTACTCCTTGCTGATGCTGATGGAACTTTTCATTCAATCAAGGTCTGTTCCAATTATTTTCTGTAGAGTGTGATGGAAGCTTTGTTTCCTTGTTGATACTGTTCTTCGCCTTATCTGATGAGGCAATACAAGACACAGTATAAGAATCCTTAGCCATTTTTTATGTGCATAGCCTACATCAATTTCTTTTCAGCAATTGCAATTCAACTGCTTTGTGGGTTTATTGCAGGCTCTGAGCCAGAGTGATGGAAGATGGCGTTACAGCTCTGATAATCCAGAGTCTAGTACCTTCGCTGCTGGTAATGATTCATATGGTGATATGTTGATATTGTTCACATTTTCCCTCTCAATACATTTAATTTCCTTTTTGCTCTGAAGTTATCTAGTCTTAGCCATGTCCTCCTCAGAAATGTTGTACCCATTTAGCTGATTTGTACTGACAACTTTATCTTGTCATGTGGTTTGCAGGATTAGCCCTTGAAGCACTTTCTGGAGTTATTTCATTAGCATCTTCTGACATTGATCAGTCTAGGGTATAGTTCAGGATCTTTCAAATGGTTTGACGTGTGTCATGTTTCTCCTTTATGTTTACCTTTTCTTTTTTGGCCATTTCACTCTTGGTAGTAGTTCACCTTAGATATTGAAGAATAACCAGTGAATTTGCTCATGTTTTAAAGAACAAATAATTTTTGTGAAATATATTCTAAAACTATACATAAACAAGCAATAATCAAGGGGGGTTTTACATGAGAATGAGTTTCAGAGTTGAGGCAAAACAACACAAATCAAACCAAAGGATGGCATAATCAAAGTACCCTTTGTCATAGGGGTCAAAGTGAATTTAATCAACATCCTGAAAAAAAGTTTAATTATATATTTTTCCTGTGCACTGAGAGCACACTTATGCTCAAAGACCAAGCGGTAGAAAAATAAGGGAGAGAAATGTGAATAAACTTCATCCACTCTAGGCACTTCTATTGACATCTGACTTATGTCTGTACTGGCAGATCAACACGGTTAAAAAGGATATATTGAAGCTTTTTGACAGCATTGAGAAATATGGTATGTTAACTTTGCTCATCTCATTCTAAGAGTTATCTTTTAATGACTGCCTATGAATTTTGAATTGCTGCATGGATTTAGCAGCCATGAGATATCCTTTCATGCTTCTTTATCCTTTACTTCTATGATTTTTAATATTGATTTATTTTTGCTTTTAGACCAGAATATAAATTGTAAAAATTTCCCTGGTACTGTGGTTTATGTCTTACTAAAGACTTGGTCTGATATTGTCAGCTACTCAGCTGTTAGAAATGGACCTTTATGCTATCAGTGTTAAACTTAATTTCTTTCCTACTTTTTTTGAGGAAATACCTGTTGAAAATCTTGAATTTTGAAATGTTCCTTTTGGTCATTGAGTTCTACAAATATTGGTAGGTCTGAATGTGGATAAAACTGTTGCATCATTCATGTTTGCATCAGTTTTTTATTCTCCATAGTAAAGAGTACCATTTGACATGAAGGTGCTGCTGCTTGCTTGAATACTCTTGTGCAGTATGAAATTTTCCTTCCAACTGCAATTTTTCTCCTCTTGGTCCTGCTGGTGTTTATGTTTTAGGTGTCATCCTATTGGTTTTACATGGACATGTTGTCTACTTTCAGATGATGGCACCTTTTACTTTGAAGAGAAAATTGTTGGAGTGCATGAGAAGCAGGATTCCCTTTCTACTACTGCTTCAGTTGTTCGAGGATTGACCGCATTTGCCTCTGTAATTTCACAAAACATAAATGTGCGTATATAGGATTACTGTCTTATTTTTTTAAACTTCCAGGATTTCTTTGTTAATGCTTTGGTTTTGCATTTCCAGCTTCCAGGGGATAAAATATTGGGTTTAGCAAGATTCTTACTGGGCGTTGAAGTCCCGGGAGATGCAAAGGACTTCTTCAATCAAGTAGAATCATTGGTGTTTCTAGAGAGCAACAGGTGAGTGCTTCTCTAAGGGCAATCTATCATTTTCACATTCAATTTCACATCCTTGGTTCCTTTTATTTCTTCTTCTTGTAATATATTGGCATTGCCAGGATATTGGTAGAAACCTGTAACTTAGATATCTTATTTGTATAGGTTTTCCATCCCCTTGATATTGTCACTTCCTGCTACCGTCCATTCATTGACCAAGAAAGACCATCTTAAGGTGTGCTCAGTTAAAATCTTCAGCATTTTGTTTTTGTTGGCATAATAATTGATAGCTCTTAGATATGATGAAGTGCTTACTCTCTGTTGAATATTCCCAATTTCTATTTATAGCACTCTTGAATTGCGGAAGATATATTATGCAAAAGCTTTATGTCTGCTCATTCATTTTAGAGAAAACATGACAAATATCTGATTATAAATTAATCAGGTAAGGGTGAATACAGTGCTTGGTTCAGCTGGACCACCTCTTACAGTGAAGCTTGTTCGAGCCTTCAACACCGGTTCTAAAGATTCAGCTATTATTGAGAACAAGGTTCAATGAATTCTATCTCTGGGGATTCTTCAGAAATTTCTTGCATCCTCTGGAATAAGACATCTTTATGGCATTTTTTCTTAGCACTTGTTTCTATTGGCCATTCTTTTAACAGCCCTAATTTTCATGATACAGGAGCTCCAATATGACCCCAAGAGTGGAGTTCATATCTTAGATGCATTCCCAAAGACTGTAGATTTGGGAACTTACACATTTGTTTTCGAGGTATTCCTGTTTGCTTAACTTAGTGATTTTTTCTGAGTTGCATCATGGTGTATTAGTATCTGGCTGCAATTAGTCTAATCATTCAAAAATTGCTTTGTAGATGGTTCTTCATGATTCTGACTCTGGCAAAGTTTATGCTACTGGAGGCCAAATTCCTGTAGCCATATACATCACTGGAATAGTTAAAGTTGGTAGTGCAGAAATTGCTGTTCTGGACGGTGTTCTTGGAAGTGTTGAGACCCAGAAAACGTATGCATTTTTTCATTTGCATTAAAGCCAAAGAAAAAAAAAACACTTTTTGAATTTTGAAATAGTCTTCTGCATTAATATATAGGAGTGCCAGTGCCACTGATGGCTAATTAGCATATCAGGTGCTTGTCATTATATGTCATGTTTGAATGCATCACTTGCAAATAATATCTCGATGCACTTTTAGTTTCAAAAACTATGCTTGCATGTGAATTTGTTTTTTGCATTTTCAACTCCCTTTACCTATCCAGGTTAGATTTGGCTGGACAAGGTGCCGTCTCACTTTCAGCTAACCACCTGCAGAAGTTGTGCTTCTCTTTTCAATTGACAACGCCTCATGGTCATGCTTTTAAGCCTCATCAGGTTTATAGCTGTTTATAGATCCTCTGGATGAGTTTGTTTTCAGCATTCAGATTTCGGTTGATTGGGGATTGTGTTGTTCTGCAGGCAGTTCTTAAATTGAGACATGATACCAAGGTTGAACACTTATTTGTGGTTGGAAGTACTGGCAACAAATTCGAGATAATTCTTGTTAAGTATCTCTTTTATTTAGGCTATGATATCTCCCCTTGATTACTGGGAGTTCTTTTTCTTAATCCTCCAATATATTAAATAATTTCCTTCATATTCATGTAACTGTGAATATGGAAATCAAGTGTCAGAAATGAACAAGGAAGTTATCTGCTGATTTTCATATGTTACAACATCGAAATGGCATTTTCAAGTCAACGTCAAGGTTTTTGATCTGTTTATGGGAAAAAAATTGTTTGTCCTTACTAATATGCACAGATTGACCTGTCTTGATTTGTTCTGTGCTAACTTTATGGTGAAAACCTTCTTGTGTTTTCCCTCGTGTTTCTGTGGTAGTCGTAAAGCTGTTTCATTTGCATCTACCCATATGATTGTTCTTGATTTGATTGATTGACATTTGTTCCTTTGTTTTTGGTTTGTAGGATTTTCTTGGTTTGGTGGAAAAAATTTTCTACCTCTCAGGCAGATATGACATTGAACTGACAGTTGGTGATGCTGTCATGGTAGCATGATTTACTACTTAGTTTCATTTTTCCGCTTCCCACAGTTATACGAGCTATCTGAGCAAAAATATTTAACTCTTTCAGGAAAACTCCTTCTTACGGCATGTTGGCCATGTAAAATTAGATCTTCCAGAAGCACCTGAGAAGGCAGCCCGTCCTCCTATGCCACCAGCGGATCTTTACTCAAGATATGGGCCCGAAGCAGAGATTAGCCACTTATTTAGGGCACCTGAAAAGCGTCCACCTCAAAAGCTTTCTCTTGCTTTCCTGAGTTTGACCCTTTTGCCATTTATTGGCTTTTTGGTCGGGGTAAGATTTTTTATGGCCCTCGTTGATCTCAAGTGTTTTTGATATGTTATAACAACAGCCTCTGGTTCGGGATCTAAATAAAAGAAGGTCTGATTTGACGTCACTCATGGACTCTTCTCAATGAAGATGTTTGCATGTCCTCTGTTCTTGAAATGGTGATTTAAGTTATGAATGTCATTTCTAAAATCTCTTGGATGTTCTCTTCAAAAGAGCTCACACTGAGATGTTAAAATTGCAAATGGAAGGAATTTTTTTTTTTTTAATCTGGAGCAATTTTTGATGGGACAACTGCTTCTGACGACAGTACTTGTGAAATTTCAGATTCAAGACTTCTCATTGCATGTGATAATTCAAAGAAATTGTTTAAAAACTCTTCTAAGACTATCTTATGCACGATATTGACCTAATGACCTTTCATGGGAACTCAGTCCGACGTCCGTCTTTCGGTTTCTGTATTGAGTTTATGTGTTTAGAACTTGGTGCTCTATTTTATAGGCATATTTCCAATGCTTGCTTATTCACAGAATATTAGGATACGTCAAGGGATTGTCTTGGCTGTAGTGTTCAATAATTTTGCAGCATCGACTTTATTGTACAAGATTGTGGTTCATTTGCTTTATCTTTATTTTGGCTTGATCAATCATGGTTTATGTCATAAAACATGCCATTCTTGGATGTCATTTGCAGCTATTGCGCATAGGGGTGAACCTAAAAAATTTCCCAACTTCAGCAGGACCTGCTACATATGCCATCCTCTTCCATTTTGGCATTGGCGCAGTTCTTTTGCTTTATGTACTTTTCTGGCTAAAGGTATGCCCACAACGCTTCCAGTGACATGAATTATCGAGTAAATCCTTTGATCAAGTTTCTTCTACATATATTATATTGGTCTTATATCGAGTTTTTCAAGAAGGCGGTTCCCTTAATGTGCACTATTCCTGTATCACCGACCACCTAACCTGTTTAAATAGTGTTGTCATGTCAATCTGTAACTTGTTTTGATGGAAACACTCCGTATCACTTACAGTACCCTGTCTCAGCACCGCTGTTTTTCTAATAGAAACTTGTTTCATTTCAGTTGTCTTCTTGACACTTACTTTCATTTGCAGTTGAACCTGTTCTCGACGCTCAAAGCACTAGGTCTCTTGGGAGCTTTTTTTATGTTTGTGGGACACAGAATTCTTTCGCACCATGCTTCTACATCAACCAAATTGAAGTCTGCATGAGTAAATGTAGGAAGTCTATTTATACAAGAGATGATTTGTTCTTCCGAGGGAGAGTGGTACTAATACAATTTTGTGGCAACAATGTTACTTTAGCTCAAGAGGAATTAGAGAACTTAATATTAGAAGGAAAAATATTTTAGCTTGATCTTGCTTTATCTGCCTTGACATTTAATATCTGTTATGCGCATCTCTACTTAACCGTTATGGTCGGTACTAATATATGCAGAGTTGAGTTAGTCACACTTATTATCAGTCACTAGCTTTAATTATAATACATTTAAGAGAACTTGATTAAAATTTATTTGTCGATCTTACTTCTCAGCAATTTAAAAATGTATATATCACTTTGCTTTCAAAGATTAGCTTAAGAACATTCTTGGCTTGAGTTAATTGTCCATTTATAAATTGCTTCCTTTTACTCTTTTAGCCAGTTACTGAACTGCAGCCTCACTCGGCATTTGGAATAATTGAACTCGTGGGCTTCGCAAGTTTTGTGTATATCAACTTTTACCATCGAGGCGCAGTATTTTATATAGCCCTCCCAGACTCGTGGGCCCATTAGTTGTCATTTTTATGATTTTATCCCCATCTTTTGAAAATATTTATTGTGAAATGGTGAATATATTTAATTAATATGGAAAAGTATAAGCAGCCACAGGCTGCAGCACAACAATCACTTCAAGGTGAATTATATGATATTTTTGGAGTTTTAAAATTCAGTTATAATAATTTTAGGATTTTGAAATTAAGGATGATATATCAATTCCAAAAATTAGATTCAAATTATTTGATTTCATCAGCTATGAATTATAAGTAGATTCAAATTACTTGATTTCATCAGCATGAATTATTAATTGTTTCGGAATTTGTTATGACATCCTAAATTTTAAGACCCAAGCATAAGCAGCAAGCACCTTAATTGCTGATATTTTTGTCAGTTTGCACCTTATTTGTTGATAAATTTATGAGTTTGAAGCTAATATACGTGAATAGAATACCTAAGAAGACTATCATTTAAAAGTTGCGGTCCTTAATTGCTGATAAATTTAGAAGTTTGAAGCTAATACACCTGAAAATAATACCTAAGAAGACTCATTTATAAGTTGCGGTCAAATTCAGCTAACTGACATTAAAAGTAATTTTGGTTCAAACCAACATTCATTATTTCCTTGAAGGCAAAAGGAAAAAAAGTTGTATTTTCTATTATATTCAGGGTTTCAATATGTGGTCTTTGTATATATGATTCTAGTGATTTAATGACCCTTATTATTACTGAAAATAAAAAAAAAAAAATAAAAGTGGCTTTTGCTAGATACATCTGCAGTAATTTAGAAACTAATTCTTTTTTATGGCATGATGTGGTGCCCTATTACACCAAACAAAGGAAACTTGTAGAAATGTTATTACTTTCTGTTATCCATAAATCATAACTTTCATTTCATCCTTGAAATAAATTTTAAAATAAAAAACTTAAAAGCGAAAATGAAGGGAGCGTGCATGGAATCTTTGATTAGAATAATTAGCGTACAAGATAAGGTACATTCCTCTCAGCAAAGGTGACGGGACTCACAACCTTCTTTCACAGCTTATAGATATTTATTTTTCAAAGTAAAACTTGTTCATTATTATGCGATCAGGTTCTTTCTTTCTGGTTAAAGAACTTTGAGATTGGAATTCAATGTAATTGTTTTCTGTTGAATATTAAAGGCAGTCAAAATCTTATGACTAGGATAATGTATAGTATGTGTATTTTACATTTCTTGTACATTAAGAATTGCTTTCTAGAATTTTTTATTTGTTATTTATGACTTCTTAAAAAAATGTTAAAATATGACCATCAGCAGCCTTTGCATTGAACAATTTTTTTAATAAGCCAGCAAGTTTGTAAGTATTGGTTTGTCCAAAAATACAAGATTTTGTAATACACGTAAACACCTGCATATCTCATGATTGTCCCTGGTCTGTCTTTCTTGCGTGTACTTGCAGTTATGGTCATACATAATATATGAACTCGTCTCAACCAAACTTCTATATTATTTCGTAATTTTTTATATGATAAATTTTTCTTTTTTCTTTTTTGAATTTCACATAGCAACCTTATAGATTATACAAGTAAAATTTCATTTTGACCTGATATTATTTGATACTCGTTACAAGTAAAACTTCATTTTGACCTGATATTATTTGATACTTCTTCAATATACTTTAAATTACTGTAAAATGTACCTTTCAAACTTGAGAAAAAAAGATTGAGTGCTTGACAATATACTTATTTTATTTTTTAAATTTAGTATGTAAGATTAATATTATGATTATTTATAATCCCACAATTGAATTAACAAAAACAATTTTTTTAGAAAAGTTATACATTACGGATTGGTTTTAAGTTGAATAATATTGATACGCACTTATAATTGTATGTTTAATGCAACTACAATGAAGTTAATTAACTAAATCAGGGATGTACTCATGAGTGAATGTATGGATGCAAAAGTTACATCTATATTGCTACGGTTGATCATATTTCCTTTTCAACTAATTACTGTAAGGGATAATTAACCTAACGAGAGTATTAGAGCCGGTATTTTAGTGATATAGTAACATTCAATATTACTTTAAAAGTTTTAGTTCTTATAAATTTATGTAGTGGTATAAATTTATACCAATAAAAGAGTGATGCACCATAGATTCTTTCTTAGTATATATACACACACAAAAAGTTATCGGAACTTATTCTCATATTATGTATTTTCAATCTTACATTCTCACTCACGTATAAAAATTGGACTGTATGATAGGTCTCACATTATGTATCTTTGATGATGTTGAATTTTCATATTCATAGTCAATGAAGTAGACATATTCCTCAGGATTAGGATTTTAGCACATACAATAGAAATACCCATTTTACAACAAGAAAGTGGGAGGGCAAAAAAGGAAAGCTGGATGCATTGTTATATTAAAATAAAATAAAAATTTATTTTAGATGTATTTATATGGATTAGTATTAATTAATTTATTAGAATATTTATTTAAGTAATTAGTTTTATGTTTTAACTTAAGCATAGAATAAGTTAATTAGTTTTGTATTTTAACTTAAGCATATAACGGATTAGGCTTTGATTTAATGTGCATGGTCCGTGATAGATTAAATCATGTATAAACTCATATGGGAAGAGGTGCCAATCTATAATCCTTTTTGTGATAAGTAGTTTCCTATTGCAAATCTGATCTTAAATAGAGATATTAGGATTGTCATTCAAGAGACAACACAATACAACAAGGATTACTATTCAAAAATTTACTCTCTCTTTCTATCTTGTTTACTCTAGGGCGACATAAGTTATAATTCTACTCATTATCATCATCATCATTTAAATCAGTCATGATATCATCGGAGTATGTATTAGGTAAGCTCATAATTTTTTTTTTGTGATTAATTTTATATTAGGATTTTAATTCATACTGCCCATAGATGGTATCAGAGGATATTGATAGTATAGATTATTAATTATAAGCAATTTTAATTATCACGGTAAATTTATTAAAAATCCTAAATTTTCTTTTCTTTTCATACATTAAAATCATCAAAATTGGGCATTTTTTTAATTATGAAACAATTGGATCTGTTTTTCTTTTGATTAAATCTTGAATCCTAATCTCAAATATATCAAGAATATTATTCAGTTATTTAATTGTATTAAATCTTGTGATTATTACAAATCAAAGTTTGATTTTTTTTTGGAAAATTTATGAACATAAATCGCATATCGTACATTTTTTTGAAGCTTTTCCTTCTGATTAATATATAAATTTGTGTTAAAATAGGATGGATAAATTTTTTTGGCATTAAATGTGGTTAAAATTCAATTTTTGAAGTTTTAAAGGTCCTTTAATGGCTAAAAATTTTGGCCATGAAATGAACAAATAAAAGAAGCTGGGAGAAAACATGTTTTTTGCCCACGCGTGTGGGATTCACACACTCAAATCCTATCTAGTCAACTGTGTGGGATTCACGCGCCCTTAGGCACATGTACCACACGTGCTAAAGTTGACCAGTTAGCTGCAATCCCCCCTATTGTGCTTGGGCCACTCACATGAGGGGTGTGCGAGTTCATGTGCCAGAGATTTTTTTTTTTTATCATCACACAAGCCTATGTGCATGCAAGCGCGTGTAGGCCA
Source organism: Sindora glabra (assembly GCA_020226215.1). Taxonomy (NCBI): domain Eukaryota; kingdom Viridiplantae; phylum Streptophyta; class Magnoliopsida; order Fabales; family Fabaceae; genus Sindora; species Sindora glabra. The sequence goes on from CM035233.1 coordinate 66,997,618, forward strand.
CGCTTCGAGCCTTTGGGGCCTAATTTGGGTCCATTTGTGTAGAATTTAATTTTCTACTTTTCTATATTTTTTTGTGGTAATAAATATTTATTTTGAATTTTACAAGATTTATACTATATGAAAATACATTTTATTTATGGAATTTTAACCTATAAAAATTCATTAACATTCTTCACATTTTTTTTGGACTTGATGAGCAATTACTCTTTCTAGTTGTAAGCATAGCTATATTAAATAAATTTTAAAGTCCTAATTATATAATCTTATACATATGCGAATATCTAAAGCCATTTAATTCACACAAGTGATAGATAAGGGATATAATAAGATTATTTTATATAAAATATTATCCTTTTGGGATGTTTAGGAATATATAACATTAATGATGGATACACTATATCAGTGTAACATTATTAATATAATTTTAGGATTTAGATTCCTTTAAATAGGCATGTAGCGTTTATAATATTTTAATATTTCTTGTACCCTATCAGTATAACTATATTAATTATATTCCTGTGTAGACTCTTGTACAAGCTAAATAATATGGTACATGTAATTTTAATACCACTTTATTATATAATTATTTGACTGATTTGTTTAATTGAGAATCTTGTATTATAATTATGTTATGCATGCATAATTAATAATTTTTCAATCTTATTGCATCAGTTTCGACTTTTCAATAACTATTTGTGGTAAGGACTCTTAATGGACCAAACTATAATGAATGAAAAGAGTCTTTGAACATGTACCTAACAATCTCTAAGAAAGATTTAGCTCTTAAAGAACCGAAATCGGCTGATCTTTTACTTGAATTTAGTGCTGTAAATAAGATCTATCATAAATAATGGTATAAGTCGAATCGAATTTGTTTGGCAGTGATTAAGTTCACTATTGAAAAGGAAATTAGAGAAAGTATCCCAGATAAGGACACTGCTGTGGAATATAATCTCTAAAGAAGATTTAGCTCCTAGAGAACAGAAACTAGTTGATCTCTTACTTGAGTCTAGTGTTGCAGATAAGACCTATCACAAACAATGATATAAGTCAAACCGGATTTGTTTGATAGTAATTAAGTTCACTATTGAAAAGGGAATTAGAGAGAGTATCCTAGATAATAACACTACTGTGGAATACATAAAAGCTGTTGGTAAAAAATTCAAGAAACTTAATAAGACTTAAAAAGTCTATTATCTCTCCATGCTTGACAACACTCGTTATGATAGAGTTTCGAGTGTCAAAAAGCACATTATGAAGATGATTCATTACTATAATAAGTTGAGATCATATGACATTAATCTAGGAAAGAGTGCTTTAGTTTACAAAGTCCTTCAGTCATTACTAGTTGAATATAATTACCTTAAAACCTCCTATAATTCACAAGAGGGAGAGTGGACAATAAATCAGATAATTTCTATAGTAACTCAAGAGGAGGACAACCACCTTCCATTAACTACTTATCTTAGGGCTCCAATAATAAATCAGGTAGAAATGATAAAAGAGGAAAGAAACTAGAAACACAAATATTTGGAAAGCTTGAGTTTAAGAAAAGTGGTGGTAAGGGCAAGGGACAACAGAAAAAATTTAAGGGTAAGTGCAATTATTGCAGGATCCTTGGACACAAGATATCTTAGTGTCATAAGTTAAAGAATAAGCGTGAGCAAGAAGGGGCTCAAAAATCGGAGGATCCTAAGTAGGAGAGAAAATTTTATCTTAGGAGTAGCAGGAAATAGAGTTAAAGTTAAAACACATAGGATCAATTTCTTTATTTTTCCTTCTAGACACATTTTGAATAATGTTGTATATGTAATTTTTTTTTAGAGAAGGAATTTGACTATTGGTTCTATTTTTTAGATAGTTATGATTATTCCCTATTCATTATGACTTTTGTTGTTATTGGTATTACCACCTTCCAAAATGATCTATATCATTTGAATTTAAATGATTATCCAAAGCCGAAAGTAAAGGAACACATAGATCTAAAAACATTTAGATTTGATACACATTGACATACGTAGACTAATCACACCTATAGTTATTGAAGGTTTTAAATATCTCAATCATAGATAATCATTCTAGGTATAGTTGGATTGAGCTTATAAGTGAAAATTTCAAGTCTTTGGATGCCTTTAAGAACCATAATGTAGTAATCAAGTTGAGAACTAAAAGAAGCATAGTTTAAGACATTTTTTGAGTAGGGCTTATAAAGTAGAGGTGAGACCATATAATCTCCAATTGAAGAAATTAGACTATAGAAAAATCAGTGAATTCTTCATTGAGTACTGTACTGGATCAAGAGGTTGTAGATTTTTTATTATCTTAATTATAGTACTAAGATCATCGAGTCTGATTAGGCATCTATTTTAAGGATGACTTGGATAGTGGGAGTTCAGTGCCTAGGGCTATTAATTTACGTGATGAGGCCACCATTCTGCCTATGCCTATTCTAACTCTTTCACCTACTAGAGGAGATAGTGTTGACAATCTAGTTCAGATAAATGAAGATCCTTATGTTGAAGAACTTGATCAGCCAATCATTGAATTAGGACGTCCTCAAGAGGGTTGGAGACCTGTAATACCAAACAACTGTATCATTTATTTATAGGAATTTGAATTAGAAATAATTTTAATAGAAGTAATTTTGTCACCGTAGTGCTTTATGTAGATCACATTTTGTTGGCTAGTAACTCAATTAATTTTTAGATGAGTTAAAACACATGTTGTCATGCCATTTTGATATGAAGGATCTTAGTGAAGTATCTTTTGTTCTTAGAATTTGGATCCATCATGACAAAACTCATAGTATTTTGAATTTGTACCAAGCCAATTGCATAGAATGAGTACTTAAAGGATTTAAAATAGATACTTGTGCATCCAGTCTAACACCTACTTAGAAAGATGATACGCTATCTTAATCACAGTGCCTTCAAACTAATATTAAAAGGGCTAAAATAGATAAAATTCTTTATGCTTCTACTATTGGTAGTCTTATGTATGCACAAATTTGCATTCATCTAGATATAACTTTTATTATTAGTGTGCTTAGAAGATACTAGAATGACCCTAGGATAGATCATTAGAAAGCAACTAAGAAGGTAATGAGATATCTTTAAGATACCAAGAATCACATGTTGACTTGTAGACGATCTAATTCACTTTAGGATGTTGGTTACTCAAATTCTAATTATGCCTCATATATAGATGATCATAAGTCAACATTTGAATATATCTTTATGATGTCTAGAGGAATTGTCTCATGGAAATATGTTAAATAGACACTCACAGCTATCTTAACTATGAAAGTAAAGTTTATCGGATGTTATGAGGCCACTTATCAAGCTGAATGGTTAAGGAAGTTGATATCTAGCATACAACTGGATGATTCTATATCATGACCTCTACCAATTTTATTGCGATAATTCTTTTACTATACACTTCTTTCAGAATCATAAGAATTTTAGCCATACTAAACATTTTGATGTTAAACTCCTGTTTATTAGAGAGAAGATTGCTAAATCTCAAACTCACGTTGAACATATCCCTAGTGGAGACATACTAGTGGATTTGTTGACTAAAATTTACCTATAGGAGTATTTAAGAATCAAGTAACTCATATTGGTCTTGTTAAATCTTGGTAGGAGTCTGAAATATACTTGTTTTATTTTGTTAATGTTTGAGGCTAGTAATTGCTCAGATTGAATATTGAAACATTAGTGATATATTTTATACATATATATAAATTATTCATTTCTCTATCGGATTCAATGATTTTAAGTTGTTTCTTTTCTGAGTGGTGGTCGAAAGACTAATTTTATTCTGTTCTTTTCAGATTATGAGACAATCATATTTAAACATTATTTGTTTTCCTATCGAATTTAGTAATTCTGTATGGTCTTATTCTTTGAATTAAGTTGAAAGCTTAATGTATACTAATTGCTTAATTATTGTTGTTTCAAATATTTTATGTAATTAATTAATGCTATCCAAGTGGAAGATTGTTATATTAAAATAAAAAAATAATTTATTTTAGATATATTTATATGGATTAATATTAATTAATTTATTAGAATATTTATTTAAGTAATTAGTTTTATATTTTAACATTAAGTATAGAACAGATTGGACCTTGGTTCAATGTGCATGGTCTATGATAGATTGGATTATACATAAATTCATATGGGTAGAGGTCCCAACCTATAGCCCTTGTTGTAATTAGTAATTTCCTATCACAAATTTGACCTTAAATAGATAACACAATATAACAAGGATTGCTATTCAAAAATTTATTTTATCTCTATCTTGTTTACTCTGGGGCGAAGTAAATTATAATTTTATTCATTATCATCATTCAGATCAATCGTGGCATCATTAAAATATATATCAAATATGCTTATAATTTTTTTATTGTGATCAATGTTATATTAGAATTTTAATTAAAGTAACTGTAAATGAGAATTATAATACTAGAAATTGTGTTTGCTTGATTGGCCCTTACGAAGCTCCAACTTTGACTGTACGTTTCATCCCTCGATTTTTTCCTGTCTTACAAAGACAGCAGAGAAGACCTAACACAGCAGATGATAGATGAAGCAGACATTTTTATCGTTATATTTATATATAGTATAAGAAATACGACTCAAATCTCATTTAATTACTTGTGGACAGTACATTCCACATGAGAACTCTATCATTCTTTTGGAGTATTCGTTTCATTCAATGATAAACAAAGTTATTTAATTTGGAAGACTATTATGTTAAGAATAATTAAATTATTAAATATATATATATATATATATATATATATATATATATATATATATAATGAATGATTAAAGATTGAACTTTATATATAGTAAAAGATATAAGTTTTTAAGATATTGAATATCACTTAAATTAAAATTTTTCATTATTTTTTTCTCATCAATGTTATTTATGATAGTAAAGATGCTTAAACCACTGAATTTATAAAACAAATTAATCAAAATTTGCAGATAAGATATAAAAAATCTTCAAAGATACATTTCAACCATAACCTCTCGTCCTATCTGCAAATATCTACATATTATGGCAATTATAATATCGGGAACTCAAAGATAATTGTACAAATAATTGTATATCTTGATACTAATTTCAAAAAATTTGGATAGTAATAAGTAAGTAATCCGATAATCAAATTTTATTTTTATTTTTAAGATATATTTAATGTGAATTTAAAAATTTACTAATAGAATGTAAGATAACTAAATATCGGATTAAAGTAAAATTTTGCGAATATATCGTACATATGATAAACAAATTGAATCCAAGGCTCGAATTTATGAAAATTTCATAAAATGATCACTACTTGTCAATCCCATATATATATATATATATATATATATATATATATATATATATATATATATATATATATATATATATATTTCATAATGATATAATTTCTTATTATTTCTTTTAATTACAACAATTTTTTTTTATGATTTTGGAACTATAAATGTGCCACGTACGGTGGGAAATTGTGTGAGAAAGAAAGAGCTTAATTCATTGGTTGGGTGCAACAGTGATGCCGCGTACACTTTAATCATTGTAAGTAACATCATGTCCCCTCTTTTGTCGTCTCATAATTACTTAGTATTAATTGCAACCTTTCAACAATATTTAAGAAGAAAACTTACACTATACTCTCCTTTTAATTAATCATCTATTGACATTATTAAATCCAAAAATGAAATAAAAACTAATGGTCACATGCTTCGCTTAATTTCTTTACATCCCAATTAATTTGTTATTATTCAAGATTTGTTTTACTTAACTGTTACCCACGGCATCATCACAAATTAAATTGGTCACCCTCTCTAGAAGTTGGTTGCTGCCTCATAGTCAAAACCAAAGGGCCCAATATATATATATATATATATACGGGCATTGTATATATATATATACGGGCATTGGCCGACTTACTTCGTGCAATTTTAAAATGGAAATGATTGCTGCATTTGATTATGGGTGTAAATGGTAAAGGGTAAATAGCCGGAGACATTAATATGAGGGTGGATATCACTCAAGTCAAGGCAGTTCTATTTCAAAAATATTTTTATGTATGCATGATTTAGGACTTGTTTATAAGGTTTATGAAGTTTGATGTGATTTATTAATTTATTTAAATTTAATTATTAAAATTTAAATAAGTTATTGATAAACTTATAAATATAAATAATAAAAAATCCAATAATAAAATTATTATATAAATAAAACATGGAATAAAATTATGTCTCTAATTTTATAGAATCTTATTAATTAAATACAATAAGTTGTAATCATATTTATTTAAAATAAAAAAGATTAAGTAGCATAATAATGTAAATTTATTACAATACACAAATTTTAAGAAGATTGATGGCCAAATTAATAAAAGAAAAGAAGACACAATTGCTACTAGAAATTTCATTGTTTTCGACGAATTTTTTTGTGGGAAATAAAAAAATTTTGATAGGAAATCTCGATTTTTGATAGAAAATGAATATTGGAAATTTGTTTCCAACGTATGTTTCTGTCAAAAATTAGGGAGATTTAAATTGAACCTTTATCAAAATTCTTGTTGCAAATAACAAAAAGTTTTTGGTTGTAAATAGCAATTTTTTTTAATATTCTAAAAATATGAAAAAATAAATATAAATTTAAAATTTATAAATAATTAAATATAGTACATAAATATAAAATATATAAATCATGAAATTAAATATTCAGATACAATATATCAAATAAAAATACAAATACATAATAAAAAAATGATTAATTGAAGCCCAACCAAATAAAATTGCCAATGGTAATGTCCTTCTATTTGAATCATATTAGGATAAGGGAGTATAAGGGTAGGAAGGACTTTTCAATCATCCACCAACCACTTATTGTGTTTACTTAGATGTTAGGCATATTGGCGGAGGTGGCAGCATATATCCAAAATAGACATATGAAAGCAAGTTAAGTTAATGCATATGCTATTGCTGTTATTGCATTTGCTCCCTTTATGTGGCTTTAATCTCTACTACCTTCTATCATAATAGGATGAACTCCTCTGTCAGGCGAGACACTTGAATAACAAGTACTCGAAGTGTGTCATAGCAGTGAAGGATGCCATCTTTATAATAAGTAAGAGTGCAAATAGGTCAGATGACTTATAAAAGGCCAATGGCTTAATTTATTTATTTAAATAAGCCTATGTAAATAAATAGGCCATGCTTATTTTCTTTATAGGTTTATCATATTAACCTATTTAATTATTGATATATTTATAATTTATAAATAATATAATGTAATTTAAAATATATACATATCAATTATATATATGTAATATATAATACTTTAATACATAGATTTGTATATATAAGCCTAATTAAGCCATTGAATATTTTTAAGTTTTAAGAAGACTTTAGCTTATTAGTACATTTAAAAATATATTTATACAAGTTCTATTTTAAATAAACTAATAGATCAGGTTGAACTTTTTTTAATAAATCAGATTGAATCTGAATTTTAATCTTATATATATATATATATATATATATATATATATATATATATATATATATATATATATATATGCTAACAAGTTAAGCATAAGTTAGGCTTAAGCTAAAGTTTTCAAAAGTAGGTTTGATCTATTTATGATAAAGCTTGCTTAACCTATTTATAGTAGAGTTTACTTGACCTAACTTATTTACACCCTTAACAATAGGTGCCTTTGACCTTAACCTATAAACTTATTTCTTTTTCGTCTCATTGAATGTATTTATTCATAAATTGAGGTCAGAAAGGCCGAACACACCCCCAACAAATTTTCCTCTCCCATCCCTCTTTTACTATATCCTATTTTATGTTAGCTTTTCCTTTTTCATTATGAAAGCCTTTTGCACACAATTGGACAATTTATTACTTGAAATTGAAAAAAAAAATGAAGCTAAAAGGTATATATATTTACTAACATAGGACTATGCATCTTTCAAGGACACTCGTTGTTGATTTTTTTTTTTGTGAGATGGGTATGACGAAATAACACTCCATAGATGGCTTAATCCTAGTCTCAGCAATCTGTTCATACAACAATTAAAAAATTTAATGCAATTATTATGATATTTAAAACTATATGTAACCAAAAATATAATTTATGGTGAGTTACATATCATGCAGAATTGGTGCTTCAACATTGGAATAGAACCACCAGTGTGTAGGAACAACTCTTATTTAGTTACATCCAAAGCCTTATTTGCTTGTTAGGACTTCTAGACGAACTTGAAGTCCCAGTATCTACAAAGTCCTTTCCTTTCTACATCTCTCATTCACTTAAGCTTAGCCAATCTCTTTTTCTCTCTTCCTCTTTTTTTCCCTCTCTTTTTATAAGATAATATTTAGGTGGATAATAATTTAAAGAACATTTATATTGATAATAAATTAAATTTAAATACTTACAAGATAACTTATATTGTTGAAAAAAATTAAAAAATACCATTAATTAACAATAAATTTTCAAAAGAGGCATTTTTATTTAAATATGAATCATTAAACAAATCAATTGTAATTTAAAATAATCAAAAAAATTACTAGCCATGCAATGCATAAACAATATTCTTTTTTTAAGTAAATGCACATAAAACATAAAAATAACAGCAACAACAACAACAACAACAACAACAATAATAATAATAATAATAATAATAATAATATTATTATTATTATTATTATTATTATTATTATACTTGAATATTTAATGTCAATAAGTTTGGGCTTTCTTACACTTGAGTATGGTATTTAAGTACCGACCTTTGAATTTTATGCTCAAGGTAATATTTGAATATTGTGATCAAGTACTATTATGAAATTCCAAAAGAAAAAAATACTCAAAGATGTAGAATATCTAGCCAAACCTCATGCCAATTCAGTATGCAAGATCATCTTTTAATCATATAGCATTCTACATAACCATCATTTAATATTTTAGCTCAACCAAATGATTTTTTATTGCCTCAGTGTCAACAACATATTTAGAATTCATCATATTTCATATAGTATAACTAAGACCAACTCAACTCAACATTTTTATCATATTTCAAGTAAGTAGATCATTTACTTATCTTCTAATATGTGGGATGAGACAAGAAGGATGACTATAGAAGAGCTTGCTCACCCTATTCAACAAAGTTCCAAAATTTAGACAAATCCCTAATCTTTCTTGTTCATACTTAAATATTACAAAATCAAAATAAAACTTATAAATTACCTTGTTAAGAGAGTTGTGAGTGCTTGTATATTGAGATTTCCTACGTCAAGTTTGCATTTACTTGATGAATTTTGAAGTAGAATTTTGAGAAAATTGGTGATGAAGAGAGAAAAGGAGAGAGAGAAAGAGTCGACACTGGGTTTGAGAGAAAATTAGTAAAGTAGATAGGAAAATGAGTTTTTAAGAATTACAATGGCACTTTTGTAATTTTAGGCTCATCTAGGGGTATTTTGAAAAATATTCACTCTAAATTTCTTTCATATACCTTATTTTAAATCTAATTTCATACAACTTTATAATTAACTTAATTACACTTATTCTCCTATCAAAACTCTATTTTCTAATTATAAATACCTATCCTAAACTTATTCTTAACATTTCTTAGTTATTAATGTGTAAGGGTGTTAAAAAGTTAGGCTATGCTATGCTTCATTTTAAATAAGTTAGACTTACTTTCTAAATCATTAATTTGAACTTAACTTATTAGCTTATATAAAATCAAAATTTATGTTTTACTTAACTTATTAAAAATGCCTGACTTTATTTGTTAATATATTTAAAAACTTATTTATATAAATTAGCTTCAAAGTTATCAATAGGTTAAAGTCTTTTAAGGGCTAAAATTATCTAGTAGTTTAGATAAACCTATATACATAAATGTATGTATAAAGTATTTATATATATTATATCTATAATATATATTTTTATATTATATTATATTATTTATAAATATATTAATAATTAAATAGGCTAACTTAGTAAGTCTATGAGTTAAACCTAAAGAAGAGAAGATAAGTCTGACCTATTTATTTAAATAGAACTATTTATTAGACTTAGCCTAACTAGGTTAGGTTGTAAGTATCTGATAAACCACTTGACCTATTTGTACTTCTACGACATATTTACAAAAATTATTGAATAAATAATTAAAATAAAACTTTATAATTTTAGGAGAGTAACAAATTAATAAACTTAAAGAAGATGTTAGAAAGTTAACTGCCAAGATTAATCATAGGTTTGAAAAGCTTAACTAATAAATGAACTTGATAATTTAGCTATTGATGAACCAAAACAAACCTTTGGCCTTATCTAAGCCGTAGAAGCATTTGCTTATTTCTTTTATAATACCTTTAGCATCATGCAGATACATTCTTACTATTATATAAAACCTTTAGATTGGTTAGGTACATATGTGGCTGAAACTACTAGTTTAGTCATTTTTTGGCATGCAATTTTAGTTAATGATATTCAAATTATTTAGCAATTATTTATAATATAATATGCATACTTTAAGTTTATCTTTTACTTAATCTTTTGGAATATTTTGTGTTGACATGCTTGCTACCACACCTATCTTAATTATTCTTCTAATGTTATAAATATTGTTTGAACATGCTTTCTTCATAACTACATTCACCTAATTTTTTGTCATTATTACTTCTATTTTGTTTCTAAATTACTATTATTTGGCTTTAATTCCTTCACCCATTTGCCATTCCTCTTGCTGGATTTTTTTTCACTTTTATTTTAAATATTTGTCTATATTTGATGTCTTGTTTTGGATTTTGGCCAATGACTATTTCAAATAATTTTGTTAAAAAATTGGTTTACCCATTTTTTTAGTGTTTTCTTTTTCTTTGCATATGATTTTCATCACTATTGGTAAAAATCTACATATTTTTTATGATTTTGATTCACAAGCTTTACCTATAATCCTTTCTTCTAATTTTCTAATTTCGATCACTATTGTAAATCACTTAATCATTTTTTTCCTTTGCTCTAATACTTGTTGGTTTTTGTATATCTATTGATTTTTGTATAGCATCTATTTCCTTTTGCATTTCATACTTCCTTTCCCTAATTTTTTTACTAGTTTTGATGATGTCAAAAAAAGGGGAATAAAGATTACAAATTTTTTTTAAAAGGTGCATACTTAAGAGGAGCTGTTTGGTGAAAAGAAATGATCCATGTTTTTAAAAGGAGTTATTTATTAAAAAGAAATGATCTATATTCTTATTACAATACACTTGATATGCTTATGATATACTTTGATACATTAATTTATTTATAACATGCTTGATGCATTAAGACTAATTCTTTAAAACCTGACTCCACTATTGACTCAGTAAAATAAGTGAGTTAAGATCAAATTGATTAAACTAAATGGTTAAATTAGTTGACATATATATATATATATTACATATAATAATAAAATATGTTATAAAAAAGAATAAAATTTACAATTATTATCATATAATAAACAAGAGCATTTAAACTAAAAAGTTATAAATATTAATGTTATAATAAATATAGTCATCAAGTTCTAAACAAATGAAATTTATGAATCAAATTGACATTAAATCTTCAATTAATCTTAATCACTAAAATAAAAATATTCTTCTTTAATTTAATTTTTTAGGACTTAGATTATGAGCACATTAGATATTCAAAATTTTGAACTTACTTTGCTTATGAACCATATCATATGTTTTATATAGTTTAAAACGTACTTATAAAAATAATATCCAATAAGTATATCATATGTAATATATATATATATATAAGTAATCATAATCATAATGATGACATGATATTTATAAATGATAAATAAACTATAATATAACAAACATGTAATTATAATTATAATATAATTTATGTAAACTTTGCCTTACTACTAGTAGTAAGTGTTTTGTCATGACCTTTATTTAATCGTTACTAGTAGCAGTAAATGTCTTGTCACGACCTTTATTTAATCATGATCAGCATAGAGCACTTTTTACTAGTTTCACAAGCCTAATCACCTTCATCCGACACATTACTAGCTATATGATAATGAGAAGAACTAAATAATATTAGCATAATAAGCAAATTATAATGTTTTTAAAAGTTTACAAATTTGTTTAGGATTTAGATTAGCTTATATCCTAGATTGAAAAATATAACACGCTCTAATTGACCTATAATAATGATGTAATGTTTCTAAATATCTACCTTGCCTATAAAGATAATCCCTCAAAATATCCTATCTATAGAGATCCATAGCTACCATCACCTTACTGGAGTACTTTTCTCATGATATCTAGCTTGCTAGGGGCAATGGTTGAAACTTAACCTATGAATCTGCAAAGTAAACATAGAAGGAATGAATTTGGGCTTAGTAAATGGAAATTTATTAATTTAATAAATATGATGGTATCTTGCCATCTAGGATAAATATTTCATCTTGATAACTCTCATGAAATAACCAATCTTTCCCATATTCTTACTCAAGATATTTTAAGAAACACAATTATGTCAACATTATTAATTATTTTTCAAATGGTTTCAAATTTATATGCCATCATAATTATAATTATATATACCTCTTTGTGTCTCTCAATCTAACCTTATATCTTCCTTTACTCCATTCTTATTCCTTCCGTGCAAACCTTATACCTTACCCTCTTTTATATAAGGATACTATCAACTAGTATTTAGATCACCTCCATCATATCTCTTTAAATTTTGTATCCATCTAATACTCATATATATGTAAGCAATAGTATAACAATTTATCTCAAGTTACATAAACTCTTTCGTCACTTTCTAATGCATATTCATTAATATTTATATGCATAATCATTATAACTTATGTATAAGAATCTATAAACATCATATCAACATGTTATCTTAGGCAAACAAGGCAAACAACTAGTTATTACCTTACAAATAGCTGTTTGTTTGACCAAGGGAAGAATCCTACTAAGGGATTAAATGAGCAATCATTACTCACAAATAGCTAGTCATTTGTCTCTAAATGATCCCCATTTGAGTCCTTGGGGTAATGACTAGCCATTTCAACATAAATGGCTATTTATTTCCCAGGAACTAATAAGTTTTCTTATGCAAACTAATACTGTTCATCCATCCCAATACTTGTTTCATTGTCATAAATGCTTTACTATTTTATCTATCTTTATAAATAAGACTTCATAAATGTTCAACACATTCCTTATTCATAATAAATTCATCAAATAACATTAACCATCACTATTATTTTCTCTAACATCACATAAGGGCACAAACCTATATATTAGCAATTATTCATGATTTCTTTATAATTTATCAAGATTAGGAGAATATCTACTCACTTTTGCATGAAAAATAGGAGATTTCAAGTTAAGGTTCCAAAATATTTTTCACCCTTCAATCATATATTAACCAAGAAGAAATATAAAAGAGGTCTAATGAGGATGACACCTTGACCTTAAGTAATTGAAGGATTTAATAAGCAGTTGGTGATCTCTCTAACAATCCTTGTGTTAAGAGGGGTAAAGAATAAAGAGGAAATGTAAGGGAGATGATGAGTGTGGTTGCAATTTGAAAGGGGGAGAAAAGATGAAGGGTGGAAAATAGGAAATACGATTCTTCAGGTACTTTTAGGAATTTTCCTTTTAAATCTTTTCCATACTTACACTCTCATATTTTATAACTCAAAAACCACATTTTATCATTGTCAATCTAGTAATTTCTTACTTAGCTTTTCATCACACATTAATTACTTCTAATTTATCCAAGATTCTATTGGTTATTTAATTCTTCCTTATTTTATAATTTGAATTAAAATACGCTTTCTTTAAAAAGGGTGTAGAATGTTATTGGTTAAGTGGTAAGATAGTCAAAGCCTTCATTTAAAAGAGCAGGTTTAAGTTTGGTTGGCACTTACTTCTCCTTTTAATTTTTGCAAAGGAAGGTAAGCATTAACCCACTATGAACTAAATAACCCTAGGTTTAATAGGTTTTCGAATTTTTTTAATCTCACCAATCTATTCCATGTTAAATATCATTGTGGGTTTAAGGAATAGGTTATTTTGTTAAACGTTTCGAGTCTTGATCTTACTAGTTGAATTGATCAGGTCGAGTTGAGTTTAAAAACATTAATTGAGACCATTATATATGTTAGCTCTAGTATATAGTGCACTAATATGGTATTATACCTTGATCTCTTAGTTATGCTTTAATTTATTATGCATTATTGAATGTTTTGATTTCTTAGTTGTAGTATGCTTATTTAAATGATTTGACACTTTGCAAAATATTAAGCTATAAACTTATTTAATTTAAAAACTTTGTAAAGTTTGTCATCATTAAAAAGGAGGAAAATTAAGAACCAAACAAGAAAATTAAAATTTGGACTTTACAATTTTAAATTGACGTTTTTATGTAAAACACATGTTAAATTATTTATTATCTAATCTTATTATCATTCAATCCAACTTATGTGGGCAAATTTGTTATATGTTGGAAAATTAATTAGTCCACGAAATTTTCTTATGCCATTATTTCTGCTACGCTAGCTCAAACCTTTTTGAATTGTATTTTTCCCTTACTAAAAATATTATATTTTCCCATGTGATCATATAATTTCCCTCCATTTGATTAAATTTTGAAAATGATAAACTTGGAAACCAAGAAAACCTATGAAGCTTGGCTAATTTTTAGATTAAATAGGCTTTATTATATCTTATTAAGAATTATTTTCTATTCACCTCTTTAAATATCCATTACCCAATAATTAGTCAAAAAGTGAAAAAGGCAAATGAATATTATGTTGTTTTATAGCATGTGCCTCATTGATATATATCAAAATATTAAAATTTCTTAATGAAAAAGTAATTTTATTATCATTCATTTAATCAAAATATCTAATCTTATTATCATTCAATCTAACTTATGTGGGCAAATTTGTTATATGTTGGAAAATTCATTAGTCCACAAAATTTTCTTATGCCATTATTTCTGCTACGCTAGCTCAAACCTTTTTGAATTGTATTTTTTCCCTTACTAAAAAAATTATATTTTCCCATGTGATCATATAATTTCCCTCTATTTGATTAAATTTTGAAAATGATAAACTTGGAGACCAAGAAAATCTATAAAGCTTGGCTAATTTTTAGATTAAATAGGTTTTATTATATCTTATTAAGAATTATTTTCTATTTACCTCTCTAAATATCCATTACCTAATAATTAGTCAAAAAGTGAAAAAGATAAATGAATATTATATTATTTTATAACATGTGCCTTATTGATATATATTAAAATTTCTTAATGAAGAAGTAATTTTAACGCTACTTTCCTTTTAGAAATAAATTTGAATTGCATGTTACTATTCATAATTTTGTCTCGAAGCAGAAAATTAAATTTGTAAATTGAGTGAAAGAGATTTGGGAAAAACATAAAATAACTAAATCCTACTTTACAAAGTTAGCAAAACAAGCTTATGGGACAAGTCAAAGCATCTTGGAAAACAAGTGTCCCACAAGTAGCATTTCTTTTATAAATAACATTCTACTCTAAAAGGAAGAAGTTTATGATCATGAACTTACATATTATATTGTTAAAGCCTTAGTGCTTTTCATTCTTCTTACTTCTCTCTTTAAATATATTGTGCTTTAACTTGCAAAGTTACACTTAGAGAGTATGATATCTTGTAAAGTCTCCTAATGAAATAGTGGGAAAACCTTCCTTATAATTATGAAATCCTAATATAGAACC
Organism: Sindora glabra; assembly: GCA_020226215.1. Taxonomy (NCBI): domain Eukaryota; kingdom Viridiplantae; phylum Streptophyta; class Magnoliopsida; order Fabales; family Fabaceae; genus Sindora; species Sindora glabra. Next base: position 67,013,432 of record CM035233.1, read on the forward strand.
TATAAATTGTGAGAATCTTATAAAGTTAGGTGGTTAACTAAGATTCTAGTTGAGGTTAAGATTCTAGTTGAGGTTAGGAGTGTTTAATGTAAAAGGAATGAAAGATTGTGAGATTAAAAGTTATAACTTCATCACAATTAGTGAAATACCTTAAATGATACTTGATAATCTAGAAAGAGAGGAATAAACCCAAAAAATATTTACTTTGAATCATCAAACCTCTATAAAAATCCTTAATACATATTTTCTTTACTTCATTACTTTTTTATATTTTCAAGTTTTGGTTGTTCTAGTGTTTTGAATATTATATTTTTTTAGGATTTGATTTTGATCACCTAATTTGTTTCTAGCATTGTAAAAATATTTTTTATATTTTAAAATAAGATATTCACCATTTTTTTCAAGAAGTTTTCAAGGTTGTTGCAAAAATTTTAAATAGCTATTTCACCCTTATTTACTATATCATTCTTTACCTTTTTTTAATTACTTTTCTAATTTTGTTGTACTAAAAAAGGTTGGAAAAAGTTATGAATGATTCATTTCTTTTGCTTCTATTCCTTTTAATTGAAATTTTAATATTTTTATTTTTAAAAAAAATTCAAGGAGTTATTAGTAAGTTATGAGATTTCAAGAGGGTTATGTCATAATGGACTTTACTTTACGGAGTGATTTCTATTTTTTGTTAGAGCATTAAATTAAGATAACATATTAATTAAAAAGTTCAGATGAATAAGTCAATAAATTAAGGCTAAAGTTATATAAGTTAAATTTGTCTAATAAATACGTTAATGTATTAGCTTAAAACCTAGAGCTAGTAATCGAATTAGTTGGACTAGTCCTAGGACAGACGTTAAACTAGCCAGGTTAAGCCTGTTTGGTTCTTTTACAGGCCTTCAAATTGGAGGTTCTAGTTCGGTTCTTTGTGGACATAAGCTGACTTGTGGAGTTTTTTTAAGAAAAATTATTTTTTGAAAAAATAAAAATTTTAACTTTTAAATAGTAAAAAAATTAAAATTATTCAAAAGTATTACATATTTTTTATAAATTAATTATAATATATTTTAAATTTATTTATAACCATAAAAAATATTATATATAAAATATGTCATAAAATATCTATAAAATAAAAATATTATCTATAAATTATTTATAACATAACCTTTTATAATTAAAATTAAAAAATAAAAATGTAATTTTATATGAATTGAAAATATAAGCCTATATAAAATTTAATAAAAAATATAAAAAAGGCAAAAACTCTTTGCTAGCCAGCATGCACAAATTACAAGCTTTCGCGAATTAGGCTGGTTGTGACTTATGAGATTTAGTACCTTTACAATGGAGGCTTGAGTCCTTTAAAGCTTACAAACTAATAAGTTAGCTTGTGGATTTTAGCCTATTTTAATGGCTCTACTTAAACCTTATATATTTATATAATTAAATAAATAAGTTAAATTAGATTTTTAACAAACTAAACTATATACCATTCATGAATAGTGTGATTTAGTTTTACTGTATTTAAAATATGTCAAATTTAATTAAGCAAGCATTGATAAAACTAAACTATACAATTAGCTTGGATTATATAATTGTACGAAAAAGATATATTAAACGCAAAAAACAATTCAAGATCTTTGTCAAAATGGGGGAAATGGGAAGAAGAAAGAAAATGGAAGAAAAATAGTAAGGAGGCAATGCATTTTAATTTGAAGTGCAAGACAAATCTTCTTCATTGTTTTCTCCGTGAGAAAAATATTCTAATTCTTTTTATGATTTAACGATATGTGTGTGTGGATCTACTCCCATTTAAATTAAAATTCTGCCCTCAATTTTTTAATAGTTTCAAATTTTACAACAATATTTGATAAAGACTTAAATTTAAGTTTCATATAATTTGTTGAAACATTATTCCTTATAAAATTAATATCATTTATTTGTATATAAATAAAGTGGAGTGTTATATCATTTATATATCTCATGATAAAAAAAATAATGCAGAATGTCATAATAATTGTGCAAAATAATCTCTTTTCGAAAATAGAATTTTTTTTTTACCATATCCATATATTTAGTAATTAGGAGTAAAATATTTTTTTATTATTTTATAATTATAAAAATAAGTAAAAATATATACATTTTTAAAGAATATTTTCTCTAAAATAAATACTACTATCAAACAGACAGAAGACCAACTTATATAAATATGCAATGAAAACAAATAAAATTTTGAGTGATTTTAATCTCCGATCCATAATTTGGGACTTTAGCTGTTAAATACATGGACAGGGTCATATCAGATCATGTCCATGCAAACTATGATTTGCACAAACTAACCCATCTAAATCTGCTATAAAAATGAATGAAAATTTGAGTAGTCAAGCCACTATATCGCCTAACTTTTCAGGGTCTTAGATCTTTTCACATATATATAACCTGAAATGTGCATATATATATATATATATATATATATATATATATATATATATATATATATATATATAAGGTTAATTAAGCGATCGATTATGCCAAGTTGGAGAATCGAATTAAGCAGTTCTAAAAGTATAAATTATATTCAATAATTGGAATTGCAGGCCAATAATTTTAGAATCCATGATTGATACTGCTCTCTCTGATGATTGACATATAATAACATGTGACAAATCCTGTGTTTTACGTTGACAGCCAAACATTAATAACGTGTCGCGCTGCGTTTGGTTTGACATAATTACCCTTCCTCCAAACACAATCCTCTAATTTATATATATATATATATATATATCTGTACTTGCAGTGTGATTTAAAGATTGATTAGTTTAATTAATTTTGAATGGATATCCCAATGACTGAAGTCAGTGGTCTGAAGCCAGTGTTTATATATAAATCATAACTTAGAGCTCACGGGTTCTCAAGCATCATTCTGATAGCAACTCCTCTTGCCTTCTGATCTCCATTATTGCAACATAAATTTTAAAAACATTTACAAGGATATTCCTAATTATGGTATGAAAAATATATATATACATGTATACGTGCATACAGGTATGCATGTGTACGATTGTGTGTTTATATTATTTACAATTTTGAATTTATTTTTTGAAAAATATGCAAAATACCCCTTCACTTTTATAGTGATTGAATTTTACCTTCTCTCACTTTAAAAACTTAAAAATTACTCTTTTAAATTTTATAAAACTTGAATTTAACACTCACTGTCAACTTATTTTATCATTTTATTAAATTATATAATTTTTAATAATATTTTTAAATAAGAATTATAATATTATAGTATTTTAGTTTATCTTATTATTTTTTAATAAATAATTTTTATGTTATATAATTAATAGGAATTAAATTATATATATATACAATTTTAATTAAATAATAAAAAATAAATTGTGAAATTATATGTGAAAAAATGATAAAATAAATTAATATATTATAATATTGTGATTGTTGTTAAAAAGTTCATGAAAAAAATCATATAATTTGATAAAATAATTAATTAAGTTAACAATAATTGTTAAATCTAAGTTTTGTAAAAGATAAAATTTAACTATTCTAAAGTTAGAGGGAGTAGTTTGCATTCTCTTCTTATTTTTATTAACCATCCACAATCATTAAATACCTAGAGGTTGTTTAGTTCATAAAATTAATATAAAAATATAATTTTTTTGAAAAAGTAAAAAATATTTTGTGAAGTTATGACATATCTAGAATGAATATGAGCGTATTGAAGATAATTTCATAGTGAACTCAACTTGGAGAAAATTTGAGCGTTTTAATCGTATACTCTTATTATTTGTTTCAATATTCATTGAATCTCAAAAAGTAAACATGTAATAATTGTAATTGTAGGATGAAAAAACTAATTTCATAGAGCACTCATGTAGTCACCGGATTTAATGAGAATCAGCAACGATTTCATGTCAATTATCATTGAACTAGAGTAGAAATCATTTTTCAAGCATTAATCTCTCTCTCCCGTTCTACTACTACTACTACTACTAATAATAATAATAATAATAATAAATTTAAAATTATATATCTAATTTATACTGAAAGTAAGTTTTCGTGTGAAGTTAAACTTCTAAATAAATTTCATTGTGATTTTTTTAGAAATTATTTAAAATTATTTGATTGACAATAAATAATCAATATTTTTTAAAAAAAATTAACTTTCTATATTTTGTTTAGTTTAAGTTTGAACTTCACAAGAAGTACTATCAAAACTATGCCCTTAAAACTATAATATAAAAAAAATAAAAATATCAATAAATTTCAATTAAGATCACTTTTTAAATTTATAATTTATAATTTTTTAATTTATTATAAAAAGTTAACAATAATTCATATATATATATATATATTTGTAAACTCATAATGAGGATAAAAGGGTAGAAAGGTCATTATATAATTAAATTGAATAAGAATAATTTTGTATATTTATTCATAAATGATATTGAAAAATTTTCTTGTTGAAGAGAGTATAGATAAATAATTTTTCACATTCTGCTAGAACATTTTGATAATTAGTGCTTACCGATAGTGGAGTCAAGATCCAAGAATTATGATTCAATATTTTAGTAAAGCTAAAATTTATAAATTAGTAGAAATATTTTAAGTGATATACATAATTTTTTATAAAATTTTAAAAAGTTCAGTAAAGACATACTCCCCTACAAGAATATATATAACTGCTACCTTTGCTCATCGATATAACTCACTTATTTTCGACTTTAGAAAGTACAAAATATCAGGGTGGTATGTGAATGAGTTAGTACCGGGTGCATTTTTTAATAGGCTCGCCAGTCGCCAGCAGCTGACGAGCTTAAAGCTTGAAAAACTCAAATTTAGTTTCAATATTAATATTAATAAGACATGAGTCAAGTTTAAAATCAATTCAAACCTTTAATTTTTGAGTCGGTCTGCTAATAATTGTTGAAATCAGAGAGAAATAATGCAAATTACACAACTTTCAGTCAGTTCCAAGCAAATAAATTTAATGAATCATTGCAGAGATGTCGGTCTTAAATTGTTGTCGCTCATATAAGAACAACAAAATTCAATCTCTCATGTGATTGTTGTGCTTCTCTTTGTGTCTATATTCATCTCTGTCTTCTCATCCCATTCTATTTTCTTTCTTTTATTTACAGGTCCTCTCTGTCTCTCCTTTTCCTCTAATTCCTGACCATATATATTTTTGTTAGTTTAAAATTCATCTTGGCTTCATGTATATTATGTTATGTGCATAAATAAATTTCTAACTGGACCAGGGTCATCTTTTATTTAAGTTCATGATGTTAAATTGTCATTACATTAAAATTGCCAACAAATGTTAAGGTGCGGTTGTTGTTCTGAAACAAAATTATAAAAAAGTTATGATTATGGAACCTAGCATGTTGAAAAGGGATGCATAAAACCTTAATAAAATATCAAATATTTTAAGTCGAGTTCTCGGCAACCAGACACACTTTAGAATAATATTTAGGTGACTTAAAAACTCATCAATTGCTCACATGTCTTCCACGAAACCAAATCAATTTTAAACATTTTTATTCAAAGAGAACACTCTTAAATGGCCAAATAAAATTGCTTGAGACGGTTAGCAAAATATCCAAAAAATAATTATGATATATTATTAATATATATATCACTACCGATTAACCATTGATATAATATCATATAATATATTAGATATGATTTTAAAAAAATTAAATTTGATTTATTATCAAATTTAATAGTGTATTCCGTCATATCAATACTAAATTATAGTTTCCAAATGGAGAATTGGATAATAAAGAAGCTGATATGTAAACCATTAATTAAGGCTATTTTTTTTCATATTTTTTTTTTGGCTGCAATTAGTTCCAGCATTTCTCTTCTTCCCGTATCTGCTGTTTCTGTCTAACTGCCGCCAATGAGCGAGGCAGAACCTCGATGGAGAGCATAAATGCAATGCACGCTTTCTGTTGAAACTGGGCGTTAGATTCTACCAAAAACACGCATGCAACGTCATGCAATATCTATTGGGGGTATGTTTTGCCACTTCCAAACAAAACCATTAATTTTTTTAACAAAATTAATAATTTCATCAATTAAATTATTAAATAATAATAAAATAATTTTAAATTATATAAAGTTATAATTTTATTGATAATTAATTATTTATATAGAAAATTTTATCATTTTGTATAGATTCATATAGATAATTTTATCTCTAAATTATTATATAAAAAGGTGAAATTATTTATCAGAATTAATGAAATTATAACTTTATATAATTTAAGAATTATTTTATTAACATTCTATAATTTCAAGAATAAAATTATTAATTTTATTATTATTTTTTAATTTTATGTTCAACAAGCAAGGCGATGTCGTCTTGTCATACTTGCCGCCCTGCTTCTTTAATTATTGATGCTTCAAATATCTTACTTCAGAATCTCATTGCTGGACTTTAACTCTATTCCATTCTATCCTGCAATTTAATATGATATATTATAGTTTCATTAAAAAGATATCATATAAAATCTACTTTGATGTTGAAAAGTGGGTTTCAAATATTCTGTAGTAAAGTGCATGTATCAGGTTTGATTTTCACAAATTATAAGTTATTTCTTGAAATTAGGGTTGGCTTATTTTTACAGTAACATCTCATTTATGAGAATAATTTCAATTTATAATTATTTATAATCAAGATAATAGAAAGTATTTTAATTATACAATATTAAATGTAAAAAATGTGGTGAAAAATAATATTTTATCTGCAAAGAAGAAATTATTATTTTTCAAGAAAAATATAAACTATCTCAATCAACTTTAAAATAGTTGTATTTTACATCCACAAGCTTTGAAAACTTACAAATTAAGCCTTTAAATTATATAAAACTTATAATTAATACTCATTATCTATTTAATTAACTATTTTATTAAATTATGTACTTTTTTCAATTAATTTTTAAATAAAAATTATAATGTTATTTTATGTTGATTTATTACATTATTTTCTGTGCATAATTTCTATATTATATAATTAATAGAAATTATAAATTAAATATATAGAATTTTAATTAAGTGCTTAAAATGAATTAAAAAATTATATGTAAAAAATGACATAATAAAATAACATACAATAATATTGTGATTCTTATTTAAAAATTTAATTAAAATATTATATATTTTGATAAAATGATTAATCAAAAGAATGATGGGTGATAATTACAAGTTTTTTATAATTTAATGGTTTGATTTACAAATTTCTAAAATTAGTGAAGATAAAATGTAACTATCGCAGGATTGAAAGAAGTATTTTACAGCTTTTTTCCTTTTTTTTCCAGTACCATAATATTACATATTATTTTTTTAATCATTATGTACACAAGTGAAATGAAACTCACGAATGAAATTTTTACATGAAAAATGACATCTTGTAAAACAAATGAAGCGTAGGATATGAGAATTTTATTTGGTAAACATCTGGACGAAATATACACACATAATCCAAAGATGTCAATTAAAATGCTAATTAAAAAAATAAGATATAATGGAACTCGTGTTATTTCTTAACATTGTCCAATCATTTGTTGTTATTGGAGGTCTGTGCGTGACTGATGATGCTTATGCTTGTAGAAATCAATTTCCTGGGTTTTCAAGTTATAAAAAGAATCTTCAATTAGATGTGGTTTGGTTTCATGTTTTTTCTTTTTTTTCAAAGTTCTTATTTCTAATTTGTATGAATTGAACTGAAAAGGACATAAAGTATTTAATCGGGGGTCAGTCTAATTAATCATTAATCCATTAGAGAAGAGTGCTCATCTCCTCTTATTTGATAAGTTTTACAAAATAATTTATAATTTATAAATTAGTAATCTTTTAAAATTATTTCAAATTCATTTGTTCTTATTCTTTTAATTAAATGATAATATATATATATATATATATCTTTATTATTTAAGCAAATATTTGACATATCTTCATTTAATTTAATATACATAAATAAAAAATAAGTAAATAAGTAAATATGTGATATCATAAAATATAATTAATTAAATTTAAGGTTATTAGTTTATTATTTGGAAAATAAACAACTAAAAATTAAATAAACAAAAATGACATAAATATAATGAATTAAATTTTAAATAATTATATTTTTATCTTACATATTTTAATCATATTAATATAATTTGATCTCAAAATGTATATGAATTAATTTAAATGATAAATTTATTTTAATATATTCTTTTATATCATTTTATGATTTTTAATTATTTTAACAATTAATTTTACTAAATACATTTAATACAATCATTTAATTAATTAATTACGTCAAATGGAGCCCAAATCAGTTAATTAGGTTATACTGTGTATAATTCCTTATGATAGTGGATCTGCCTGCAATCTTACAAAACTAAAAGGCATGCACTATTGGCTTTATTGATAAAGAGCAGGCTAGTGATTCCCAAAAATCCTAGTGCTTTTTCGCAGACAAATGCTATCTTAGGCCATCAATTACATGCATGCATCTATATAATATAAAATCCAATGAAATTTTAGAGATATCCTCAAATGTGATGCATAACTTTCCCTGTATTTTTCTCAATGATCTGATTAATTCATCAAACTAAGTTGTTTCTAATTTGGGTAAATAAACACTTATTATATCATCATCTTTGGGTTCCATGAACTGCAGCTTCTGTGCAAATTATACTATATATGAATTTTGAATCGCAATAATTGAAAAGGAAGGAAACCCTGATTACATCTGCTAATAGCTAGAGAAAAAACTCTCTCTTTCTTGAACTGCAAGTACAGATGCTATCTTGGTTTGATTTCTTCTAAAAGCAAGTTACTTTTTTTTACGATAAAGTTTTGTAAATAAAAGTAATGGCCAGTCATTAATTAACGATCTAATCAGAAAAACAAATGCAATTTTTTCAAAAAGTGTATAAAGTGAATGAGATAATTATCTTTCTAAAAGGGGTCAGTGGAATCGAACTGCAAAAAGATGTAGCCATATTTATGGTTAAAGTTGTCGTGGAAACGTTATCTCATAAATATATATCCTTATTCAGCACAATAATAGAATCCAATTATGCTATTATATATCATTTTAAGGCTAACAAAATATTAGCTTTAGTGAGTAGCATACTAATTTTTTTTAGACTTATCTATTAAAGAAAAAGAATTTAAATCTCAAACATAACTCTTATCTGAAGGGAAAAAAATGTTTTAATACTTTAATTTTTGGAGTATATATGCTCTCCCATCATATATCATTTTAGGTTTAGGCAAATAAATTAATCCAATACATGCTGCTTCCTTGGAAGTAGATTCAACATTTAAGTCTCTTTCCTTGTTCATTAAACTGTTAATTTTTTAGCACTTGCCTCGTATCTTCATATGTCAAGTCAAAGTGACTGTGACTATACGTAAAAAGATATGTAAATTACATCAGATGGATCTAAGCTTTATCATCCAAATTATTAAAATGTGAAGGATTATATAAATGAGGTTGGAAAGCAGGAAATGGATGGAGTAAGAAGGAAGAAGAAGAAAAAGATGATTATTTCAAAGACGTTATATATAATGCAATTTTTTATGCTAACAATTAATTGTAGATTAATAAACTAACAAGCATGGAAACAGTAAAAAGATTTCCCTGTTCATGCAAAATATTAGGATAATCTTTGAAATTAGTTCTTTAAAATGTTTAAAAAAGCCAGAAATACAAATAGCAGCGAGGGCCCTCTCAAAGTGATGTAAAGAACCATGCCCCACGTAGAAAGGAAAAAAAAATAGCAGGCCAACGAGAATGCCACGTGTTTCCAGCACAGCCTCATGCTTACTTGGCACGCGATGATTGGTCACTGTTCACTGACTTGGATTTAAAACCAAAAAAGACTAATAGATCATCTTGATTTTTGACACTTGGCCCCACGTTCAAACCCAAGCAAACTATTAGTAAGCAAATCATGCAGAATTGAAAAGGAAAGGTGATTATTGAGAGGTTAGCCATTGTCAGATATCCTAATCTACCAATAATAATCTATATTTCTGCACAGAGAGAAAGAGAGAGAGAGAGAGAGGATATATAACTTATGCAAGTAAAATTAGGGCAAAAGGACACATTGAAAAGAAGCAGAGAGAAGAAATTATTGGCCCCAAAGAGAGGAGGAATATCAAGCCGTCACTCATTCTCCAACATCATCTTCCACCTAACTAAAGTTCCATCCTTAGACACAAAAAAAAGAAAAAAAGCTTCACAATCATTTTTATTATCTTTTCCCATATTCATAATTTTTTATTTCAGAATAATCTTCCACGTCACACTCTCCTCTTGACGTGTACCTTCAATACGTGTCCCTCATCGAGTTCTCAATTTCCCGTTGATTTAGGGTTCAAAGAAATTTCGGCAACTTTTGCCCTAGCTACCTTTATCAATCGTTTTCGAATTTTGATCATCTCTTTTCACTATGATTATGCAACTGCTCTTAGATCCAGAAGATATTCACTTGATCAAGAAGATATTTAGCAATAACTCCTGATTAGGGTTAAGAAATTAATCGTGTTGTTCTACTTTCGGAGTTTAACATTTAATTTCTGGGTGATTAGGTTTTGTTATTAAATCTTAATCTATGGGTGCTGAGGTTAATCTAAGGTTACATTAATCACTATTTTTCCGACAGGATCACATAGGAATGACCATAGCTTTCAGAAACTGTCTGTTCATCCATGCCACAAAACTTGTTCTTGGGACCACTGATTCCCTATTTCTTACAATGGTGAAAGAGACCCATCATCCGAATGAAGGGCCAAAGTGACCAATTTTACAAGTAATCCAGGGATATACTCCTCGGCGCAGCACTTTTATTGTATCTCTACCTTCATCAACATTAATTTCAGATACTAAGTTCCCTCGCCTCCCTTTTTGTCACAATCGTATGTAAATTGAATTGCGAGCTCCCTTATTTTTTCTGGCTAATCTTTATGGGCTAAAGCCAAAAAGCTAGGGCCTAAAAGCTCTATGATTTGTCAATAGAGGGTGTAACTTCTTACGGTTTATTTGGAAATCAACGAAGACAATAAAAAGGAGAAAAGAAAAGTAGTATTAAAAAAATAAGAAAAAAGAATTGATCTGTTTTTCTCAAGTACTTCATTCATTCATTTTTAAATATCATTATAGAGAAAAATTTTATATCTATTTATTTGTTATTTTAAAAAATTAATATTGTATTTATTTTTCCTTTTAAATATTATCCTTATTATCTAAATAAATTTTCAAATATTATATTTATTATCTAAATAAATATTTAAAACCTTTATTTATTTATTAATTTTTAATAGAAGATATACTAATAAAAATTATAAATCATCTTTTTTAAAATTAAGATTATTTATTGTATGTTTTGATTAATTGTTGTACATTAATCTTAAACACTTAAAACGGAAGAGGAGAAGTAGTAATTAAGGATGGTAACATAGATAAGTTATTTCAATATTATCAATTAAGGTGATAGAAAACTGTTAATAAAGATTTCTTTTGCCTTTTCTCCTCAATCTCATAGTTCATGTTGCAGAAGTCAATGTAAAGAATAATCAGAAACCTACTTATCGTTGGACATCAGAAATTTATCAGGCGGAACTGGTGAAAATCGACTGACCAGCCTGCTGGTCTGCTTTTTCGCAAAATGCAACATAAAAATAAAGGGAAAAGGTGCAAGACGAAGAATTCTCAGAAAATCACTCATTCTATTATCCTCACATAAATACATTTAACTTCAGAGTAGCTATGAGATTCGGTATATTAATGTTGGTATAAGTACATTTTTTATGTAAGGCACGATCGTTAAGGGTTTATTTAGCATTAAAAATTTTTAGAATTAATTTTATTTCATTTCAATAGAAATAATTTTAATCTATTTACAAATTAATTATATTATTTGAAAATTTTGTTAAAAATAATAATTTCAATTTATTTGTAAATGAATTCCTTTTGTTTGAAATGTATTAAAAAAACACATAGAATTCAATTAAAAAATAGATTTTAATAATATCATTATAACTATAATGTTAAAAAGAAAATAAATTTTTATCGTTTGTGGTAAAAAATTTCTAGTAAGAAGGGAAGGTAATTTGACTCTTTTTTCTCAGACGGGGTGGTGCACACAATTTGCTGGTGGAGTTCTAATCCCCTTGCAATAGCAAACGAATTTTAGAAGTAGTAAACAAAATGCACACAAATATGCAATCAAAAAGATACACAAATGTGTAAAGACACACAAAATAAAGCAATTCAAACATAATCTTTATTGTAATCTTTGTAAAGTCTCTTCAGGGTGCATCAATAGACACTAAAATGTATAGTTGGAAACTTCAAGTGCTCTTACTAACTCTCAAAGATATAGTGTTTGAGATTAAGAAGAATTGCAAAAGATTAAAGTCTAATGACGACAAAGTGTTGTAAATCGCTAGAGCGAATGCAGAATATATATAATGTTAAATCTAGCAAAAGAGCTATCTGCTTGTTGAGATAAGGGCATTTATTAGCCCTGACTTTAGCAGTTGTGAGCATGTTATCATTGTAGACAATTATTATTTCATGAGATGGTCGAACACATGGTTGAGCAATTGCTGCTAACTACTCATGATTTTTGAAAATTTGCCATTATACTCACCATAACCATCCTAGACATATCAATGATCACCTAGTTTCAAAAATCTCGCGACCCCAATCCCTTTCTGACTTTTCCTGTTGTGCTAAAAAAATAAAGATAAGAGCTTTGCCTTTTTCATGACTTTCAATTTTCTTCTCTCAGGAGGTAGCTGGCCTAGTTGAATTGTCAATTACCGAAACTTTACAAAATGATCTAACATTTATACAACATATATTTTGAACCAACTAAAATGAATTTTAATGAAATTTTTGCTGAATTTGATGAATTTTATAATAATAATAATAATAATGTAATTAAAATAAAAATTATAAATAAAATAATTTTTTTGACTTAAAATCAAATACTAATTAAAAAATAAAATAAAATCTTATTTCTACTTATGTCAAAAATCAGAGCAACGACACCAGTGCAAAATCCTTTCGTCTTGGAGATTTTGAATCTAAAATTATAAAGATCGAGGAGATCTTCCCTTGCATCTCTTTTATCAATTAAGCAAATCCATCCTAGCAAAAAATTTGCTCCACTTTTTTTATATTAATTTTCATTATGTACAACTAAAAAAAGAAAAAAATAGACTAGAGGAATCTGCCATGTAAACTCTGCCAATAATGATATTTAGGTGATGCATGTTCTGACAAAAATCCATTTTGTCCACATTTACATAATTATTATTGCCCATCTAGCATCTCATATTACCCAGCGAAAACAAATTATACAAAGAAAACCATAGAATATGCGAATTCAATATATTTTAGATAAGTCTACAACATATTTGATGGGCCTATGTTCCTTCATCAACAGGGGGACCCCGTATGAATGCCCCACAGTCGCATCCTTCCAAACTATTATTCTGTGATCGAAATTGGAACAGATGGGACTGCAATTTTCATCATTAGCTTTCAGTTCTATATCCAGCTATCAACTTGAATTATTTTTTTCCCTGTTTTCTCAAGAACTGTCCATCCATGTTCCTCGTTCTGCACTTTGATCAAATGGTTCACGTGCATCTCAAAAGAATCTTGGGACATACATTGGAAAGCATGGTTATGACCTTTGGCTGCTTGGTACTTAATTCTAAAAGTTTTGCTAAATTAATTAAATAGGATATTTTGAGAAAAAAATAGTATAAATATAGGAGGTAGATATGTTATAATATTGCTGAAGTAGAATTATATATGATTCCTAATTTCAGTTACATTTACCATTGTGATTACATTGCAAGAAATAAAATTTTTAAATAAAAATTGTAATTGTAAAGATTATTGACACAACTGCTATTTGTCCACTTACAAATAACAAATTTTAAAATCAACTGCTTGCTACAGTTTTTCTTAGGTTTCAAAATTTGAAAAAAAAAGTGTCAAATCCTAAAATTGATTAAAACTATTGGATAACAATTATTTATTTTTTAACATTTTGACTAAATAACTTTAATAATTTTTAGAGTTATGGTATTACTGGGCACTTGTTACTGTTGAATTCACCTTAAAATCATACATATAGATGACTTATATGACAGAGACTAGAATGTTCTAGCAAAATAATTAAAAAACTTTCCAAGCTCTTCTAGTATAGTTTGTCACACTGGGATTTCTTACTTATATGTCTGCTAACCCAACAATAGAACAAATTAAGAGTGCCACTTGTGAAATGGGGCAAGTTATTTACATGCCCTAGACAAGTATTAAACATAAAAAAAGAGTGTCTGACAAGAGAAAAATGACAACTCAATTTAGGGCAATCTTCATGTAAATAACCTTGATTCAATGTACTTGATAAAACTAGAAAACTTATATATATATATATATAGAGAGAGAGAGAGAGAGAGAAACCCAAAGCATGAAAAGTATTAAACAATCTCGACATTTTGGGCCACGGCCTCAAAATTTAAATGCATTCAACTAAACGTCATTAACGGAAAGTAAACGCGCGCAAATGATTAATTAAATTTTTATTAAGATCATTTAAATTATTCAACCATAATTTATTCCCAGTTATTTACATATTCAACCGTTCATCACATAGATTATGTGCCCTATGCCATGTGGTGAAAAAAAGAAAAAAAAAATCATCTCACATACAGGAGATGGTGGAAAAAAAAATAATAACCTTTTTTTTTTCATAATATAAATAAAAAGGGATATTTTGGAGGTTTTCACTAATAATTTTGTTTGGCATTTTGCCCATAATACAAAACCCTTATTGGTTACAGCAGATTTCTTGTAACTTTGGGTTTTCTTGAAACTTCCCACTTTAACTAACCAGCTTTACAAGCATGGCACTTCTGGATTATTATAGTAATAAATCCTAAACAGCAGAGTCTCTCGCATATCCTCCTAAGTCCTAACTATATGTATATATAAATATACGTGGTACCAACCTTTCTCCTTCTATACCTCAAATATTAATTCCAAATATTCTGAGTAAAGTTATAATCTCAAAGCCTCTTTCTTTCATAGATTATTTCGCATTCCTACTTCTTCTCTACCATACAATAAAGCTTCTGAAAGATCTTAGTCTATCTCTTTTTCTGTCTTCCTTTTTAAATTCAAAGAGCAAAATCATGGGTTTGAGAGACATTGGTGCCTCCCTCCCGCCTGGTTTTCGGTTTTATCCGAGTGATGAAGAACTGGTCTGTCATTACCTCTACAAAAAGATCGCAAACGAGGATGTTCTCAGAGGAACTTTGGTCGAAATCGACTTGCATACCTGCGAGCCATGGCAGCTTCCAGGTATATACTATGTATTATATATAAATACATATCTTTTTCTTTTTGGGTTTCTGAAAATCTTTGTTTTGTCACTGCATGATTATTTATCTCTTTCATTTTTTTTTACAACATCAAGATAGTCCGTTTTAGTTCTGTTTGTTGTTTTCTTGGTTTTTGTATGTGATGGATAAAATAATCATGGGTAACTTCATTAATATCCATAAGAAGCAGACAGACATGTATGGCAAAGTTAATGAACTGTGGAAAAAGTAGCAGACAAACTTGTTTCCAGAATAGAGGAAGACAGACACAGATCTAGAGAGAGAAAGAAAGAAAGAAATAGAGGGAGGTTGGGAGGAAAGCATAGCTTACTCTTTTTTTCTTTTTTTTTAAATGGTTAAGGTAATGACAAATTTTTGATGAATTATTCAGTGCCTTCAAGCAAATCATTGATTTAATCATTTTATTATATTTTAATATTTTTGCACATATAATCTATAATTGTGGCAGTATAATTGTTGGCGTCTTTTGTATATAGTTGAAAGCGCGTTGAAAGCAAGTTCTTTTTCTGTCTGATAAGAATAAAAATGATTCCTTCTGAGCCCTATCCGCTGCCTAATTTGAGTCACTATCATTGCTTTTCACCATTTTCCTCAGCCGGTAAATGGCTTTATGTATTTCAGTATTCTTTATTTAATTGTAGCGTAGTTAAATCATTCAATATATATATATATGTAAAAATTAAAAAACAAATTTTAAACATAGAGAGATATTAAAATTTTAAATAATATTACACATTATTTATGTTAAAAACTCTCACTTTCTTATTTATATATAGTATGAAAGCATATGTATTTTTCATGCGCAAATATTGTCAGTATCCACAATTCACATGCACATACCAGAGCCATTTCCGCCAGACTTATGTCTACGGTGCATGTATGTACACATGCACATGCAGCGGAGAGAGAAGTTGTGCACATGTTAAATGACTCTCTCTCTCTCTCTCTTCCTGTGTATACAGGCTCATTTATACAGTTGTGAGTTCAAATTTGATAGGAGGAAGGAGGATTAAAATTTTTCCATAGTCATTTTCTCACCTTCTTATTTTCACTCCTTCACTAATGTTATGAAAGATTAAGGCACTCTCTAAAATTTAGAATTTTAATCCTCACTTATCGGTGAAAAGTGCGGATGAGATGAGTAAAAATAGAACATAGGGCAAGATTTATTCAAAATCTTTATAAATATAATAAGATCCGCGTAGATAAGCCTGATATAACGTAATTATTTGGTCTGAAAGGCCGATGTATTACACTCAACCTAAACCCTGTAATTGCAATACCAAAAAGCAAAAAAAATACCAAATATGTAGATGTTGTGTTTTGGCTTCTTGCTCATTATGAGTCATGGACGTCACATGACTTTTTGACCTTTTTTTATACCTAAAGACCTGTTATTGTAATGCCAACAAGGATTACCATATTTGAACATGTTGTGTTCTGGCTTCCTTCTCATCATGAGTCATATGATTTTTACCGTCTGGATAATTCTGTATTCAACTTGTGGGATTCAATCACAAAATTTTGCGTGACAAGGTTATCAATATGTCATTATAAACAAAATAATCTTTCACACTTCCTTTCTATATTTGACTCATATACACGTGTGTAGGAAAGATTTAGAACTCACACTTAAATTCTGACTGCCTTCCTACATCAGAATTTAGTGTGAAAGTGAAACTATACAACAGCTTTTTTTTTTTTTTTACTTTTTTTAACACACAAAAACCCTTTTGAAATAGAAAGATATTGAATTCACTTCTCAAAAATTACTTTCAGAGACATTTTCTTTAATATGAAAAAGATTTCAATAACAAAATATAAGATTTGTTGTGAAGTATATATAAAAAAACTAATGTTTTGATATTATAAAGAGCATTTAATTTAAGTAGCATATGATTAGAAATGTATATAGGTTGGATTTTTAGGATTTGGGCTAAAATTTTTTAATGCATAATTGCATGAAATATAAGATTTAAGCCTAAGCTCAGCCCATTTAATTTAAAAAAAATTGCCTCAACCCAATCTAAAAATTTGATTATTTTTATTTTTATTATTATTTTAACTAAGAAATAAATTTTTATATAAAAATTTAATAAAATAATTAAATTTATATAAAAAAATTTATATAAAAATTTATTTTATATTAAAAATAATTAAATATAATTATTTTTTATAATATATAATTATATTATTAATTAGGCTAAATTAACTTATTTTTTATTATTATAGCCTGAACCTGACTTAAATAATAGTCGGCTCATAAAAAAAATTCAATAAATATTTGAACTATAAAAAGAGAATTTAAATTTTATATTTTTTAGGTTAGGTTTATCAGATCAAATAGATTGCTTGATCTATGTACAATTTTATGTATGATATTATATTAAATTTTTTCTTGTTTTCTTATTTTGTATTTGATTTTGGAATTTTATATATGCATATTTAGTAATTTGAACACTCCTATGATAAAAAAAAAAAAGAAAAAAACTAATGTCCTCATATTGAAGTAAGCTGCTGGGATTTGGTTCATGCATACAGATGTAAACTTGGTAATTATTATTTATAATAACAATGTTGACAAAGCAATGCACCTTCACCAAGCAACCATGTCTGAAAACACCATATACTCTTCGAGATACGTGAGCATCAAGTTCATTATTCAATTTTAACCTCAGTTACGATTCTCCCTCGGTTCCTATTTAATACAATAATTACCTTTCCGGTTCATAACTCATAATTAAGTCTTCACCTAGGTGATTTTGACTCCTTAATATTCTTATAAACATGATTAGGCAATTCCACTCGCCAAAAAAATAAAAAAATAAAAACCAACTTCTGCATACTTACATATACGTGATCTTTTCTTTGCGTATTTCATTGATTCAGACCACAAAATCCATCCATCATATGTATGAAACATTATGGAACCTTATGAAAATGATA
Source organism: Sindora glabra (assembly GCA_020226215.1). Lineage (NCBI taxonomy): Eukaryota > Viridiplantae > Streptophyta > Magnoliopsida > Fabales > Fabaceae > Sindora > Sindora glabra. The sequence goes on from CM035233.1 coordinate 67,031,825, forward strand.
CAAGCAAAAACCAAATTACGTAATTACGTATGTATGTAGCATAGTATATTAGCTCCTTGAAACTTCCAAACGCTTAAATTTGTCATCTTTTTGTGGTGGGAACCTCAAAAGTTGCTTATCATTCCTGAACCGGCTGACATGTTATTGATTGGGCATAGGCCTAATTATCCTACGAAAGAATAACAGTAGTATTTATTCGTCTTCTATCCACAACTTCTCTCACAATTGTATTTTGATTCAATTTATCATAAACTATAACTTAAATCAAATTTTATGGTAGATAAAACAATATTGTAAATAGATAAAAATAAATGTTTCTATGTCTGCTATATTATTTTTTAGTGCATGTTTGTTTTTATGGTACCAAAAACTGAGGCATTATTTGCTGTGTGATGGATGCATGGGCACTGTAGAGGTGGCTAAGCTCAACGCAAACGAATGGTACTTCTTCAGCTTCCGTGACCGCAAATATGCTACTGGCTTTAGGACCAATAGGGCAACGACATCTGGATATTGGAAAGCTACAGGGAAAGATCGTACGGTGCTTGATCCAATCACGCGAGAGGTTGTAGGGATGAGGAAGACTTTGGTGTTCTACAGGAACAGAGCCCCCAACGGAATCAAAACAGGATGGATTATGCATGAATTCCGCTTGGAGACCCCACACATGCCTCCTAAGGTTGGTTTCCGCTTTTGCTTGGCTTATTTTCAAACTCCTCATTATCATTATTTTACCGTTTCTATGCACATAAGGAAGCACTAATTATCTGTTGGGTGAACAAAAAAGAAAGAGCAAAGAGCTAGAAAGGGTTTGACTGTTTACTGTTTTTAAAAGTAGAGAATTTATTTGGAAATTTATTTTTAAAAATTATAATTTTAAATGTATAACTTAAAAATAGAAATATACAATTAACTTTTAGATATTTTTTGAATATATTTTTTTATTCTGTACATCAACTTTATAATTTCTTTATTTGTAATACTTACTATCTTCTATTTTTTATTTTTTAATCCAAAAATATTTTTTAAAAATATAAAAATAAAAATATATCCAAATATACCTAAAACTATCTTTCTTGAAAAAATATTTTCAATTCTATAATAACACTTAAATTTTAATACTACTTCTACTTACATTTTGATAAGTTATTTTAACATCATGATTGAATGATTTCTAAAATTCAGAAAGTGATTTGTTTATTTATCAAAATACAAGTGAAAGTAGTAATAAAATTCTTAGTATTACAGTATTACTAGCCAGAAATATTTCCCTTTCTTGGACATAAGCTAATGAGAAAATAACATTTTATGTTTTTTTTCCTCCTTCAATTATCTTGCTCTCAAGTCTCAAATGAATTATCATTATATGTTTGTATTTTGGACGAAGGAGAACAGAGAGAAAGAGAACAAAGAAAATAGAGGACCGATTCTTCAAAATGTTTGACTTCTTGCAATATTAGCATTTTTTATACTCCTTACGCAATTTAGAGATTTTTGAAAGATTTTCTACACATTTAAATGATGGAAAAAGAATTAATTTATTAACTATCTAATTTATTATTATTTTTCCTTCCAAATTTTCAAACATACCATTAACTTCAATTTCACATAAAAGAAACAAAGTGATTTTAATTTGTTTCCCCATGCAAATCCAAGAAAAAGCATATTTTTTTAAAAAAATAATATTATTTAAACATTTTGGTGGTTTTTTCACCCTTTAATTACACTGTATTAGAGCATTTCAATTTAATGCAGAAATTCTTCTTATCAGTAACATGCTTTGAGCTGCAAATCCAATAATATTATATGCGAGGTTTAGTATATATGCAATGATGAAGAGTTTTATTAGTTTTGTGAAAACATATTATCAAATTCAATCATCTGTTTAGCTGCTGTAAGGCTGCAACCAAACAGAGAATAATAGGTGATGAAAAGGAAAGGTTTGCCGCGTAAATTTAGTGTAAAGATAAAGAATCTTTCAGCGCATATTCGGTCATCACATCTAATTATGCTAATTAGGTCAAACTTTTGCTTATTTTGCTTGCAGGAGGACTGGGTTTTGTGCCGAGTATTTCACAAAAGCAAAGCAGAAGACAACAGTGCCAAACTCAGCCCACCCTTCACGTTTGAAACCACATCTTCTTCCCTGACTTTGGCTTCATCATCTCCTCCCAACCAAGCCATGCCTCTTGGCTACAATCATGGCCAGTTTACCTCTTTTTCCTCCATGGCAACCCATAATCATCAAAACCAGAACCCAAACAATTCCTTCATGAATCTCCTTCAATTTTCTCGGGAAACAAACGCCAACAGCACTGTCACCCAGATCAGCCCGAGAGGCGACCATGATCATGGAAATGGGTTCTTTTGGGACATGGATATGGAAGAAAGTAGCTTGCATGATGGCGGCGGATCAAACTTGGATGGGTTCAGATTCGAGATTGATAATAATAGTGTGGTTCTTTTGTAAAATTGTATTATGTAAATATATGTGGTTCTTTCAAATCCACCCCAAAAAAATTTGTTGATTTGTGATGTAATTATGGTGTTTGGTTCTGAGTGACAAGTGTCATGCATGATTTGGTTAGAAGTCTTACGATGTTGTGGTGTACTGTTCAAGAGCATAGCATATAGTTATCAATTAGGGTTTTTTTTTTTTTTTACAATTGTTTACTTTTTTTAATTATTTTGGGGATATACAATTAGGATTTGTAGAAAACATTATCATTGATGTACAAATTCATTAGTATGAAGTAATTATACACTACTTTTATGTTCCGTCTTACCCTTTTTGTCCTTTTTAATTAATTTCCTCTTACAAGTCTAATTTATTGCTGTGTATCAATTTCTTCTCTCAAAAAATATTAATATTATTTTGATATCTAACAGATAATTTAATATAGTATTTTAATTTTTTTATAAAAATTGATAATTAATTAAAATAATATTAAAAATTTTATTATTCCTCATTTTTCCACTCTTTATTTTCTTTATTATCATACCTCTACCCTTCGATTCATAGAAAACAGATAATTTGTGAGATTGGCTGTGGTTTGGTTAAGCTTTGTTTTGGGCAAGGCAATGAGGAGAAGGAAGGAAAAAGAAGAGGGATGTTTAATTCTTAAGATTACATAACTTCAACTTTTAAGCACTTTTGATGATGGGGAAATAAGGGATGCAGAGGAAAAGAATCTCATATTATACCATTTTCTTGTGTACTACTGTTAATAATCATAATTTTTTATTAATAACATAATTTTTAATAATGATTAATGTTCATTAATGATAATTAGTGTTAAATTTTTTTAAAAAATACAAGTAAAAAATAAGTCATAAAAAATAGTTTATTATTTAATCAAAATTTTTCTCCCACTAAAGATGTTTAAAATCAAATATCGCTAAAAAAATTAATTATTATCAAGAGTTGTACTAAATATAAAATCATAGTATATATTTAAATTTATCAATAATTAATTATTTTTATCATTATTATAATTTTAACATTATGCCAAATAAATCCAGATAAATTAGTTAAGAAGGAAAATAATCTTTTATTTTCCCGTTTTATTCTCTCTCCTGCTGTTTTTCTTGAACATTATTCTTCCAAACTCAAAATATATCCTGCCTGTTAGGTTTAGTGCTGCTCTTTAGTTTCTTCCAATGTATAACTTAAAAATAGAAATATGCAATTAACTTTTAGATATTTTTTCAATATATTTTTTTATTCTGTATATTAACTTTATAATTTCTTTATTTGTAATCCTTACTATCTTCTATTTTTTATTTTTTTAATCCAAAAATATTTTTTAAAAAATAAAAAAATATTTTTGAAAAATAACTTTTTAAAAATATAAAAATAAAAATATATCCAAATATACCTAAAATTATCTTTCTTGAAAAAATATTTTTAATTCTATCATAACACTTAAATTTTAATACTACTTCTACTTATTAGTATTAAAGATTAGTGGTCTTTCCTCAATTGCCAATTACAGGGGATGGAAGAGAATTTCAGCTACTGATGCATAATGTATTCGATGCTTTAGACCGATGATCAACATACAATTACTTAATTAATTGTTTTATTTTGTATATAAATTAAATTCGACTTCATATATGATCCTTCCTTTTAATCTACAGCACTACTTTACAATAATAAACAATTACACACTATATCGTTAAACTACGTTCAAAATCAATTATACACTTATACTTTAAAATCCAGTATTTAACCCCTTAAAATTATAACTAAAATAAAATTAAATGTTATCTTTGATCTTAATTTTGATAAGAATTTATTGATTGTACATTATCTTCTTGATCTTATTCGCATTTCAACTCATCTTTAGTAATTAATCAAGTTAAGGCTTATAATTTAACCTTATCAATTCATATCAAACAGATATGAAATGAATCAGAGACTTGTAAAGATTTAAAAGCAAAAACAAGTAAAAATATCATGAACGTTACAATATTTATTAGTCTATAATTAACTCTCAAGTTTCATTTGAAAAAACCAAAACAAAACTACGAGCTACCAATTTCGTTTTATAAATTTTAAATATATGAAAATTAAAAAAAAATTACCCTCTTCATAGAAGCATGATCCCTTCATTTTATAGACGGAAGCTCATCGAAATTATTCTCAATTCACCATAAAATACTTAAAGTAAATCATAACTTTTAAATTGTGTTGGTGATGAGCAAGCATAATGAAGGGATTAATCAAATTCTGAAGATTTCATTATGACTAACAATGATTTGATATTATCAATTAAGTCAAAACTTTGAGAAAGCTAAGTGTCAGATTTCATAATTGAGGGCAGTATATGATTTTGAAACATAATTCAAAGGACTAATATTTACTTGGATGATAAACAACATATATATTATATTTAAATATCTAAAAAATTTCACCCAAAAAATCTAAAAAATAATTATATGTTCTTAGTGCTCACAAGTTTTATAATATGAAAAAACATATGGTGCTCACAAGTTTTATAATATGAAAAAACATATGGTTCCAAGAATTATTTTTCTGTCTTATATTAAATTAATGTATATATGACATATCTTATAAGATTATCAAAGAGAGTATTATAGAATATATTCTAGGGACCCAAGAAATAACTCCTTTTGTAATTTAGAGACTTTACCAAGTTTACACTTAATGTTATAAAAGTAGATGATGATAAAGTAATCATTGGATCAATCATAAATATACATATGAAAAATCTTCAATTAAATACATGTCAAGATAAAAAATTAAGATGATAATTGAGTGATCAGTTGATCATAAACATACTCGAAGAGACTTATTGACCAAACATGTATTAAAATTAGAAAGTAAGATAATAATCAATTGATCAGTTGATCATAAATATATGCCTGGAAGCCTATATTTCACCAAATGTGTGTTAAGATCAAATGAAAAGTTACTAGCTTTCACTAGTTAGATGTGACTAGGACAATTATAAGCAACTATCTAAATCTAACATCCCATTTACTTATTCAAAAAATTGAGTTACCCTAATTTAAAATCGATTAATCGTACACATGATAATTAATCGCTTGAACCATGAGTAATTATTATTAATCAATTGATTGACCCATTTTGACCATAATCATTATAAATCAACTTGGATTCGTTTATTTAATACTCATAATCATCATTTATTAATCATATACTCTTATAATAATTTATTTATTTATTTATTTAATACTCTTTATCTCAAGTACTATTATATCAGTTGTTGTAAGAAAGGTTTCTTTGCTTATGATTGTTCTTTCAACCTACTTGTTCGACATGCACTTCATGGAATATACAATTGGTTTGCCAACCTATAGAGCAATCAATGATGAATAACATTATTTGCATTTGAACCTAATTAGCTTTTGAAGGAATAAGTGAGAACTTTAATTTAATGATCAGAAAGTAAGATAATGATCAAGTGATCAATTGATCATAAATAGACACATGGAAGGCTATTCTCCCAACATATGTTAAGATCAAACAAAGAGTTATTTGTTAGCTTCCACTAGTTAGAAGTGATTATGATAACTATAAGTAATTACCTTAATCATTGAGCATATCAATCTAGCATTCGATTTCCCATCGAAAAAATTGAATTATCCTAATCTAAAATTTTATGCCAACTAATTATATACATGACAGTTGATTACTTAAGCAATGATAAACTGTCATTAACTAATTGATTGATCCAATTTCACTGTAATCTTATAAATCAGCTTAGATATGATTATTTAGCGCTCATGATAATGATTTATTAATCATACAATCTCGTAATTATTAACTTGTTTGTTGCTTTCAATTCCTCATATCATATGTTGTAAGAAGGGTTTATTCCCTATGATCGTTCTCCCAACGTAGACATGAACCTCATTGAAAATAACAATTGGTCTGCCAACTCATTGAACAGCCAGTGATCGACAATATCAACCGGATTTGAACCTGATTAGCTTTTGAATTAACAAGCGAGAACTTTAACAACTTTGTCAAACACTCGGTGGTAAAGCGTATTCCAAAGCGACCAACGTTTAACATCTTTACATAAAATTTTAGGCTTTGCTCGATTTGATGCCTTCAATGACTTGGCTAAATCTATTTCCTTTTCAAGTCTCGAATTTACGTCGCATCGTTCTAATCATTAGAAAAATTAAGAATTTAATTCATCTGTAATTAAATTCATAAATAAAATTATTTATTAATGTAATTTTGAATTAATTAGCTTATAATCCTTTTATTACACAAGGACCATATTTAAGATATTATCTCTAAAGAGACATTAATTTTAGTTTATTCAAAGTTTGATTAAAGAAAAAAAATGCCAAGTATTCAATGTCTTTTGAAAATTTTTATTATTTTCAAAATATAATTCCTAATTTTTATATATGTATATGCAATGATTTAACCACTTTTATAAAAAAAATCATAAAGAAAGTGAATCATTTCATTTATCTTTCAACGGAGAATATTAGGTACGTTGGAGACATTAACCAAACGCCTGATTTAGATCATTCTTGGGGTAAATCTAATAGCATCCTTTTCCATGTGCATTGACAAAGGGCATGCATGCAATATATACCAAAAGAAAAGGACATGCCATCAATAATAATATGCAACAAGTCATGATAAATAAAGGGGCAAGAAAACACACTTTAGCTTGTTCGTTTTGATTTCTCTTACTTTTCTTTTCTTTTTTAATTATTTTTCTTTTTAACTTTAACTCACATGGGTGTTTTATCTCTAATCATCTTACATAAATTCGATTTCACAATGTGTTAGTTATTTGTCGGCACACTTGTCAAACGATGGAGCAACATAGGAATGATGGGCTCCATTAGAGAGATTCTTTCATTTTATGACACTGAATGCTTTTGCTTTTGTTTTCTTATCTTTTGATTCTTGTAGCCATTGTTTTTTCAAAGAGCTTTGTTGTAGGTATTGTTGAATTGATGGCGGCTTCAACTTTCTTTTTCAGCTGATAAAGACCTGAGTGAATTCATAAATCATAAGCCAACGGACATAAATAATTGAGAGGGCCGATGATTGGGGGAAGTTATATGAGCTAAGAAGAAACAATGCAATAATTTATGGGGTTATGTGCTTATTACCATTTTGGAAAAAAGTCTTGTCAAACGCGTATTTTTATATAAAATTTGTGACTTTTTATTTAAATATTGTTTAAAAAAATTCAAAAAATTTTCTAGCTGCAATTTTAAACATTGGGATCATAACTTTTTTTACATATTTATTGCACGTAAAACTTATACATACTCACAAATTTTATATGAAAATTTGTAAAACTAATGATTTTTGGGTTAAACTTACTTTCATAAAAACTCACTATTTTTTTCTAGAGTATACTACAACAACAAAATCCTAATTTATAGGATAAATTACAATCATTTTTTTTAGATTTAGTATAATTGCACTCTTATATTTTCTATTTTCAAAAATATATATAATCTCCTTTTTCATTTATATTTATTTTTTCTTTATTTTAAACATATACTTATTTCTCTAACTCTTACAAAATAAAAGAGGTAATTATTATTTTTAAAAATAAAAAATGTATATAATTAGATTAAACATTTGAAAAAATGAGTATAATTTATTCTAATTTATATAATATTAGTCGTCTTAGGATATGAAGCTCTAAGTCTTTCGTCAGTTTGTGGACTTCTAGTTAGCTAGCCTTGCTACCTATTGTGTAAATGGATGAAAGTTTGGCACCATTAATAATTATATTTTAGATTTTTATTTAAGATTGGTTTATATCCATTAAGAATTATGATTGAAACACTGATCTCTTGATCATCATTAGCATCATTAGAATCAGAGGTGGAAGAGGAGGAGTTGGAAATTGTAACCCCCAAAATGTGGAATATCCAAAAGAACTTGTATATGTTTCGATTGAGATGGATAATTAGTTTGAAATTTTAAATGCTATTCATGAGAACACGTGTATTCATTCATTCAAATCGACTATAGAGTGGCAATCATCGTTCGTAATGCTTGGATAATTGTCGGGACTTGGGAGTGTTTATGATATACCAAATATAACGATGCATTACCAAAATCGAAAATTTGGATTAATTTATTTATATAACCTTATACAGATGAATTAAGTAAGGTTTTCGATTTTTGTGATGTATTATAAAATTTTTTATAATTGTTTAATAAAGTTATTATTGGATTAAACAGCAACAATTGAATATATAATCATATCTAAATATTTAAGGCAAAAAAAAAAACATATCTAAATATTTAATATAGTAATAAGAATTAATTTTCTTTATAAAAAAATAATAAATATATTTTGCAGGAAAAATTATACTCACGTAGCTCTGAGATTTAATCAATTTATATATATATTCATAATTTCAATAATATGTTATACACTCATCTCCTTATTTTTCAAAAGGAGAGGTGATGAGTGTACATTTTAAATAGGGGCAATTTAAACTCATTTTTCCTTAAGGATTAGTATAATTACAATATCATTATTTTACTTGTTAAAATATACATTGACTTTCCTCTCTCATTATACTCAATTCTTTTTATTTTTATTTAAAATATATACACCCGCCTTTCTTATTTAAAAAAATGAGAGAGGTAAATATATATTTTTTAAAATAGAAAGAAAATAAGTGTAATTAAATTAAATTTTAAAAAATGGAAGTGTAAATTACCTATTAAAAAAAGAGGGACAATCATGTATAAAAAATAAAGATCAGTGTATATATTTTAGAAAAGGAGGGGAAATGAGTACAATTTTCCCTCTCCGCTCTTAACTTTCCTTAACAATCACATTATCTGCCGGTAGAGTATATGGACAGAAGATTTAATCCCTATCCGATTTTCTCAAAATGGGAAGGGAAGAGAAGAAATACATGAGAACTAAGCAAGATACAAACTCAGAAGTACTTATAAAACAAGGAGACTGGGACAGGAAGAAAGAAAAAAACAAGCTGCTGTTCTCTTGCAATCAATTGATAACAACTCATCATATAAAATAGGACTTAGATTCAAAAAAACAAGCTGCTGTTCTCTTGCAATCAATTGATAACAACTCATCATATAAAATAGGACTTAGATTCAAACATTAGAGGAAGTGACTTCTGGAATTAGCCTTTTGTGCTTGTCATCGAATTTGGCATTGATGTTCTTATTCCCAGTTGGCTGTATTGAGGCCATTTGCTTCTCGACTGTGGCTTTCACCATAAACATCATGTATTTATTGTGGACATAAAATCTTAATGAAGAAGCTTCCAAGGAGTTCCTTAAGCAATAAGCATCTGTCATCATTCATATATGTTGTTTTCTTCTACAGTTGCTACTTCTTCTTTGTGTTTAATTTTCTTCACGGATTCATAGAGCTTAATCATAGTTTTTCTCAGTGGCAAATAATCAAACACCACGTGTTCAACCAGCTAACGTGCTGCAGCAGCTTTTATAACGTAAAAAGCCCGACCTTGTGGCCCGATGGAAAAGTAAAAGGCCCCATTGCAGTTTCTTGGCCGAGTGAGTAATGTACAGTCAATTCACGTTTTTCACTCAAAACAGCTTACCAAGTTCGTCTGCATATTAGTTTTTGATTGATTTTATACAATACAAGACTTTTTTATTATTTTTTGACACATTAAAATGCGTTAGATTATTATATGATATTTTTCGCATTTGTATATATAACGTTAGTTTGAATCAAATTTGAATATCAGCTATTATATCATATTTAAGTAACATATGAATAACATATACTTACCAAGCATAGAAGTGTTGATCTTATCTGATATGAGGGGATGAGTATAAAAAAATTGAAAGAATGTATATAATTTTAAAATTTTTAGGTGTGCCAATCTTTAAATACTATGCATAAATTGAAGGCATCATAAACTTTAAAGGGCCATGACTCTCACATGTCATCCTCCCTCCACCAAAATGATCTTTATAGAGGTGCTTGAATTAAAATTGTTAGTAAAAAAAATTAATGTTTAAGCGTCTATTTATTTTAAAGGAAAATATTTTTCATAAAACGTAATTATAAAATATATTAAAATAAAAAATATTTTATTTATTTAATATTAAATATTAAGAATTTAAGAAAATAATTTCTTCTTTTTCAAAGAAAAATTTATTTTCTTCCATTATTATAACTTTGAGTATAACTTTTTATAATTATAATTTTAAATAGCACATTTTTTCTTCATTAATATATATATATATATATATATATATATATATAAATGATATTATTCTATAAAAATGCTTTTGGACAAAATAAATGAAAATTTGACTTATCTTTATTGTAAAATATTCTATACTATTAATAAAAATACTTATAGAAAATACTTATGGACAAAATAAATAACATGCCAATAAAAATACTTGTGAAAAATACTTTTGGACAAAATAAATGAAAATTTGACCTATCTTTATTGTAAAATATTCTACACTATTAATAAATAAAAAAAGAATACATTATTAAAAATGCATAGGTAATTAAAATTTTTTAACTCTAATAAAAAAATTTTGATAATTTTTTATTGACATAATAACAATGGTAGAGTTATATATATTGCAATATGGAGGCCTACACTCATTAACTTTATTAAAATTTTATATAAAATTATGTATATCATTTAAAATATTTTCACTAACCTTTAAATTGTACATTCACTGAAATATTAATATAGATTAAATAATAGTGTAAAGTTTGTTTATATTAATAAATTTAAATAAAAAAAATTTGTAATATTATATTATGTTTATGATGGATCTCCCCATACATGTGGGTGGATCAAAATTTCCACTAAATCTTATATTGTAGTGGGTCATGATAGAATATACTTATCCAATTTTCATTAAATTAATTAATATTAGATGTAATTTTTCTTTTTTATTGTAAATTGTTAATGGTTATTCTAATTGCGTATAGTTCAAATAATATCTAATATTTTAAAGATGTGTGTGCTATCCACTTATTTAACAATTCTTGTCATTATATATATACATATATATAAACATATTATTTGTAAAAAAAATTAAATCCAAAATTAATTAGAGGGACACATGCATACTAACTCATCAATAATATTTGATTTCGATATATAATCGATCTTTAATTTCTTTACCACAAAAAGGAAAAGGTTTAAAAGTACAAATTAGATGATTAGGTATAGCAGTGGAGCCAAGAGGGTTAGGCTACGTCCTAGCCTCCCCTATTTTCTAAAATTTAATATAATATATGTAACGAAAATTTATATGATTTCTTAAATTTTAAAATATTTTACTTCTAGTCCTCCTAACATAAAATTTCTACCTTCGCCGCTAGCTAGGTAGACATCTCATCATAGGCCAAGTCTACTTGGGGATGGAGGTAAATTTGTTTTGGCGGTGAAATTTTTTAATAGAGTTATGATATTTTAAGAAGTTATAAATTTTATATAAATAGTTATATTTTATATCATTTATGTCATATAAAAAAATTGAGATTTGTAAAAAAAATTAATTTAATGAGATTTGTTCATAAAATATATAAAAAAAAATTCAAGATAAATTTACCATGAATAATTACCGGGACATGAAAGTTCATCCCCTCATCATATTATTTTAAATGCCGAGGTGATACAATTACACATTTAAGTGTGATGGATTGAAATTTCATTTTATAACCGATAAAAATGAATCATCAGTCACAAATTCAAGTTCCCTTTATCAAACATATGACCTCTAAGATCAAACAATGATTTAATATCATTGGACCAGCTACTATAGCAGTTATCTAATGAAAAATTATAACTTCATCAAAGTGTTAATAATTCTTAAAAATTTTCACCGTTTTAATACTCACAATTTGACCCTTCCTTGTGCTACTTGACCTCTAAAATAAAATAATAATTTAGTACCATTAAGTATATCCTTAACTATTATCTGATGATAGATTAAAAAAAAAAAAAGGGAAAAATGTTCTAACAATCATACAAAATCTCAAAATTCATTTCATCAATAGGAGACCTATTGGGCCATTCTTTTTTTGTTTGGGTTGTCCATTAGAACAGTAACCACTTTATTAAATCGGGACGAACTTTTTATGGGCCAAGTTTCAGTGTGCATGAAGACCCTCGAGTCAGCCTCTGAAATCCCCAAATAACCATTGCTAGATAGAATATCGAGGCCCAATTTTGCAGACACTATCACCGGACCCTTGTGCCTGATTGAAACACAAGTTTGCAATGCATATTAGCAATGACATACTTTAAATATTAAATTTTTATCGATCTCATTTTTATTTAAAATTTCTATTAATTTAATATTTAAAAAATTAAATACAAATCAAATTTAGTTAGTATCCTGAACGATTGATATTTGTTAGAAGATTAAAGTTATATTTGAACTTAAATCTTCAATATAAATTTTATTTCAAGAATAAAATTAATAAAAATTTAATATTTCAAAAAATAAAATAGAATTTTAGTTTTTCATTAATTTATTCTTTAAAAATTTAAGAATAAAATATGCTACTTTATTTCAATTTACAAATATACCCTCAACCCTTCTTAATAGTTTTAATGGTATCCATTATTTATTGTTCTTTATCGATTCACTTAATTTATAATTAGAGACTTATAATTTAACAGTATAAAATTAAAATATTATATTTACCATAAATTAAATATTTCATTTTAATGGCCACACACTAAATATTAATAGAAATATTCAAGTAGTAATAAAAATAATTATAAACATCAGTTACAAAATTTTAAATTCTTAAAAATAAAAAATGATAATCACACACACCAATATTTACATTTATTTTTAAATTCTTACACAAGTCTTTTTTATTTACACAATTACATTATGAACATGTTATTATCTTATCTACATCATTACATTTTTTTTAAGTTCAATCCTATTAATTATATCATAAATGTGAATATCATTGAGTAGTATAGATATAACATAATATATTTTATTTTATTATAAATATATTTTAAATAAATTAAAGATTTAATTTAATTTAATTAATTTTTATAGTTTTATTAATTTCAAATTATTACATAATTTATTTTCTTTTTATTCGTTCGATTACCCCAATAAATTATATAAATACTACATCTTTTATATCTAATTTATTGTATATATTTATATTTACTCATATTATTTGTGGTTTAAAAACTAATGTTACCTAATAATATGTTAAACAACTAAAATGAGACTTTTTCTTCTCTTTTTTATTATTATTTGAGACACGTGTTAACATTGCCTAATTTATTCTTTAATTTTCTGTTTTCATTCTTCAATTTTTTCATTCTATTTGAATTTTTATTTACATTTATTTTTTAAATTCTTACATTTTTTTCTTTTTATTTATTGAATTAAATTATGTGCATATTATTTTTTTATCTACTTTATTACATATTTTTTATGTTCACCCCTATTAATTATATCTCAAACATTATTATCACTTAATAGTATAGAAATAATATAACATATTTTACTATAAAAATATTTTAAATAATTTAAAATAATAATTTAATTATATTATTTTTATAATTTTATGACTTTCAAATTGTTACATAATTTTCTTTCTTTTTATTTGCTCTATATCTTTTTTATCTAATTTATTATATATTTTTATATTTAGTCATATTATTTATAGCTCGAATGCCTATCACACCCCCTCAAAAATTAGGATTGATTTTTATTCATTTATTTTAATATTTACGTACATATGTAATTTTAGTAAATGTTGTGGATATAATTAAGGATGTTAATAATTTTAAAATAGGTATTATTATTCTTATGATTCCCAGTGGGTTTCAAGTTACTTATACCTAAGTATATACTCAAATATAATAATTAAAATTTAATTCTAGAACTACATATTCAAGTATTGCCTTGTACTACTTATCTATTTATTTCTTGTGATGTACAAAGGTAAGGAAAGTTTATGCAGTAAGAATAATATTATAACTTGTTTATGAATGATGTGATTTATAAGTGTAATAATGATATCGTATGGGAATTATATTTCTGCTTAAATTGAGTTATAAATGAATATTGTGAAAGAAGTGAATATATATTCAAGATGTGATATTGCACCAAATCTAAATGCTTATTTATGAGAGATATAAGGAAAATTGTAAAGAGACAAAAATGACATTTGCAAGAGGCATAAAAAAGATTTGAAAGACACAACGTGGTTTAAATTGCTTTTATTGCTTATTGCATGATAATTAAATATAATCTTATTTATCTTATGTAATATTGTGTTGGTCAATATGAATTTGAGATATGGAATGACATCTTTATATAGTTGTTTGCTTAGTTAATAAATAGATTATTTATTTATTGAATGTTTTCAACTCACTTTTTAATTCTTTCTTTCAAAATACCATTGTAAAGGTTCCATTTCTTCCACCAACCTGACAGAAGTAAGTCCTTTGCAGCACAATTGACGAAATAGCTATAATTGTAAATAGAGTGATTGGCTATTTATAGACTTTATATATAAATAAATCAAACTTTTATATAAATTATATTGCTTAAATGCTTTTATATATTTATAAAATAACTATTTCTTCAATTTTGTGTAATGGTACAAATTTTAGAATTTAAATTAGGCTTATGAAAATCAACAACAAGTTTCACATTGATCACAATTTAGCAAATTGTGACAATGCTAATATCATTTATAATATAAATGTAATATAATATATTTTATTTTTATTATAAAATATTTTAAATAAATTAATATTTTAATTTAATTAAATCATTTAATTGTATATTTTATTTTTAATTGTTATATTATTTTACAACTCATAAATTGTTTCTTTAGATTTCATTTGCTTTGTTGCATTTTTTTTTTACATCCACTATTATTGTTTGCAAATTAGACACTAATGCCAAAAATTGGTATAGATATAAGACGGCATATTTAATTTTATTATAAATATATTATAAATACGAATGATGTTATCATATAGGTGTCTATTATTTTTATATTGTTAACATAAAATTAATATATATGTAATAAAAGGAAATAAATATTATAAAAGCTTTAGTAAGAATATTTTCATACTGAATCGATATATTTAATTTTATTATAAATAAGAATAATTTTACATGTAAGTGTATATTATTTTCATGCTATTAACATAAGATTAATAATATGTATATTAGAAAAGGAAAAAATGTTGCTAAAATTTTAGTAGGAACATTTTAATACTTAATGATATTATTAGAATATTATTATTAATTTGATGTAATAAGTTCTAAATTGTGTTTGTTGTTGTAATTATCTATAGATCATGTATATAAAATTTTAAGATTGTAAGCATTAGAATTAGAATACTTAAAAGTGCAAAATTAGTATAATAAAAAAGAAGTTAACATCCGTCAATTCTCGAGGGATGTTAGTGATATTTTTAAAAGTAGAGGGGAGGTCAATGAATTATGATCAAATATCACGAACGTCAATTAAATTTACCCAAAAAGAAGCAAGCGTGGGCTCACACCGGGATCCTCGAGCCTGCAAGGTCCACGTGCACACCTCTTACCTATGTCGACTACAGTGGCGTGTCCCATCCTGACAAAGTAAGCATATCAGCCATTGCACACACATCAGTGTACATGGGATTGAAGCACGTGGCACCATATTGACACTTGGATCATAATGGACTGCTTTACTATAATTACCCCTCATTCATTCGTTTGCTTATTTTTTTATTTCGTACTTCTGTAATAAAAAAGATCAAAATAACTTGTTTAAAAATATTTTCCCGAAAAATAATTTTATATTTTTATTTAAAATTATGAAATATAAAAATAAAACATTTATTTTATCTAGTTAACATTAAATATAATAAGCATAATGAAAAATAATAACTTTTATTTTAAAGAAATCATTTTTCTCCCCAAATACTATTTTATAATTATAAAAGATATAAATGATACGATACTTGTTTACTTATATTTACATACGAATAATAAAATTTTCGTAACATTGTATTCCAACTTTCTATAATTTATCTCTCTTTTTTTAAGTGGATTCATGTGGTTTAATTAAGTATTAAATTGGATACTTATTTTTTTATTTAATTTTTAATTAGATCTTTATCATCGGTATATTTTCATTAATTTGTTACACAAGCTTAACACATGTATTCAAATTCCAAATATTCCTACAAATTTTTTAAATAAATCGTTATAGTATTTTATAAAAGTTTTGAATTGGTTGCTTAACTGATTGAAAGAAATAAGAAAAAGGAAAAAATTGTTATAGTACAATAATTAAAATTTAATTTTGATTTTAGTATTATTAAAATTGAAGTATATTTAATATATATTAAATAATTTAAATAATATTTTAAATACACTAATATTAATTTAAAACCTTATTAACTAAAATTACTACGCTATCCAATAAATTTAAAATTTAGAGTTTGTTATAAATTAAAATAAGCTAAATACAGATTAAATAATTTATTTTTATTTAATGATTTTAATATATATTTTTTGAAATATTTAATATGTCTTTAACTTACTTTACAACAAAAATTAAACTTTAATTTTATTAAATTGTATAGTAGTTTTAGTTAATTAAGTTTTAAATTAATAGTAATGTATTTAAAATTTTATTTAAATTTACATAATGTTATTAAGTATATTTCAACTTTAATAATACTAAATTTAAATTTTAAATTTAATTATTATAATTTATTATTTTTCTTCCTTCTTTTATTCCATCAGCGATCTAATTCAAAATTTTTAAAAAAATTTAAGGATCATTTTAAAAAATTAATGTAAGTGTAACACTTAGAATGTACATGTTGAGCTTATCTAGCAACTTCAAATTTGCATACTTCTATTTCAATTAATACACTATTGGTTATGACATTTAAAAATGATAGCAGATTAATGATAAAATTTCAATTAGAAATTAGATAAAAATATAAATAGTTAGATTAAAACTTTTAAACTATCATTTGGGGAAAAATTATATGGACTAAGGTATGATTTCACTAAAATTTTCTTACAAAATGTCATTAAATAAAACAAATAAAGTTTAAATAATACGATAGAGTTTATAAATCAATAAAATTTTAAATTTTAGAGATATAAGTTCAAAGTTACGGGGAAGAATACGTTCTTAAAATATTCACATATTTTTTTAAAAAAATATAAATAAATCTTCTAAAAATATCATATAATTTTCTTAAATTTTCAAAACTTACAAATAATCTCTTAAATCTTTGGAAAAATTAAAAATATTAATAATTTAACTTAAAATTTAAAAAATATATAATCACTCATAATTATTATTAACTATTTTTAATATAAATTTAATCAATTTTTCAATGAAGTTTTTTTTAAATAAATATTAATAACTGATTTAATTTTATAATATGTTTGTGATATATTAAAAATAAATATTTGGAGTAAATTATTATTAAATTTTGACTAAACTATATTTCAAGGATAAGATATGTATTTTTTATTTTTTATTGCTCCTTTGAATTCACTATAAAAAATGATTAAAAAATTATAAGTGGCTCATACTCTCCTATTTTCTTTAATTAAAATTTTGATATTTTTAATTTTTTTACAAATTCTAGAGAAATTATTTGTAAATTTTAAAATTTAATGTGATATTAAATCATATTACAAAAATTTATTTATATTTTTTCTTTTTTACAATCATGCATCTATTCCTCCTCTAAAATGAAAAATATTCATGCGTTAGACTTTGGTGGAGAATAATAACCTTATGCTTGGTGCAATAAAAAATAAATAGAAAGAAAATAATTTTGAATTAAAATTTTTCATTCACTTGATGAAAGAGAGAAAATAATTCTTTATTTTTCAACATATTAATATTTCAAAATTTTTCTTTCCCTCTACTTTCTATTCAAACTAAATTTCTTAATTTTCATTCGTTCTTTCTCATTTTCTCTTCATCAGGCGCACCATAATAAAAGGTTAAAGGGTAAGGTAGTCAAAATTCGAGACTAAGGAGCTAGAAATGGAGCCCACATTGTTCCTCTTTAGGCGGTCAGGTGAGGCCTTTCCGTACGGAGACACCCCCGCTGGGATGGGATCAAGTCGAGAATATCATTTTTTAATTTACTAATAATTTCCCCTAGACAGCCAGTAGGGTCACGTCACGTCATTTCTGTAATCTTGTAGTAATAACCTATTCTGCACGGGCTCCGCCACCTAAATATATATTTTGTAGGGTTAAAATGCACATACATTATTAGAATTCTGTATAATTATATTCGATATTTCTTTTTTTAATATATATGCATCTCTAAAGTATTTTTATCAGTGTAAAATTCTTTAAAACCTCCTTCGTAAAATCACGGAACCGTGAGAATTCAAATGATGACCGTAAATGCCAACCTTCTTTCCATTTAAATTACGGCACAATCGTTGGAGACAATTTTACCCTTAATCATTCACTTGTCAAGCTTCGAAATATCCGACGAAAAAGGAATCAATGTTGACATTGAAAAGAAGCAGAAACCCAGAATGCTATTTTTCAAAGTTGTGTCGGGCCATAAACTTTAGTTAATGACGATGGTGGAGCAACGTCGAAACATTAATTGCCGATGCTGTCGAGGTTTGATGCTACGAGGGCAGCGTAGGAGTACGATACCTATTAATGATCGCTTGGTTCTGTCACAAAGGAGAAGGAAACAATGATGAAGGCTGGAGCAACGGTGGCTGAGTTGCAAGCTGCAAATCTCCGACGAAAAGAAGGAGGAGCTGAGAAAATTACAAGAGAGGAAGAGATGCAAGAAGAAGAATATGGAGAAAGATCAATAAAAATGCCTTCAGTAAATATTGAATTAATTATAACGGGCTTCATAACTTAATAATTTAATTGAATTGAGATTCTGGTATCAATTTTTTTTTTTTATATATTTGAATGACCAGTAATTTATTCTACATTATCAATTTTTAAAATAAAGAAGAAAATTTAACATGATACACTTGAATATTATCTTTTTCATCTTTTACTTTTATCACATGAATTAATTTCAGTAGTTGTGTTCCAAAGAGAGTTTGCTATTCAAAATTTAAGTGCCGACATGAAAGGACGAAATTGATTAATGGAGGTAGCAATTAATAAAAATAAAAAAATAATGCTTTGTTGAAAATTTTTTATTTAAGTGAATTTAATATTTTTTTAAATTTTATACTTTTGCCTATATTTAAAATTCAATTCTCAACTTATGTATGCATTCAATGATTCAACTATTTTTTATATGACAAAAAATTGATGATTTGATTATAGCCAATTTGAAAAAATTAATATCTTTGATTTTCTCATTTAAATAATCGATCAATGTCAATAATATATAATTATTTTACTTTAATAATTTAATTATTAAATAATTTAAATATATTTATAAAACAATTATTTAATTATTAATAATTATAGTGATTTTATATTTATTTTATAAATGTAATGAAATATTAATATTTATTTTAATCATATGCAAAATAGAAATAATAATTTTGTATTATTAAAAAGTTATTTTAAATTTATAATTGCCAAACTAACTCAAATATAAAGTTTTTTAATAGAAAATGGAAATGTTTCAAATTTATTATTGTTTTCCATATCGAGTTTCTCTATAGTTGATTTTAGAAATTATAATTATAATTTACATTAATTAATGAATTTAATGTGACTGAAGAATTACAATGACAATAAATTTAATTAGGTTGAAGAAATAAGATGACATTTAATTGATTATATCAAATAATCAAATAAATTACAACAACACTACATGTGATAAAAGTAAGATTTGAAATTGAATTTTAAATATAAATTAAAATTTATTATTTAAATAGCAAGATTGTTGGAAAAATTATAAAATTCAATTTAATTGATATAAAAGAGTCAAAATTTAATTTTGAATTCATTTTTTGTACTATACCATTTTTTACTAAATTATATATTATGGGGAGTTTTTTGAAGTATTTATTATAACTAGGTCATACTACATATTTACATAAAAATATTAAAATGAATTGTATTAAATTTGTGTACAAAAATTATAAAATTATTATTTTTAATTAAAAATTATTGACTAGTTGAAATAAACTTTCCAACATTTACAAATATTTAAAAAAAAGTATTCTAAAAATATACTTAATGCTAAAATGATTTATTACAAATGGAGTTGATGTTGATTAGATAGCAGAAGAGGTTTGATGAATTTTTGGAAGTAAAGGAGAGAGGTGAATGATTTTCATCCAAACCTCAAGGAAAGTTAGTGAAATATACCCCTTTGTTATTATGAAATGTGATGTTGTTAAAATTTTAAATTGTACTTCTTTTTTAAATATTCTTTCATAAATGAAATATTATTTTTCTATACTTTTATGTATAAATATCATTTTTTAAAGAATAAAAGCACTCCTTTTTTATATATAACTATAATGTGATATTTAAACATAAAAATATAAAAAAAAAATACTCTTATAATCATAAGATGACAATAGTAAAGGACTTATAATTAAAAAGTTGATATCATTATTATTATATTCTCTTTAAAATATAATAATTTTAAATTTTATTTTGTAAAAAAAAATAATTAGAATGATCAATATACCTTTAGTTTGAAATGAAAATGGTATGTGTACAAAAAAATTTATTAATAGATATAAATAAATTATAATAAAAATAGAAATTAATGTTTTCATAAATTTTGAAATAAGTATATTATGAGAAATAAATGCAAAAAGTTTAGAAAATATGAAAGAATGAGATTTTAAGCTATTATAAATGATTTTGTACGTATGGAAGAGATTTATTAAATATTTATAAAATGCCCCTAAGAACTATCATCTATTTTAAGGTCATTACCTTTTTTTCTCTCCTCATTTTCCTAACTTTTTGAAAAACACATCATCTTGCTCCTCCCACCTTTTTATCTTCTCTATTTCAATCTAAAGTAAAGAAACTTCAATTTTCTTGAATTTCATTAATTAATCAAGGTAAAAAAATTTCTATTGTTAGGATTCCTTCTTGTCTCTCTTTTGGTTTAATGAAATTCAGGAAATTTTAGTTCTAATGAAGATTTGAAACCCTAGCTCAACGAATTCTTGATTGTTAGTGTGATTAAGGCTAAAAAATGTCAAATTTAGCTTTCTAGCATCCTTCTTCTCTATACTAAGTAAATAAATACTCCATCTACTTTTGCTAAATTTTGAGAAAAAAATCAGGTTTATGTGTTCATATAGGTCTGGTATCTCTATGAGTTTTATTAATGAATTTAATGATGATTTGATCTTATATGATACACAAAATGATTGTGAAATCTTGTTTATGATGAAAAATGAGGTGGTGAACCAATTATAGCACTATAAGGCATTTATGGTAAGGTTGAACAATATAAAAACACATTGGAAAATTTGAAAATTTATAAGAGAATGCAAGTTATTTTATGGAAACGGCTAAGTGTTATTCTAGAAACTTAAATAAAAGAACTTTTAGCAACAAATGGCACGCCCATTCTGCCTCTAAAAGAGCTTTTCTCTCCAATCAAAAGGGTGTTCGTTTGGTTCATAACAATTGATCATTTGACCTCTATGTAGCCTATAAGAATGAATGATTATATGTGAAATATTGGTCCTTAATGACATAATGTTGTTTATACAAAGAATAACTTGAATGATATGATCATGTAAAGAGGCATAAGGGTAAAAAACTTAAAAAAATGTGAATAATATATGACTTGATTAAGTTGTATAATGTGCCTTATGAAAAAAGATGTAAAATGACTTACATTATTATTCATAGAATAAAATGTAATATGTGACTATACAGTGAGGCATGGTATTGTTGATCTGTCATGACGATTTAAGTTTGTACCATGACATATGAAAATGAAAGCATTAAATAAATACAAATTAAGAAATATGTTAGAGGCAATATAAATGCCGAATAGATAATTTTTAGTAAAAGAAAAAGGGCACAGTATAAGATTGATATGGGAGAAATAAGGATGGAAAAGATATAAAATTGATTGGAAGTTGCAAAATGAATGTATATATCTTTATCTATGACCATTATATATGTTATGTAATGAGATAGATACTATCACTTGTAATTCTTGTATAACATGATTATGATACTATGATTATGGTGGAACCTCTTGAGACTACTTGGAAATGAATGTAACGGTATGGACATAAATAAGCCATTTTTTACTACTTAATGTGTGAATTGATATTTGTGAATATTTTATTGTGTTATATTTTACAAGAGGATGACTAGATGGATAAGATCACTATATTAATGTGCTTGTTTAACTTACTTCATCCTAAACTTACTTTTTTGTAACTTATTTTGTAAATACATAGGTTAAATTTACATTACCATGTCATTAAGTTAGGAAAGTCAACATACTTTCTAATTTGACTTTGATACCATAAGATATAAATACATGGATTATTTTAAGGCCTTATTCTATTTATAGATTAGGAGTAGATAAGTCATGAGCTAAACTTAACTTTATCATTTTTTAGTAGGAAATTCATGCTGATCATGATTGAGTTAAGGTAATGATAAAGATGGTATCAAAGTATAGTTTATATTCCTAGTGAGATGAGACCCTTTGATGAATCTTTTTATTACTTAATCATGTTAGTGGTAGAGTTTGTTCATGGATGATTATCTAATAATTATTTTAGTTATTGCCTATTTGTTATGAGAATTTTGTGAATATGAAAGTAACTAACTTTAGAAAGTAAGTATAAGATGATAAACTTGTGCACAAGAAATCATTCATGGGTTCTCAAACCTAAAACAATCAGTCAAAGACTAAGGAAGAAAAAAGTTTGATAATTTACAAGGAAATAAAAATTAAAGTTAAGATTAAGATGTTCAATATAATGAAATAAGTAATTGTGAGATCATTATGTCCTTTGAATACCATGTAGTAATCGTACATTGATATGACCATGAGGTAACCATATGGGAACATAGTTACATTAGTAGAGTGTTATACCAATAGCAATTGGGGTTGCAACTTAACATGATTATAAGTATTATTGGTATTATTATTACGATTACATAAAAGTGAGTTATTTTAAGCAAAATAAAAATACTTATGCTAAATACCCCTATTATATTGAATACGTGTCTTATTTGACATGAAAGCTTTTGAAACTTTAAATTGGAACTTGTATGGTTAAAGTACAACGTATCTTAGTTGAAATTTAATTATATTATTGAAATCCTTATGGTTAAGGAAAACTTGTTTTAGATTCATAAATATTTTATCTTTTGATAGAAAAATTGAATATAACTAATTAATCTTAATGAGATAAGTTAGGATGTTGTTAAAATAGTAAGGGTAAGACTATGAGCTAGATATATCTAGAATTATTTAAGAAATAAGAATAAACCATGAATTTTGTAACTCTATAAATGTGACATAAAGTACTTTGTTTATACCCTGAATGTGTGGTCTAAGGGCTCAATAAGGGTTAAAGCATAGAAAATCGAAGAATTGTTTTGATTGTAAGTTTGATAACCTACCAAACAAGTGATAATATGGAAGTCTTTAGGAAGTTATGAGGGTGTAAATGCAAATGGTTAAGTTACCTCCATTTCTAAGATTACTATAGGATATATAAAGAAACCAAAATTGTGTAATGTAACTAATTGTATAACCTTATGTCCCCTAAGTGGATATGATTGATGATTGAAAGAAGATTTAATTGGCGTAAGCATTACACTAGTGAGTTTGTAACATAATGAGGATAAGCTTTGACTACTTAATAAGATGCGAAACTAGATTAGTATTGACAAGTGATTCAAGGTACAATAGTATAAAAGTGACTAAAGGTATATGATAAGGGAAGATATAAAATTGTGTACATATGTATTGCTAAGATACGGAAATTGATAATATTTTCCTAATTTACATCCAAATTAATGATGAAACATGTTTAATGATGGAATTGTTTGCCATTAACTATAAGGACTTCACACATATTTTTCTAATTTAACAACAAATTTAATGATAGATACCAATTAACAATGGGATAATCAATCGCTAAATTTTAAAAAAATATTACTTTTAATGATGAAAATTATGTAAGTAAATTTGCATTTAGCAATAGAGATAGCCATCATTAATCTTTAGTTATCGTTCATTTTAGGTTGTCATGAACTCACAACTTTGCAATGCAATGAATTTAAAATTTTGTTTTTATTTTAATTATCGATGTATTGTTTACTTTTAGTTTCAAATTCATTACAAATTTTATTATTAAATTAATTAGAAATAAAAAAAATTGGTCACTAAACATTATTTTTTAGTGAATTTTACAATAAAATATTGAAATATAAATCTCATTTTATTGCTTCATTTATTGAGTCAAATCTTTTTAACTTTGCAACTAATTCTATTATGCATTAATTTAAATTCAATGCATGTATGAATTATTTTTATTGGTGAGTTATGATCTATTAAATTAAATATTTGTACCAAAAAAATGTGAAATTCAATGCAATCTATTAAATTTTATACATTAAGTAAAACTCTACCTCATGAACGCAAAAACTTGCCATTTAATAGTTGTGAAATAAACTTAAAAAAAAGATATGGATTTGGTATATTTTCTAAAAAAATGCATCAGATAAATTTTAAAAAGAAATAAATATAAATTTTTTTTATTTAAATTACAGATTTCAATAAAAAAGAATAGTAAATTCTACAGGAAAAAATTACATCTTTATTTTTTTAAAAATAATAAAAAATGAAAAAAAAGGGGGATCCAAGTTCTTAGAATGAATATCTACAAATTCGATCTAGGGCAATGTATCCCAAAAAAAAATGAAATAACTGACCGAACCACACAGAAGGGGCCTCCCATGAGCTGCAACCACTTGCGGCACACGTAGGCCGAATTCAGATGCAATGGATCCATTTCCATTATTATCACTAATCCTCTCAACGGTCAAATCATTGCGGCCAGCGGCCAGTAATGGTTTGACCAAAAGCACGAGTGACAGTCACTTTTACGTTTAGTCGTACTAACTGCCAAGCTTACATAATAAAGTTAAAGTAATTGTGCCAAAAGAAAAAACATAAATTTTTTTAATGAGATCCAAATAAGTTGTATTTAATCCGATTCATTTAAAATCTGGCCAGGCTGAAACTTAAAAAGAGAATGCTTTTCCGAAATTGTATTTAAGAAATACCAAACTTCTTTCCACTCAGTTTACAGCCACATTAGTGAAATAAATGTATGACCCTGGTATAGAAGAACCAAATTGACTTTTTATCAACTTTAATAAATATAAAATTGTTATATACAATAAAATTTAAAAATTTTCCTATAATAAGATTTAACAAAATTTTAGGCAAGAAAAGATATTTCACTCTAAATTTTATTGAAAAATTCATCTTGTGAATTATATTTTATTTGAAATGAATTTATTTTTTAATTTTTTTAAAAAATATGTAATATTATGTAGTTGGCTAATGTCATTAATTTTTTTAATGGAAGTATTTACATAATATCTAGTTTAGCATCTATGTGATGTGTATAAGTCATATTTTCATATCACTATGTTAAAAAGATATTTTTCATTCTCTAATTTTTACTGAAATTTTAATTTTATTTCATAAATTTTATTTGAACCAAATTTTCCTTTTAACTTAAATATTTTCATATTATAGTTTGTGAAGAGAATTTATCAAATTTTATTTTTCTTCAACATCCAAAATCATAAGAATCTAACGAAGAATTGAAATTTGAAGATGTATTTTTGCATTATTACGTACTTGTTTTGAATCCTTATGATTATATTAATGAGCAAGATATTAAAAAATATAAATATAATTTATCTTAAAAAAATTTCAAATTATTATTTAGATTTGTTTTGTATTTGCACTGATTAATTATAATACATCACATTACATTGCCTTTTTATTCTTATATTGCAATGGAAGTGATCGCATTTTTGAAAAATTAAATCATAAATTTGGCTTAAATAAATTTTAAAAAATAAAATTAAAATTTTAATGAAGGTTAAGAGATTAATAATATCTTTTTATTATAAGAATATGAAGATATAATTTAAGAACATTATGTAAGATGTTAAATTAAATAAATTATTAAGTAATATTATACTTTTTTTAAAAATTGAAGGTTAAATTTATTCCAAATAAAATTTAAAGCTTATAATTGAAACTTCAACCAAAGATGAAGGAAAAAAATGGCTCTTGTCAAAATTTTGTAGCACCTTTTTTAAAAATAATAAAAAATACAAAAATTAAGAACAAAATTAATTTTGTATAGATAATTATTAAAAGGGTTGAGAGATTAAACTAATAGAGTTAAAGGCCAGTTGATGCAATTAAATATGGGGACAGAAACAGTTACAATTGTCTCTGTGCCGTTTTCCTTGGGGCTTACAATTGCTTTTGGTGGAGGAGATGCCAAAGACATTGCAAATGTCAGGGGAAGATAGAGATGACTTTTCCCGGAAAAAAAATGGAGTAACTTTTCCAGGAATATCGCTTACAACATCAGATTAACCCGCACATGGTAATACAGAACAATATATATATATATGACACTTACTTGCATGTAGTCGACATGATACAAAGTACAATTGCAAGTAATATTATACCAAAGAATTGTAAATATTCAACTTTGTATATCAATATATATTTGTTAAAATGTAAATATACAAAACTAATGAATAAATATATTCAGTCTAAAATTAAATTCCTTTCCAATATTTATGCATGAAAATCTTGTCAAAGTTAGTATGAAAAATCATTAATTATTGCTTTTATAATTTCAGACTGCAGACAATAATAATTATTATAATTGTAATATTGTGACTGCAATCTTTTGTGATTTTAAGTTGTAATAATTTTATATTTTTTATTTATATATAATTTTGACGTAATCAAAATCACACGTGTGATTATAATCTAAGGTAGAATCATGATTACTTTATTACAAATAGTAAAAAATAACACAGTAAAGAAATGTTAAATTCAAGTTTACGAGCTGCGGGGGAAAGCCTGGCTGCCGTATACGTCACACTAGATATATATATATATATATATATATATATATATATATATATATATATCCACACGCACACGTAATAATTAATTAATTAACAAACAAAGTTGTAAATTACAACTTGCAATTGCATTATAATTAATGCAAATTATTTCGTAACAATAAATTTTTATAATTTTATATATTATAATATTTACGTTTTGTTATATATATATTTACTAACAGCATTGTAGCTGTAGTCACAACCATAATGGATTAACGAATTAATAATATTTTCTATATTAAAAATAAAAATTTAAATATAAATTAATAAATATTATTAAATATAAAATAATGGATTAAATTTAAAAAATATAATTTAATGAATATAAAAAATTTAAAATTTACTCTTTTTTTAGCGTACGTTCATAAACCCTGAGATGGTAATATTTTTGGGAATCCATGGCTTGCTTAGGTTTACTGGTTTAGGTTGGGAAAGGGTTTTCTTGAGTTCCGAGAGAGGAACTAGAGAGAGAGAGAGAGAGAGAGATGAAATCCGGGTGGTGAATTATTGTGTTGTGTATACTACTGTTGATAGTGTGAGAGGGTTCAGTGGGAAGTCTGGGTTGGATTGGAGGAGAGACCTATCCTTCAGAAATGGCAGTCACTAGCTTAAATCACGCAGTTATGGGGAAGGTAAGCTTTGCTCAGCTTTTATCTGCGCCCACCCCTCTTTTGGCTTCTTCTATTGCCCCATCTCTTCTCTTTCAGTACTCGTTTTTACTGATCACACGCACACATGAATCCCAAACCTAACTCTCTTTCAGTCATTTCTTGTTCATAAATTCTTTTATATATCAAATTTATTCATAGAATATCTAACTATTTGTATTGAGGTTTACAATTTTTTTGGACAAACATACTCAATTTAATAATTTATGATTTATTAGTAAAATTGATTTATTTATATATTAAATTTTGCTCAACGCATAATAAAATCAATCTTTTTTGTCACATGTATTAGTAAAAGGTAAAGTTTAAAAAGTAAAGAAAAAAAAAAGAAAATTTCTATTCTAGTAGAATATATATCACCTTTCTCTGTGAATATTACATATCTACATGCAACATTGTTCCATACAATGTGTTACTCAGTGTTCATACTTACGCTATCATGTACACATTGCGTACATTGTATTCTCATACTATCACTATATATTGAGATGCATTTTCTCATCATCGCTCTCAGTTACACATACACGTACCGCATTATTGGTTCAAATTGATTTTACCTTTTTAAACAAGTAGAAGTAATTTATTTCGTTAACACGGTGCTTAGATATGCACATTTTCTGCTTGAATGTAACAAAATTTATCACATGTCCTTCCCCTATTCTTTTTCTCCTTTCATTAAATTGGGATGGGGTATTAAAAATATGATTTATATCATTTCTTCTCTAATCATAATTTTTTATACTTTGATCTCAGACGTTTGAATTTTCATTTAACGTTGATTTTAATGGAATTAAGCATTTGCTTAGTTTCTTCCGCTAGAGCACGGTATAGAATTTATTATTATTATTATTATTATTATTATTATTATTATTATTATAAAATTTCATGATAATCCAAAAATTTGGTAGTAAGTTTCTCAAAATACGTGAAATTTGCTTATACAAAAGGAGAAATTAAAAACAAGGTAAAATTGTGGACAAATTAAGGTAAATTTAAATTAAATTAGGGCAAATAAACACATAATTTGCATGTAAATAATTTTCATTAAATTTAGATAAAATTTTAATATAGGTGAATAAAATGATGGTACAAATTACAAATAATCTCTATTTTGAGATTTATAAACCATGAACGGAGAGGTTGCAAATTAGGATACGAGGGTAAATTCTATTTTTCTTTTGGAACATACAGTGAGTATTAATTACTAATGAGCTTCAGTTAGTGGCAATCACAGAATTGGTTGGGGTATGAAAAAGACAGAGGTGGCTAAAGCCAAACAAGTAGAGCAACTCAAAAGTGTGTTGAAAAGAGTAATCAAAGTTAAATAATAATTATATATGATGTATCAATTTTATTGATGTGTCATTAATTTAAATTATTAAATTTTATTTATTTATCTACTATTATGTAAAATAAATAAAATTTAATTATTAAATTTAATAATATATCCATACAATTAATACATCAAAATCTTTGCCTTAAAACTAACCGTGGAATTTGAAGTAAGAGGAAGAGCCTATAGCTGGCTGCAGAGCAAATTAATGGATCAAAATATGCAATAAGGTGGAGTGTATGTATGGAAAAGTCAACCACACCAACCTTGCTTGCTAAATTATCTGCTCATCAACATTGCTGGTGTCCTCTTTCTCCATGGTATAATTGTGGAAGGCATTTTCGGTTAAAAATGTCGTATCTCCGAGTGTCAAATTTGTATTATATATTCAATTGAAATCTAACTTAGTACTTTCTAATTAATACTTCCAACAAATTTGTTAGAAGTTCGCAGGATTATGTCATTACTCCTACTACTCATTTATTCTTTCATTGTCACATTCCTGCAGTAGCACGAGGCTAATAAGCGGACCAAATTAGTAGTAACAAATCTTCTGTACATTCAAAAATATTTGATAATATGGTTTTAGTTGTTGCTTTTAAAGGTAGGTCCCATGAAAAATGCTGTCGAGCAGACCAAATATACTGCACTAAATAAAAAAGGAAATTAGATAATTATTAACTTGGAATTACGGGGGCCGCTTTGGCTTTATCTTGGGAGGGATTGCACAACAACTGTAATATGTGAATCTCAAACATGAACAAGCAAATGCAAATATTTGCAAAATTTAAGATAACAGAAGCGCGTTAGCTTTGAGGTGCGTGAAGAAAACTAATTAGAGTTTCTTTGTTTCTTGTTTTTAAAAATAATTTCTTATTTTTAAATTTTTAAAAATAAAAAATTCTGTTTGACATTATATTTTCATAATTCATTTTTAAAAATTAAAATTTTAAATATATAATATAAAATTTTTAAATTTACATTAAAAAGAAATTATATTTTTAATTTTATATTAAAAAGAAATTAAAAGAAAATAATTTTAAATTTTAAATTAATTATAAAATTTTAGTCATATATTTTATTTTTATATTTTTTATTTAAATAAAAAATAAAATTTAAAAAATTTTCTTTTGATTTTCTTTCTTTTCATCCAATTAAAATTTTAAAGAGTTGGATTCCGTACGTACACTGTCATGCAGAGGCTTGTTATGTCATAATGCATATTTAGAAGATTTAATATTAATATGCCCTTACATCATTATTTTGTTCGACGTTTGTCAAAAGAAAACTGAATTGGACTTGTCATGTCAGGCTGTAGCCATGAATGTTTAGATGCATGTGTGACTCAATGAGGTTCCTCATGCAAAACATCGAAAAACACAATGACATGAGCCATCGGGGATTGCCCGAGTTCCGCAAATCAAAGAGTCCTGCTTATATGTATAATCAATGATTCAACCTGGGATCGTAAAACCGTGGTATGACGGCAATGCTGGGATCGTGATGTATTATAGTTATTGTTCTTTTAAAAATTTTAAGTGGGGTAGTTAATTACCGCGGCAACATCACAATATACTATTTTTTATAAAATAGAAATTAAAAATTTTAATATTTTATTTATAAATAAATTTTGTTTAATATAATATGATATTATTCTAAATTAAAAATATTAAAATCAAATAATATATTATATAATTTTAATTATATATTGAGCTAATAAAGAAAAATTTTACAATAACAATATTTACGATCTGTATTTTTATTCTCACAATATCTATAATTTAAATCTATAATCGCAATAAAGGCATTGGGGCGGCAATTTAGATCCTTACTTTTAATTCAAGCAAGAAACCGAACAAAATTAAGTTAAAGCGTAAAAACAAGTGCATGCGCCGAATGAAGGGAAAATGCATTTACTGCAGAGAATTCACATGCCAAAATCGATTCTAAAATATGTATTCTTCTGATGACCATGTGTATGCAGGGATATCTCCTTAATTTTTAAATTTGTTTCAGCAATCATTATAACAAAAAAAGTTAGTAGAGGAATAAGCTTTTAAGAGTTCGTGGAAATCTTCAAAGGAAATAAGATTCTTGCATAAATATATTCACAAGGAAAGAAAAGAATAAACAACAGACAAATGAAAATGTGGGAAACAGCCATGGATAGATACCATGGGGAAAAAATAGTGTAATTATTTAAAATTAAGAAGCATTTCAAGGTGCTTAGCAAGCAAAACCTAGTGGAAGCTAAAGGTTTCTCTAAGTTCTTGACCCGACCCTAGAGATTGAAATAATTTGATAATCAAACCCCAATTAATAGAATAAGAAAGCAGTCCTCCTCATAAATCTAGTATGATAGTAACAGTATATATATATATATATATATATATATTATCAAAACACTAATTAATATATAGATCAATGATGACACCGTAAAAGCATATACTTTTTACCCTTTCATATAGTATTTTTATACACAATTTCACATTAAAAGTTGTCAAGTGTAAGCTTATAATATACTTAAATTATTAATAGAAAGGATGGATCCTAATGTGTTTAAAAGTGGCAGTCCCATGTATACCCAATAGAATCACTGAAAAAGGGGAAAATCAGAAGGTTCGGTCATCTTTCTAGTATATTACCTGTGTCCTATTTGGTATTTTCCTCTCAGCCAGATGCACGTATAGAATAGGCGACTCTCCAAGAATGGAGAGGGATGTGAGGGAAGAAATCTTCTTTTTGAGCCAAAATCATCTCGAAATCCAAGGTTAGAGACATGTTTGTCTGCCAAATTTATTAAGAAATTAAATTTCCGACTCACGAGGATTTGTCAATGAACTTTCTCTAATTTAATTAAGCCGCCTCTCACTTTTTTCCTCTAAGCTCACTAATCCTTTTGTATTTTCTTACCTGCCAAGACAAGTTTGCCCAATTAGCTGAAGAAGGTGAATTATGATGTGAAACCTTGTTCCGACCCCACTTCTAACTATGGTGAAAATTTAAATATACCTAATTGGAACATCCTTCACAATCATAGCTACCCGATTGGCTGATTTTGCTGTCCCCGGAGATCTTAACATTTAAGCATCAATTGAGTAGTTGGAATACCTCACTCAGGAGGAGTATGCTCTTGAATCTTGATAAATGATACAAGAAATCAAGGTTGTGTGAGGTTATATAGGTTCTGAGAAATCAGTTATATTGTCTATCATTAATTTGGTAAATATTGCACTCAAATAATTTTTCTTCTCCAAAATATAATCATTCATTATGTACTTGAATTTATTTTAAGCTAATTTAACATTTTGTAACCGATAATAGGCAAATATATAAAAGAAAAGGAATACAGATAGCTAAATCAACAAAAACATATATTATTTCATTTCCTTTTGGTTGAAATGACAGCACTACTGGAAAAACAGATATCGTCAATCAGATTGACCGAGTAATTACTTAGTCTTTGATGGGAGAGAGCAGAAAGTTTGTCAGTCTGAAAACACAACGTAAAATGATTAAGGTTTATATCATTCTTTCTTCACATGCACAATATATATGAAACAATAAAGCAGTTAAAAGTAGAAACCCTGAGAAAGAGAAAATAACAAAAAGAGTAATCCTACATGACATGAAAAGATGAACCAATACAATATTAGCACAAAAGATCCATGTACAGAGAGACACGAATGTGTGTATTTATATGGAGCTGACTTCTGATACCATTTTCAACATTAACGATTCATCATTTCCAGCAGATTAAATCAAGCCATTAATTCAAGAATCAAGAAGGGCAAAAGTGACATACATCGATAGCCAAAATCAGAATCAGAGTGATAGATCAAACTTCAAAGGCACATAATAAAATATATCTGCAAGTCTAAGCTTGACACATACATAAAGATGATTCTGAAGTACATAGATTATACATAGAACTATGAATTAATGATACCATGCTTTAGTTCATTCATCCTCACAAGGGGGTCATGACCTCCATATACATATATTCACTCTCTCCCCCACTTTTCAGTGCTTCCACTAGCAGTTCTTCTACGAGTACTACCAAGCTGTTTGCATAAAAAGAAGATTCATCATAGCCCTGATCTTTAACCTTTTGCTTCTGCCAGAGCAAACACGAAAATACAAAGACAAACAGTCTATATAACCAGAAAAAAGGGGTTTTAGTAAAAGGAAAAAAAACCTAAATATAATTCTAAAGTAGATAGAGAGAATGACTTGTAATCATTCAAATTAAGGGGAGAAGACCCACTTGGGAATATTAAGGTCGGAAGAGAGAGTAGTACATTTTATTTTAATTTCCATGGAATATATATAAATTTTTGCCTCAATGATGAGTTGCACCTGGAGGTGGAAGCTGATGATGATGGTGATGATGAAGATGTGGAACCATAGGCATTGCTTGTTGTTGCTGTACGGCCGGCGGACGCTTTCTCTTCTTTTTCTCGTAGCTAATTCCTCTTGCTTTTGACTGCAGATCACGAACCTCACGAAGATAAAGTCTCACGGCTCGGGCTCCGAATGGGTTTGCTTCAGGCTTCCCTCCATTTTCCTCGAAAGCAGCGCGAAGGCGGCCGATGAGCGCGTCCAGGCTACCCCAAGCTTGCCGGAGAGGGCACGGACACGGCGCCGGAGGATTTGGATGGCCGTAAAATGGGCAGATCGGAGTGTGCACTTTGGTCTTGCCAAATTGG
Source organism: Sindora glabra (assembly GCA_020226215.1). Classification (NCBI taxonomy): domain Eukaryota; kingdom Viridiplantae; phylum Streptophyta; class Magnoliopsida; order Fabales; family Fabaceae; genus Sindora; species Sindora glabra. Next base: position 67,066,182 of record CM035233.1, read on the forward strand.
TCAAGGTACCTACAAATTAAAGCAGTGAAAATTTATTACTAAATTCAACAAGAAATTATAATTATAATTCATATTGAGTGCCTGTTTGGTATGGCCATCAAATCAATCATACTGTGAAAACTCCAGTGACTTCTGTGGTCACTGATTTTCTACTGAGATTTTGGCATTTTCACGGCTCTGCCAAACAGGTCAGAAGTCTTTCAATTTGTGTATATAGCTTTTACCGGAGGAACTCAAGCACGTGTGCACCGCTGCACCTAGAGAGGGACAAGGGGGGTCGGTGATTCTTCAGGTACTGACCGAAGGTGTTCCAGTCACGGCGCTTCTGGTTTTCATAGCGGCTGCTGGTGGCGGAAGCCGGAGAGGAAGAGCTACCAGCTAAGCTGCTGTTGCTGCCGGTGGTGTTGGTGAGGCTGGTGTTGTCTGAATTGCAGGTGTCCATAAATTCTTGAATCGAATCCATGAAAAAACTCAAACCTTTTGGCTTCGTAGATCCAAGGACGTATTCACTTTGTGTTTCTTTTGCTTCAGACCTAGACTGAGTACTCGTTCTAGGGTTCCTGAGACAAAGCAAGTGACCAGAAAGAAAGAGGAGAAACAGATAAGTAAAACTTACATGAATTATTGCTCTTTCTTGTAATTTGGATTATATATATGTTGTTTTCCATTTAGAAGCTACTGAGAATGAAAAGAACTACCTTGAAGAAAAACGAAAAGGAAAGGAAGAAGGAAACAAACTCTGATTACTGATTGATATTACAGACTTCCTTTTACAGACTTCCTTTTTTTTATGAGAGAGAAAGTAATATAGACCTGCAAATGGGTGAAGCAAAAGGAGATGTTGATGAGATTGATGGGAGATGAAATGAGTAAGAAAGACTGTTCCTCTTTTGCTCTTTGCAGATTTTGTAAGTTTATATTGAGCAATACTAGACAGAAAGACTACATAGGCAGTGCAGTGATCGGGATTTTATTTATGGAAGCTTTGGTTTCTGAAATTGCCAAGGGATTGGGTTTTTCCCTTAAAAGGGTGGAGCAAACTCAAACATCCAGCTTTGTTAATGCTTATTATTAATATTCCACCATGTCCATAGTTGGCCAGGTAGACAGAAAAAGAAAGAGAAAGAGGATTAGGGCTTTTGTGGAAATAGAGAAGGAAGGGCTTTGACAGCAAGTTTGGATTGAGACAGGAAAAAGGTTGAATTGAGGGTAAAAACTAAGAATACTGAGGGAATAACATGATTCCGTTTCTCCTTTGATACTGTAGCCTTGAATGACACTTCCTTTCTCATTTACCATTTTGCCCATATCATATTTCTCTTTTTCAACTTTTGTAACCCCAAAAGGAAAGGCAAAACTTTAATTTCTGACAAGATTTTTGTCTTCAACAAACATAGCAAGCAACAAGCAAACCATTTCTTGTTGTTTCCTTCCGGCTGTTAACAGTATCAGCCCATATTTATGCAGGTAAATTTAATAAACTGAAAACCGAGGTTTTCCTTACTTGAATCACTTCTTCTGATATGTCGGATTGATGCAGTGATTAATTTAGATTGATTTAAAATGATTATTCACAAAGTATTTATGAAAAATGGGAGCTATACTAAAAAGAGAAGTTGTTGGCTATTCACTAGCGGTGCTTTGTAACAGGAATGCAAATAGTTCTAGTTGATTCCCAAATATATACCCCTAATGACAATAATAGTTTCACCTTTCATGTCACTGGCACTGCCGACAATAAGGATTAGACATGCACAAGTAAAACCTTACTGCTTTGGACACAGTTGAACTTTGATGGGTTTATGCATTGATGTACGTACAACCTCGGAATTTAAACATAATTTTTAATCCTAATTTATAATTACATTGCTTAAATTTTATAATTAAAAATATCAATTCTTATTTTTATATTTATTATAATTATTCATTATTTATTTTATTATTAATAATAAAATAAATAATAAAAAATAAGTATATATTTAATATTATTAAAATGTAATTATCAATTTAAATATTTTTTATTTATTTTTACATTACAAGTGAAGATATAAATAATTATAATAAATATAAAAATAAGGGATTAACAGAATTAAAATTTTGATGAATGTAATAATTACTATGTATATAAATGAGGTTTTATTTAATTATTTTTTGTAACATAATTGCGCATGTACAACCAAAGTTGATAGATAAATAGTGCAGATGGAATGAGTTTTGAATTTTAAGACTAGATATACTGTAAAATTAAGTATTTGAATTTCTATATGTATGCTCAATAAATTTTGACATCCTTTTATTATCAAAGAAATCAACTAGCTAGCTCTCTCAATATGTAAGTATAACTTCGGTTAAAAAAAAAAACAAAGACTTGTCTTTATTGTTCTTTGGGTGTAATTTTACTCCCCTCGTTGATTTTGAAAATAAGTTAATGCTTAGTATATTTTTAAAATTTTATTGATGTTGTGTTATCAACCCAAGGATAGATTTGCAAATCGAAGAGTAATGAACATTTGAATTTTGTAACACTAAACTTTGGGAAATTATTTTTATCATTTAATTCCTCTTCGTAAAGCAAACTTAAATTGTAATTAACATCTCGAATTATATGTAGTATCATGTTTGTTATTGTTGTTAGCATATCCTAATTTTACTTTTACTTTGATGATTGAGGAGACTCGACGGGTTGATAATAATATTAAAAAAATTGACTCTTTTGCCAAGTATATTCAATTCACATATAATATAATTTATTATCGTTACTTATCTTCAATTATTTAATTTTCCTTTTTGAAACCCTTTTCCTCCTTATGATTTGAGATTACATTACATTCTAAAATTAAAGAATACACTTGTTATTCCTTTCATCATCCACTATTGATTACAATATTATTATTATTGTTGCCACTATTGCCGCTATTACCATTAAAATTAAAAAAGTATTATAATTTTATATAACTTTATCATAATTCTATTTCCTATTCTATGAACCGAATAACAAAAGGAATCATGCAAGAAGTTTAATTCTATTGTTTAAATAAACTAAACAGTTAATAAAATAATAATTTTATTTGACTCCAACCCTTTTTCATTTCTATTTCAGCTAAATGTCCCCTCAATCTTACATGAGAAGAAACATAAATGCGAATTAAATAGATTGGAAGCAATAGTTTAATATGGATTCCATATGATTTTATAGCATGTTTGGTATGATTTAAAATAATTGACCTTAAATTGCTAACAATATAATCCCTTTATTATAAAAAATCATTATTCAATCGATTATAAAATTGAGGAAAGTTAAGGGTTTTGGGTATGCAGTTCGCAGGCTAAGACCGATCTCCCTATGCTTAGGTTTAAGAGTGGATTTTGTGAGCTATGGGTATGTATATCCATGGCAATTTAATATGTTTATATGATCTTTTACTTGAGTCTGGGTCCTGGGAGAGATATGGATGATTTTTGGGGAATGAATTAAAACTCTGGAGGGAGTGCTAATGGAAGTATTTATAGGATTGAGATGATTAATTTGGCAGGATTTGAGTTAAGTTGATGGTGAGGTTATTTAGACTGGTAGAGCTTCTTAAATGTTGTGGTTATGGGAGAGTTTTCTTGCTCCCTTCTAGATGAGGGATCCGGGGGCTGAGAAGTTAGATGTGATATGAATTTTCTCGGCAAGACTGAGTATTATCGCCATTTCATTAAGAACTTCTTCCGTTAGTAAAGGGATACCGTATGCCTAGATAGAAGAATGCGAGTATTTTGTGAGTGTCTTGTGGGATCACTTTGTGTATAATTGAGATCATTCATTTATTGTGTTCATGTACTGAAATTGTTCATGATTTGCATTTACTATGGGTATATTATCTCCATGCTATCTATCATTCTTTTCCTAATTCTGTGGTATGTATGACATAGTATAATATTACGATGCGTGATTGCAGCCCAGCGAGATTCCCTGTGTGTGATTTATCTTAGTTGTTATTTGAATCATAAGTTACAAGAGGAATTGTGCCTCACAATAGTAAGTGATGTTTATTAAGGATTACTCCCTAAGTCTCTTTAGACTTAATCCGTTTGTTAAAATTCTAGGACTGGGTTTGTGAATTCAAAATATGATGTCTGTTTGTGTACGATATTCAGGGAAGCAGAGCCTTAGCCCTTTATTATATTCGCGTGGGGAAACATAGCCATAAGCGTAGGGGTTTATGAACTCAAATTATGATGTTTAGAAAAGGAGGGTTGGCCCTTTAGTATGTTAATGTTAGCAAACGTGGCCATAGGCAAGAGGTTTATGAGCTCAAATTATACAGATTTCAATGCTTGAGGTATGAAGTTTTGTCTCTCAATGTGATGACCGTTTTGATGAGACAGAGAGATGGAGACGGCGGTGATAGATTGCTTCGTTCCAAGAATTCTTTAAATGCTTTAGATTGTATATTAGGGAATTATTTGATTCACATAGAAATTCAGTTCTTAAAAAAAGTTAAACTTATCATGAAGAAAATTCTTTTATAAATTTTTTGAAAATTGCTTAAAATCATTTGTTAAGTTTCATATCAATAAATACAATGAAAAAATTAAAAATTTTCAAAAGCTACCAAAAGATCCAATTTGTAATAAATATAAATTGATGTTAAAAGTTATACCTTTGTATTGTGAAAGAGTTTGAATCAACAATCTTGCTGTAAATCAACTCATGAATACATTGTTTTTTCTTTAAATAGATCACGAATAAACGAATAGAATTCATCACAGAAGCATAATTAGAATGATGAATCACGAAAGTGGCTCAAGAGGTAACGTTATTACAGTATCCATATGAATAATCAAAACCCGAGCAAAATCAAATGGAGTTAACCCACCTCTCAATACAGTGCTAGTAGTGGGTTGGTTTCTAATTTGGCTACTCTCAACCTCACTCTACCCTAAGTGCTACCTATTAAAAAAAAGAATAAGGTTTTTCATGATGTTATAATAATCTCTCACATTAATTATTTGTGGTTTCTAACCAAAATCGTGGTAAGAAAGGAGATTATTCGGCTTTCGTTATTAATTAGGCCCAATACTAATTCTAGTCAATAATCTACTAAAAAATGTTGATTACACTACAAGAAACAACAATAATACTAACGAAATTTTTTGTAATGACCAAAAATCGATCATTAGTGATGCATTACAAAACTTTTATCCACAACAAAATTCTTGATGATGCATCAATATTCCATGGGTGGAAATTTTTCTAAGTGAAAATTGCCTTAGAACTAATAGTGACGACAAGGTCGTTAGTGAAAATATGGAAAAATATTTTGGCTAGAAAATATAATCTTTAGTGGCGATATTTGAAAGTTGTAGCTTTCAATGATGATAGTGTTATCACTAAAAATTGCCCAGAAAATTAAGAATGGGAAAGTGCAATCTTCAATTATGACAAAACATTTATCATTATTGAAGTTGCAGCTTTCACCAATAACAAATATCATCGCTAAAGATTGCACAAAAATTTGAGCTCGCAATCTTTAATGACGATAGCTATCGTAGGTGAAAGCTGATGCTTTTTATCAATGATGCTATCTTCATTGAAGATTTTCTGGGAAATTATGCCACATAAAATCTTCATTTATAGTAACGATAATGTTGTCATTGAAATGTAAAAGTTTTTATCGATGACCCTTTAGCGATAATTGAGAATTTTATTGTTGTTGAAAGGGTTTATTTATAAATACCCCTTGCACCATTTGACTTTTATTCGCGTGAAGGAAAAAGCATCATAGTGAAGGGACGAGGTAGGATTTATATATTTTTAGTATAAGTTTATTTTTTTACAATATAATATATTTTCTTATTTATATATTTTTGAATTATTGATTTTTACTGCTATTAATCAGCTCATCTATAAATACCCTTGCAACATTTGACTTTCATTCGCATGGAGGAAGAGGTAGCACAACGAAGAGATGAGGTAAGATTTATATATTTCTTGTATAAGTTTATTTTTTTTACAATATAGTATATTTTCTTATTTATATATTTTTGAATTATTAATTTTTACTACTATTAATTAGTATTAGTGTTTGATGTTTGGTCTCTATTTAATTAATAAATTTATTTCATTAAGGTATGTGAATCAAATTTTATTATATTTCATTTGAGTATGTAATTTATAAGTTGAATAATATAAAATGTGCTAATTTAGTTTGATGATATGATTATTTTGATATGAAATAAATTCTATTCGATTTTATATATTATAAATGTTAAATGCATTTATGTAGCTTTATTTTAATGTACAATTTATAAATTTAAACTTTGTTATTGTCATGTTAGTGTGTAAAATTATAATTTTGCTTAATATAATTTGTGTATGTAATATTTAGTTAAGTTGATATGAGATGAAGTTGTAGGTTTTATTTACAAATTTTAAAGTTTAGTGTGTAGTTTAAAATACAAAATTTTTTGTTACATTTTGCTTCTAAAATTGAAATAATGTAATAAAAATTAAAATGTGAAGTATGAAACTAAAATGACTATATAAATATATTTTAAAAAATATACTAAAATAAGAATAAACTTTTGAGTATGTAATTAAATTTTTTTATGATGATGATGATAGTCTTGAAACAAACGATGATACATCTGCATACCTACACCTCCTCTTCCTTTAGGTTTTTATCGTGTATATATAATTTTTTTTTATTTTCATGTATAGACATTTATATATGTTGAATATTATAAGTAATCATTTTTTTATATCAATCATGTTTGTTTATCTTATTACTAATACCATTAGTGTATTTTATTTTTAATATTTAAATTAGATAAAATTAAATTAAAAAATGCATAATCATCTTATTTTAATTAAATTTCTTGCTAAATTAATTTAATTCAATTAAAATAAAAATTACTAATATTTATGCTATTAAATATGATATATTAATTTAATTACATTTGATTAAAAATTTAACTTAATATAATTTATTTTAATAATTTAAAATTTTTACTTAATTTTAAATTTAATTATGAAAACTTTCAATAATAATAGAGTTGTTGTTATATATGCATTGACGACAATTGTCATCATTTAAAATCTAATTTCTTATAGTGTTAGCAACAGAAAAATTCATTGCTAAATAAAATAGTGATAAAATTAGTAATGAATTCCACAACATTTGCAAATAATATGTTAATAATTTAATTAGTGATGAAAATTTTCTATCCATCTTTATCTTTTATTGTTATTTGCATTACTAATTTTGCAAGATGACAAACAAATACAAATGACAAATGAAATCATTAATGCCTATGTCCATTACTAAACCTTATATTTACTGACAGAATTTTTATCTTTAAAATTGAATTTAGCAACAAACTAACTTTTTTATTAATGCTAAACTAAAATTTAATGGAAAATTTTTTATATTGCTAATTTAGTTTTTGTATTTATCATTAATATGTAAATTCTAAAAAATTATTAGTATTATTATTTTGAACTTCATTGTAAACCTAGAAAATATTAAAATTTTGTACAATTTAACTAGAACAACAATAGATTCAATTAATAAATTTTTAAAATTAAATTTTATAATATTAAATATTAATCATCTAGTTATTTATAGTAAAAATTGTAATATAAAGCAATGGAACCTATAAGTAATCCAAAAATTAAATCCATTATATCTAATAAATGACTAAAATCCTAAATTTTTTGTTAGCAGTTGCTATTATCCCCTTAATGCTTCTCAATGTGCTTTTCTTCATAGTAAAGTTGTGGTCCATTGTGTGATGGTAGTTTTTAGACTCTCAACTTTTGGAAACACCATATCAAAGTATCAATCATGTCATTTAATTTAAGCTTATTAAAAACTTAGTAACCTATAACAAATGAAAACAATATTAAGTTAATTTTATTTGCATTAATTATATAAGACTTATACGTGAAAATTCTAATATACTTATACTGAAGATAAGCTAATTTAAGATAAAGACTATGTGTCATTATATTAAATTTCTTCTTCTTATTCTTCATTAATCTCTTTTCCATTGTCTTCCTTTTCTTTATCCTCTTTATTTTCCTTATTCTTTTAAGGTTTTTCTTCATCAACAAGATCATCTAAGTTATCATATACAATTTGTTCAATATGACTAACCTTTTCAAGTGAACTAATGTCATCCTTAATGAATAGATCCTTTCATTCTCAATGCTTGTTGGCAATTATCTACGTTGTTCATTATCTTAGAAGATAACTTTGGTATTATTTGTTGTGGAACATCAATAACACTCTTTGCTTTGATTTCAATGACAACTAACCACTCAATGTGATGCCTTCCACACCTTAGGCATAGAATGTAATTTACCTATATAGCTTGTTGATGAAAAATGAAAGGATTGAATTTATTATAATACTAATGCACGTGAACTTTTATGATATTATATTATTTATGCAATTCCTCTATTAAAAGTAGGGTCAAACTATTAATAGTTAAATAACATTAGCTTATTTGTTGGTAATTCATTATAATTTAACTTGCTAACTTTTTAAAGTTTTTTGTAATAATCAATTTTTAGGTTTCTATCACTAAATCCTTTAATGCACATGCCACAGTCAAATATGGATTTCTACTAGCTCTATTGTTCCATGTGAAAAATATTCACAAAATATATAGGCCATGTGTATGCTTTACTTTTCGAATCCTATGTTATGTTAAATATTTTTTTAGAAATTGCATTCTCTATTGTTAGAATTTAGTCATAAAATAGATTTACATTGTTAGTGTCAATAGAATTCATGTCTAAGGTGCACAAAACTTTAATGAAAGATGATATGAACTCACTTACATAATTGTGAAGCCATGAAGAGAATTCATTTTTAATGCACATGTTCACATCTTCATCAATTATGGTTGGTAACAAATATTACAACATTAATTTAAATAGGTTGTAACTTACACTATATTGTTAGATTTATCAAAATTTATTGAATACATAATACATTAATTGAACTCATTATATTAAACACTTTATATATAGTTGCAACGCATTACGATTTTGCAATGCATATAATGTAGCCACAGAGTACTCCTAGTTGTTAAATATTAACATTTGCTTTAATTAAAGATGGAACAAACACCTTCACTATATTTTGTATCCCTGCATCATCATTCCTGAGAATTCTAGTCTTTTTAAATTGCATGTGGGGTTCAAAGTAATGCAAATAGAAATTGAATATCTCTAAAGTGATATATCCTTCACAAATGGACCTTTTCACATGAACCTTATTTTTCATTATCTTCTTCAATATGTGAAGGAACCTAACAATTAATAAGATAAATTAATTGTTGATAGCATGTAATCATAAATAAATCATTTCCTTAATTAATTTACCTCTTAATTAAGTATATCTAACGATATTGGATAAAGTCCCTTATTAGTGTTTCATATGATAAATGCACTAGAAGGTACTTTATTAAATCAAAAAATAATAGAGGAAATATTCATTTAAACTTACAAATTGTCATATGAATATTTTATTCATTTGCAATGATATTCTTTGTTTAAAGTCTTGAGCATAAGTTTTTGAAAAAATAAACTTAGCTTATTTCATTCCAAATAGGCTCCAATAGCCTTTTAAAGGTAATAAGAAGTACTTATTCCATGGATATGTAATAATTATAACTTTTTATTCCATTCATCTTACATTCTTGTAAATCTACACATCTAAGTTTGAAGTATAATTTTCTAAAAGTTTTGAATTTTTTATCTATTCACACATTATTCTTTTTTTCCTTTATATTTAACATGTATTGCACCTTAGGTATGAACATCCTCATATTATCTTGTTGAACTAGCTTAAGTATGCTGCATTTGTACAACTTACCAAAATTCATCCTAATTTTCATTTTATCCTTTGTTTTACCATTCTCATCCATCATTATGTTAAACACATTATTGAACACATTCTTTTTTATATGTAAGACATCTAAATTGTGACGAATAAAGTTTTTCTACTAGTAAAGTAGCTTTTGGAAGATGTTTTGCTTTGTGTAATTATGGAAAACTCAATACCCTTTAGAAGTCCTTCATCCACAACCTTTGGCATCTATACATAACATTTTTCTTAAAGGTATTCACTATCAATTTTCAATGGTAGATATGATCTATCTACATTATTTTTCTTTAAAGCATCTTTGTTCCTTATAAACAAGTGATCAGATATAACTTATATCTGTGGTGATAAAAGGTTGAAGTTTTCCAACTATATTTTAATGTAAATGCTTTAAATAAATCCATATAAATAGGGTATGCTAATTTTCATATGTTTGCAAACTGTATAATAAATTATATGTAGAAAAGTCATTGATGGTTTATAATAATGCTACCCTTAAAGTAAAATTTTATTTAAAGGTATATCATATATATGTACATCACATTCTCGCAACACTTTTAGTTCATCTATTAGTGGTTATAAATAGACATCAATATTAGTCTTTGAACTATTGGCACCTAAGATAATCAAAATAAGGACATGTATTTTTATTTCATACATGTTAACATGAATTGGTTAGTCCAAATTGCCTATAGAAGGTGAAACCATTTGTATACAAGCTTAATTTCATATTTTTTAGATCATTAGCAAATTAAGGATATGTGTAGTCAAAGTGTTTCCATTATTCTCTATTTGATGGGTAAGATAGAACCTTTATCTCACAAAGGTTTTTATGATGTTATCTCATTAAGTTAGTAGTAAATTTCAATGCATACAACCTTTAGACCTTAGGAATAAAGGGTAAATACTATAACTTCTTACTGAAAATTTTCCTATATCACCCTCAATTGGATCTTCAAGTTATATAGTAAGGATGGTGAAAGAAAACACATTATCTCTCATCTATATACTGCTTGTAATAAAGAATAAACTCATAGACATAACAATCTATCTTCTTATACTTAAAGCCTAACTTAGAATCTAATTTTTTTATTCTATAAAAATCTATAAGCATTTGGTTATCTTTGAGCATGCATTCTCTAGTCAATCAACATATTTCATTGTAGCATTGTTCCAAAATATTATAGTATGATTTTATACTCAGTAGTCTAATTGTAGAGGATAACACAATATGGTTGTTGCAATTTTTATATAAAGATTTTTATGCTTCCGCCAACATATTGTAAAACCCTTAAGTGTTAAGGTTAAAATATTCTTTTACATTTTAGTCAAAATTTTCTCCATATATGCAACATCCATTATCATTACCTTTTAACTATCACTTAGTTCTTCAAACCCATTAGCTCTCTCTCTCCACTCTGGATTAACAGGTCTGACATTGAATTAAGGTAGTTCTTCTCTATGAAATATCCACAACCAATTAGGTGTAAATCTTTTTCTATAAAGATACTTAATCATAATAATAGGCATAAAAACTTCCTATTTTCACACTTAGCACATGAACACTTAATCTTTTAAGTTTTCAAAAAAAAAATCTCTATTATATAAACATATACAATGAACTCATTTATTCTATTAATGAATTTAATTATTATTCCTAATTGAATAGAACTTACCCTATTATACATCCATTTCTTATGTTCAAGCATATTTGTATCTATTTTATATCACATATATACATCATCCTATAATTCATCAACTACTCTTTAAATAAACTTATAACGCAATATATTCATGAATTACATTTTTAAAATACTAAAATCTCTAGCTTTACAATTAATCATTGCCTATATGTTTCCTCATTTAAAGATAGATTGATTATAACATTAATAAAACTAATGTAAATCAAAATAAAAAGTTAATGTAAATATTGTAATGCCTTAATTAACCCTAAATTATCATATTCAAATTGAATCAAAACATGACAAACTCAATTTCCCTTCATCGAACCTTACATTATCAAATTCATAAATCCAACACATGTTCGAAGTTCTAAAAAACTTCAATACTTAAACAATGCATGAAAAATATAAGATGAATATTAATTATTAGAGAAGTCTAAGAAACTCCTTACAAAATAATTAAATAAACATCAAGCATTATATCTAACCTTTCATAAAAAAAAATTAATTAAAAGAAAGAGCATAATAAAAAAACTCATAAAGGTGGTTGATGATAGTGAGGAGGTTAAAGGATAGTAATGAAGGTGGTAGCAATGCAAAGGTAGATGGAAGGATGAGAGAAATAAGGATTTGCTAAAATAGAAAATCTCTATTGTGAGTTATGCATATTAGAAGAATAGCAATGAATTTTTTTATGTCTATCACTAATTTAAGTTAATGATAGGATGTGTTTAGATTGATAATAAATTTATTATCAGTTTATAATTATTCTATCATTAATTACATAGATGAAAAATTTTCATTATTTGGTGACAAAATTAGTGATGAATAGAAAAAATTCATCACTAATTTTATCATTAAAATCAATTTTAGTTTAATTTGTAAAATTGGGGATGAGAATATATTTTATGATGCCTTTTCTATTACTAATTATTAAATTTTTTAGAGTGATTAGCCTATGTCTAATGTTACCATTGTATAAGCTCAATCATATTATGGTATTACTTAGTGAAATCTATCCTAATTAAGAGTTTTAGTCTATTTAGGAGTTCTTAATTATATTATGACCCTAATTTTTTAGTCACTTTTTGTGTGCAACCATATAAGTTCTCATTACATTTATAATAATCATAAAATCTTATTTTAGTATCACAAAAGTGAATAGTATCTAGCAATATATCACTACTACACAAGTAGTGAGCATATCAATGATTTGATATAACCTTTCTATGACAAATGTTATATAGAATTTGATACTTTTTATTTTGGATATCTAGATCAAACTTGTAGCATGAAATAGGTTACCTTCTTTATAGTTCAATCTATGTGCTTCTTAATTCTTAAGTAAACTAATTTTAAACAAATGGATCAATATCTTATATTAATTCATTTTAGTACAACTATGCATTTCATTATTTTACTCAATCAAAGGGCCATAAATATCACTCCTCTTATATAAAAAGAACAACATTCCATCAAAGTTACTCATATGTCTCTACATGATTTGTGATATAACTAATTATTATTTTTTTAAGTCAACTATATCTCAAGCAATATTACATATCAAAGAACACATACATTATTTTTACTATAAGAATTACTTATGACATATAACAATTCATATACCATTCTTATAACAAGTTTGTCTAGTACATTTGTTCTCTCACATATAACTATGTATTGGCTTGATATCCTATATCTATGACTATTGAATTTAGTCATCAGCCAATGTACATACTATTCTTAATGTATTATTGTTATCTTTATTTATAACAATATTTAACTAGAGGCATTTAAGAATAATGTTAAATACTTTAAGGATAAGTATCATGTTCATTTATGTTATACAAATATATATAGTAAACATAGTAATTAAAGTGCCTTTTCTTTATAAATAAAACGTAATAAAATGTGTACTAGTACAATCATTTCGTGATTGGCTTCTAGAGTATATACCAACAATTTAGTTAACAATAAAGAATTTACATTTCATATAACTTATGTTGAAAGGTGGATGAGATAGGTTCATAGGTTAGAGATATAAGTACAATAATGAGTTCCTTAAAAGTGGCTTAAATGGAATAAAGAATAAGCACTTAGAGTTAAGGTTTGTTGAAAAGGATAATGAAAGACTATGTATTACATGATGGTATTTATAGAGTTGACAAAGAGAGGGGGCTCATGCAAATGTACACGAGATTGCCTATAATCTATATGGAAATGGCAAAGTTAATTGGCCTGGTAATAGACAAATAATGTAGTGAGGTACAAGGTAGTGGGGTTGGTGATGGGTGTTCGTGGTTTGGGTGAGAATTGTAATGGTTAGGGATTTATTTATATAAGGTAAGAGAGTATTTAGAAGGCTGAAGATTTTTTACACTTGTTTTCACTTAAAGGAACTATAATGAGAAGGTTTAGAAATGACATGCTTGATATTTCTATTTACTTAAAATGAAATTCTCAATAAAATGCTATTCTATATACTTAAAGTGAAGCTCTTAATCTAATCCTATCATGTCACATTTAAAAAGATTTCTAACCCATTTAACTGTGAAAGATGATTTTTGCTCTTTGTAATCAAAATAATTCTTGTTTCGATGATGATTACCAATTAACTCAATGTTTTTGTGAGACTTTATTCATTCAAACTCATGTAGCATTAAATAGAATTGGCTTGAAGACATTTTCCTAGGATTAAATAGAATTGGCTTCTTTATTGATGTTATAAGTGCATTTTGAATCCCTTTTTAAGTGTATCCTTATACTGACTCTAGGGTTTGTATCAATGGGACTTTTTTAAGGATAGGATTCAAAGAGGCATGGTTTGAAGGAAATGACACGTGCTTCAAGCCATTGCTTAGCTTCGTGAGATGGGGTATGAATAATTTATTATATTTGGTTTAATTCAACATTCAACTCCTCTGAAAATATAATTAAAATAATTATTATATTTTTTAAAATTATTATAGAAAAATTAAAATATTAATAAATCTTAGAAGATGATACACTTTATAAAATGTTTTCACTATTATAAAATATAATAGTGTTAATTTTTTTAAGCACAACTTATTTTTAAATGTTATCACTGAAAATATGTTTTTTATATTTTCATGTAAAAATATCATGACACATCTATATGCAAAAGAGGGAGGATTGTTTTATTATTATTTAAAAAATAACATATTTATATATAAAAATATATAAAAATAATTTTTTAATTATAAGAGATGACATTAAATAAAAGATTGCAATTTAAAGATTCAAAAAAATTATAAATAACCCCTTCCAACTATGGAGTCATTAATTTTTACCTCTTTAAAATTATGGAAACTTAGATTTTATCCCTACAATTATATAAAATTTAAATTTTACCCCTATTATTATCAAGTTAACTATTGTAATACTTAGTGACAGTTATAAATTAACACCATCATCCTTAGAGGCAACTGATAATAGCTAATAAGTGAATTTTTTTAAAAAAAATTAGTGAATTTACCAATAATTTTTAATTGTTAATAAATGAAATATGATAGCAACAATTTCTAATAAATTTCGTTAACTTGAATTTTATCTCCACTGTTATAGTTGCAGGAATAAAATTTAATTTTTCATATTTTAAGAGAGTAAAATTCAACAATTTCATAGTTGAAGGAGGTTATTTAAAATTTTTTCTAAAGATTAATATCAATGCATTTTATAATAATAGAAATATCTTGAAATATGAAAATTTAAAATTTGAAAAGTAAAAACATTATTATTAGACTAAATTTAAAGGTGAGACTAAGGTGCTAGTATATCGATGTATAAATAGATTCAATCGCAAATTAAATTAATTTTTTAGAATATATTATTATATTAATAATACACTATAATTTTTTTTATAATTTATCCTATTTTTTTATTCATCAAGTGCAATGATGAGCAAGCAAGGTGGCACGTACTTCCCGTTACCATTTTTAACTTCTTGCTATACTGTTTAGAGATTCAAATTGAAATGGGTGGATTTTGGTATATTAAACAATATGTTAATATATTATTAAATTTAATTACATATTAAATTTATTTTTTTAATATAATATCATAATATATTAATAGATAAATTTAATAATATATCAATATATAATATATAATAAATTTTTGTTGAAATTATATATTAAAATTATTTTTTAAATATAATATCAAATATTATATAATAATATATTAATAAATAAATTTAATAATATATCAATATATAGTATATTATAAATTTTTTTATTGAAATTATTCTTTGGAAAATGAGAAGCCATAATTCGTATAATATTGGCAAGAAAACCTGAGGATTGTGTTGCTCGAGTAGTCATATCAAAAAAGGAACCCTTCTCTTCAATTTAAAGGGCTTGTGTTTTTCACTTTGTTGCTTGCTGCACACAGATTTGTCACTGTGCTTCTGCCATTCAACCAATAGGAAATCCTACAATTAACGCAAGTACTGCTCATGAATTATTTCTCAATTGTACGGCAGGAATCTAAAGTCCTACTGCGCATCTCGGGTTAATGCGAGTTTTGGTCCTCATAAAATTTCAGTTTAGAGTGGGATTGTGCTCCCAACACTCAGTTTTTTTTTTTTTTAAATCACTTTTTTATATTAAACCTATTTTTTATAATCTAGAAATTTTTTCCTTATTATAGAAAATAAAAAAAAAGAAAAAGTGAGTGCGGGAGAATGTTAATAATTTTATTCATTTGAGTTTGTTTGGACTGCAGAATATTTTTAGAAAATAAAATAAATTATCATATTTATTTATAAAAAATTTATAAAAATAATTATCATAAATTTAAAAATGTTTTTAATAATTTATTATTGATCAATTTTTAAAATTTTAATTCTTTTTATCAATGATTAAAATTATTTATTTTATCATCTAAAACATATCTTACGTTCCATTGAAGTCAAACTATTTTATAAAAACATTCTAATACTGATTCTTTTTGGGTAATGTAAAATTGTAAATTTTGTAATTTTGTAAATCGTATTATTCATTATTATGTGATATATGATAGTGCATTGAAGTTCTCTCAACTAATTTCTTACCAGTGAATAAATGAATCACCAATACGAATTTGCAAAACCCTCCCAGTGGATGAGAGTTTATTTAGGAGGGTTAATTTAATATCATGCAAATCGAAGGCCTGCGTATCAAATATTAAATTGATAAGGATAGATATTATACTTGATCTTAACTGAAAGTTCGAAAAAATATATTTAGAAAGTTATTTTGAAGGAAATGATAACTCACTTAATATATATATATATATATATATATATATATATATATATATATATATATATATATATATATATATAGATTTAAATATAACTTTCATTACTTAAAAAATATATTGTTTTAATTTTTTAAATATTTAATTGATGTAATTTTAATTTTTCATTTAATTTCTATTAATTTTTATCAATTTTTATTTAATTTTCAAGCACTCATTGCATTGTTCCTCAAATAAATTGCACTTTTTTAGAATTTAGAGGGAAATAAACTCTCAAAAAATATTTAAATTTTCATATGTGATCCATTAATTTTGTTAAAAAAATTTAATACCTAAATAAATATTTTGTTTCTTGCTCTTACAGAAGTCATTTCGAATCAATATAAAGGATATATTGTTTGAAAATAGTCTTATAAAATTAAGAAGTTGACAGATAATAAATAAAAAGGATGAAAATTATA
Source organism: Sindora glabra (assembly GCA_020226215.1). Classification (NCBI taxonomy): domain Eukaryota; kingdom Viridiplantae; phylum Streptophyta; class Magnoliopsida; order Fabales; family Fabaceae; genus Sindora; species Sindora glabra. The sequence goes on from CM035233.1 coordinate 67,083,465, forward strand.
TTAATTAAATATTTAAAGTATGAAAATAAGATATTTTATATTAAAATATTAAAGTTATACAATTTATATTTTGAAAGATAAAAATTGTACTTAAGTTAATAAGTCAATTTTCATCTGAGAGTGATAAAAAAAAACTCAACCAATCATGATCGTGATTTAAGATCAAATTTTAGTTTGTGATTGATTTTCAACAGTTACATTAGTTGCCTTCAATTTAATCATGCAAATAAAAAAGATATTTATGAACATTCTATCAACTATTTATCTGTCAATTAAATATTTAAATCCACCAATTTTTCGGCTGATATATTTAATTTTTCAGTATATTAATTTCCCATAATCTAAAATCAGTTTTAAAACTCATAATTGACTTAAAAAATATATTGTTTAATATTTGAAGATATTTTCAAATAAATTTTGTTTCAAAATCATGGTTAGATTATATAAGAAGAGAAGTGACTTTTTTTCCCATGTGTTATCAAACAATGTTTTCACATGGAAAAAATCTATCTCCAATCAATACATTCAAAATTTATATTTACTATTGAACATGCTCATGCCTTATGGGGTATTCATTAATTTTTTTTATTGCTTCCATCAATTTAATAATTTTTAAATAAAATAGTGGACAAATGTGATAACTAACGCGAAAATTAAAACAATAAAGAATGTCTCTCATTTCAACATTTCAATTAGAATTGTCTTTGATATTTATACTATTGTATTTTAACAAATAAAGTTCAACCATAACTACTATACTATCTATTAATCGAACTATCTATATAAAATCAAAATGAGAAAGTTCATCTAAGCCATTAGGTTTAAAAGTTTTTTGAGTTTTACCTTTAATTACGACTCAGAACTGCCAAATGAAATTATTGTGATTATATACCTATTCATGGTATTAAATGATAATTGAGTCAAACTTCCTTTGTCTTTATGAAATTCACTTTTCTAATTTTTTAAATAATTTTTTCATTAATTTTATCTCTTTATGAAATATTAATTTGTCCAACTTCTTTCCAAAAAGGGTAAAATTGAACATATTCATCTTTATTCAACATTATTTGAAGGATAAAATTGAATAAATAAATATTTCATAAGTATAATATTAATGATTTTTTTTTTACAAAATTGAAAGTAGAAGTAATAATAAATTTTACAGAGACAAGAAAAATAAGTTAAATTGTATTCGAAATCCCAATAATTTCTCATTTTTTCCTAAATAAGTCCTTATATTCTAAAAATTTTTAATTCAATATTTATATTTTTATTTAATTTCTAATTAGATCCTATCATTCATTTGTCATTAATTTTAAATAATGTGACAAATAATTGCTGATTAGCTTAAAATGTGTCAATTTGCACTTATCACAAAAAGCTTAATTAACATAGAGGTGCAAGGACCCCAAACAGCCCCCTAAAATTTAGAAAATATTTTATTTATATATAGTATTAAAAATTTTTGTGAGAAATATTTTAAGTTGCCTCTCCTAAACAATAGAATAATAATACTTGTACATGTTGTTTTCTATGATTCCCTTTGCCACTAATACTTGATAATTTATTTGATAATTAATAAATTAATTAATAGTTAAAAGCCAAAAGGTAATTAATTGTATGAGAAATATTTAATAAAATTATTTGTTAAACTAATTAAAAATATAAAATGATATAAAAGATTTGTTAATATAAAAATATATATGAATTAAATTAATTTATATGACTAAATTATATTAATATAATCAAAATATTTAAAATAAAAATATAATTACCTAAGAGTTAATTAATTATGTTCATGACATTATATATTTATTTTTTAATTAATTAAAATAATAATATAATAAACTAAATTTTAATTAATTATTTTTATGATATCATATATTTATTTATGTACTTATTTTTATTTTTATATTAAATTAATAAAATTTTATCAAATATTTAATTACATCATTAAAATATAGATCATCATTAAATTAAAAGAATAGGAGAAAATTAAAAAAAAGGTTGAAAAGATATTGGTTTATAAATTACAAGTTATAAGCTACAATGTGATGCTTATCAATTAAAATTTTATTTTTTTTAAAAGTAAGTTAATGTACAAAATATTTTTAATGACCAACTTATATTTTATCCACTAAATTAATATATTATAAATAAATTTATTTATTATACTAAATACTCACTATAATTTTACTTTCAATATTTTAAATTTAAATTTACTTGAGTTTCATTTAAGAAAAACATACTTAAAAATTGGTATATAAAAAATTTTAGTCAAATATTAGTTCATATTTTTGAAACAAATAAATAAATAATGGCTTTTAATTAAAATTTCGACTTATAAAATATTTTTAGTTTTTCTTAGATCATCCATTTATGACATAATTCATATAACTAAATGGATTAAAATGATCTTAATGATTTATTTTTAATGTATTTCGTGGATTACAAAACATCTGTTTGATTCAAATATTTTTGAAATGAGAAGAATACTAATTCCCAATACATGAATTTCAACTTTCTTTATCAAAATTTAAAATTATCAAAAATTAATTTGATGAAAAATAAATATAAAAACATAAGTTAAATATGAGAGGATAGAATTCAAATTCTTATTAATTTACAAAATCAAATAGCTACAAAATGATTTTTTAAAACAAATAGTGTAAATTATAATATTTATTATAGTACTTTTACAAAAAATTTAATCTTATATTTTGTATAAATATTTTAAGTCTTTAATTATTACTAAATTTATTACAATTTAATCAAAAAAATTTTGCGCCCTCTAAATTCTGTTCCACGCTCTATCCTTGTTAACATGTGCATTTTAAGCTCTCATACATTTATGAGTCTACTAAATAGATCCCTATATTATTATTAAAATTTTAAATTAGGCCTTTTTATTACACAAAAGAAAGAAGAGAAAGGAAGAATAAAAATAATAAAGTATAATAATTAAATTTAAGTTTTAGATTTAATATAAATACATTTAATAAACATCAAGTAATTGAAATAATTTAAATAATATTTTAAATATATTATTAATTTATAATTTAAATAATTAAATAACAATATCATTTAATAAAAATTGAAGTTTATATTTTGTAATAAAATAAGCTAAATACTTGTAAAGTAATTCAAATAAATGATATATTAAAACCTTGAAATAAGAATAAATTATTTATTCATTTTTGTGTTAAATACTAAAGAGTTTAAATTTGATTCATCATATTATTTTTTTACACTTTTAAAAAATAAAAGAATGACATATCATTAAAAAAATTATAATTTTCATTAATATTAAAATAATTTTAAATAATGTCTATGTTAAAATGGTTTAATAAGTTAAAATAAAAAATATTTTTATTATAAGTTGAAATAGTTTAACGTCTATGTTAATGGTGACGTATTTAGAATATTGAATCCCAAATTTAAATTTAATTATTATATTTTAATTTTATAAAATATGAATTTAAATTTAATCTATAATCAATATAAATCAATTTTATATTAGCATATTGTTACGTCGATAAAAAACCATTTTGACTATCTTAATATTAGTAGAAACTCTTAATTGCTATTTCTTTATAACAACGTGTTGACTTCTAGCTTCTTAATGGTGTAATAATTTTATTAAACTAAGTTTTAAATTAATAACAGTTTATTTAAAATATTATTTAAATTATTTTAGATATTCAATATGTATAAGCATACCTGAATTTTAATAATACTAAATTTAAAGCTTAAATTTAATTATTGTATTATATCATTTTTCTTATTTTACATTTTTCTTTCTTTTCCTTTTTCCCCTTTTTTCTCCTTTCTTTTTATCGGTGAGTAATTCAATTCAAAATTTAAAAGAATTATGAGGATTTATTAAAAAAGAACTTGTAAATATATACCCCAATTTCAATCAAAATTTAAAATTAAAAAAAAGCGCACCTCAAATTCAATAATATTAAATTCAAATTTTAAATTTAATTATTGTTTCTTATTCTATTTCTTTTTTTTACATTCTTTTTCTTTTTCTATTTTCTCTCCTTTCTTTTGACTAATTAGTGACTCAATTCAAAATATAAAAATGTATAGAGATCTATTAAAAAAAAAATTGCAAAAGTATATGGATGTAGTGTGAATATGCTAAATTTATGTGATAATTTTAAATTAGCACATTTTAACTTTATTCAATAAATTATTTATCCAATTACAAACTACTCAAACCTTCTCACCTCATTGTTCCTTACTGTTTGCTTCAGGACTGTCTTTATGCTTTCTTACTCCTTAGATTATTTAGAGTAATTTTTTTTCTTTATTTTTCATTCTAATTTGTCTCACAAAATTGTTTAAGTTGTGGGCTAGAAAAAATTATATAATTTTAGCTAACTGGCATATCTTACATTCATGATTTTATTGCCATTTATATGTATTTTTTTCTCAAACACTAAATGTGATAATTTATGTTTACATGTTAAATACTATTTTTAATTTCTTAAAATATAAATTAAATAATTTTAATTTTATAATTTAAAATATTTTATTTTAACTATCAAATATTTAATTGGTATAATTTTAATTTTTGTTAAATTTTTGTCAACTTTATTCATCAAGCTGTAAGTTATGCAATTGTTTGTTATTAAAACATATGTAAATAACGTTAAGATATGGTAACTATTTTTCTTCAATTTTCTTATACTGTTAATTTAACTGTATCCCTCATGTTATTATTATTGTTATTATTGTCACTGACATTAAATTTATGATGAGGTTGTTATTGTTATTGTAATTCATTAACTTTTTTTTCTAATTTTCTTTTCAACTCAATACAGAGAAAGGAAATATATTATTTTTTATTTTTCATTGTCTTTCTTTCTTTATATCTCTCGAATAAATAAAGTCTTAAATTATAGGTTCTATTTAATAAAGTAGAAAATTAAAGAGAGAGAGAGGAAGAGAAATCGTCAAACCAATAAGTTGACAAGATGGTTTTACTATTCTTAGGTGACGCATGCACGCAAATGACTTAATTAATAATTGATTGATTTTTTGAGAGAGAAACTTTTGTCTGCATTTTGTGTTTTAATTCTTGCTGGGCTGTCCTTGACATTTGACAATATCTTGTCCTGCGATCTTATGATTTCTACTTGCCTCTAACAATTCTATATTCCTTATAATCTTTGCTAATTTATATAAGGTCTGCCATCAACAGGGATAATATTGGTTTCCCCCTCCCTAATTTTAATCATATATAATGTAATAAAATACTCGGATTTTCTTATATAAAGCTCTCTACGTTCTAATTGAAAATGGCCATAAGAAAATATGATACAAGTTGAATTTACAAATAACTTTTCGCAATATCGTAACACGATTAATAAATATCTTTGAATTGTTTTTAGATTTAATTATATATAGCACTACGGCTCATAATTTTTTTTTTCATCTTTTGGATTATTGTTGTGTGAATATTATGAAAATATATATATTGTGCATGTTGAATATTAATTTTAAATTTTTTATGAGATGAACATATATTATTTAATACATACATAATATTTGAGATTTACATTTTAGATTAACTAATTGTAACTATCAATCATACTCGACAATTCAAGCCGGTGGCTTTCGCATCATATCATATAATATATAATGGATTCCATCGTACGCTTGCTGTTACTCACTATATATATCTTTGAAATTTTAGGGAGAATCTAGACTAGATTCAATTATGACTAAAAAATTAGCCTTACTTTACAAGGGCAACAATTGCCATAATTTGTCACCGACACGAAAATGCATCTTAATCCTAATATTGCTAGAGTTGAAAACTTTGATGAAGCAACCCCACATGAATATATATATATATATATGTACATAGTTTGGATTAGATTAATGGGCATGATTAAACCTATAAGCTGACAGTTATTAATGTAACATGTGATTTTTTTATTGCATTCATGAAATATATTGCTCCACTAAAATTTAATAGGAGAAAGAAAAGAAAATACAAGTAATGTATGACAGCATGAGTACTTGAATAATAACAATCATGAATTTAGTACGTCTAAAATATTTGATATATTTTAAAGAATAAAGTAGATAATTATAATTATTAATAAAAAACCAATACTTCTGAATTTAGCAAATAATAAATCACAAAAAAAAAAATTCATTCCAAAGACATTGAGGATGTAGGAAGCAACAATCACTTGGGTGGAAGGAACTGTTGTTGTTGTGAAGTAATCATTCAAAGAAACTTATATATATATTGTATGTTTTTATAGCAGATTGACTTTACTTTCGCTATCGCGTTACTAAGAATAAAAATATTAACCTTATTCTTTTATTTTTACTCACACATTTAATTTGAAAAAAGTAATCTCATTATAAATCTCCCATTTTTATTATTAGAAAGTGGGAGAAGCCTAAGTTGAATTTGAACCGGAATTTCGGATGGCAGATAGTTGAAAGCTCATCAGTGGCTAAATACACATTGTGCGCGGGCGTAGTGTGTACAACAAAAGGGTTTTGATTCACACCCCTTTCAAACATTTTTTTCGATAAGTACGAGGGTGATGACTTCCTTTCTTATATCTTTTATCAAGAGTGGTAAATTTTTTTAATAAGATTTTGAAACTTCTTTCATAAAAAATTATAGCCTTCTCATATAATTTTAAATATTTATGTTATAATGATGGTTAATAGTGTTATACATTTTTATGAAATAATTTATAACTTATATAAAAATTTGCAAGATTTAAAAATTACTCCAATAATTAATTGATTCACGAAAAAGAGGTTAAGTTCTAAAACATTCTAAACCTGATGAAAAGTTTTAAGTTCAATCACTGAAGGAAAATTTTCACCATCAACTCTTTCATTTAGAACAGGAATTAATTTTATAGTTAAAGAGAATAAGAGAATATCTTAAGTATATATGAATCTCCTTATAAAAAGGTGTTACATTTTTTAAAGTTATAATAAAGTAAAACTCTAAATATAAAGGATTTATATATTTCTATAGTTTTTTTTATAAAAAATTATAATATTTCAAATTGCATTTAATTTTGTTGTTGTAAAGAATTTTATATTACCACTCATTGATATATATATATATGTGTGTGTGTTAATATTCTTTTGTCACAAATAAAATTTTTTATTTACTTGTTCTTTTAAAAACATAGAATGCTCCTAATGGCTAATAATATAATAAATTTTGTATTGATAACAAATTATATTTAAATTTCTTGCGATATCTTTTATTCAGTTAAAATGCATCAAATCCCTTTTATTTTGGGATCACATGCGCATAACTCCTTAATTTTTAATTCTGCATCCAATCCTTGTAGTTTATTCTTTTGCACTTCACCCACGTCCACCTATTTTTTGTCCATAAACCTAATTAAACACGTACGGTCATAGCTTCTAAAAATTATCCTGCCCCCTCCCAATATAGGGCGAAGAACTTGCTAGTCTGTGTCAGTAATTAATGTTAGATATAGTATCTTCTACGTATGCTCTAATGCATAAATCAATAATATTTGAATAAAATAATAATAGTAAACACAATTTGAAAAAGAAGAGGAGTTCATACCCTAATTTTACATAACCTTTGTGAGGTCAGAGGATATTAGGCAATTTGAGGGAATATCAATACTAAACTAATTATTCAAAAACATGAATCGTTCACATTTTTGATTTGGTTTCAATATGATTTGAGTACATGGAGAAATGATGTTGCTTGAACTTACAGCATGGTTAGGTTGATTTGGATCTTTTGAAATGTCAAGACCTTTTAGTGTAAATAATTTTGTATTAATTGTGTTGGGTTAGTTATACCGGCCAATCATATTGGGTCAAGTTGTTATCCATATTAGCGAAGTGCTAAATTAGGCCAAAAACAATTCTATTGTTTCTAAGTAAAATTTATGGAATTGGGTGGTTCAACCAAAATAAGTATTATCATATATAACTACTAAAAAACCTTCATTACCTTCCGAAAATTTATTAGAACATCAAACATAATTTTTCATAACAAAAGGAAAATAAGCATTTTGAAAAAATAATTCATCACAAAATATTGAAAATTATAGGAAAAATATTACACAATTAATATTTCATCTTAGCTATTGAATTTTAGAGATAATTGACATTTCTCTTTGTTTTGTTTTAAGTGTGCTCTAATGTTTTAAGATAAAAATTTTGTAATTGGATAAAATTAAAAATAAAAAGTTATTTTTTATTTTTCAGAGAAAATCAAGGTTTTTAATGATTTCCTGACAGTAGAGTGTTTTAATAAATTTACAAATGAATATGAATAAAATACATGCAAATTAAATTATATAGGAATAATATGTGTCTTCAAAGATCAAATGCAAGATATCAATGGCATGAAGCAATCAATAAAAGTTGTTATCATTTTTCATAACAATGTAGTACACTACTTTAAAGTTTGAGCATGTAGAACAATCAAGGGCATTGCTTTATACATATTGAAGAGGCCATGCCTTTCTAAAATTTGAAGATTTTTAAATTTTCTATGTAAAATATTTTTATAAAAGAAAAGTATTAAGTTGATTCTTTTTATAAAATAAAATTTATAGATTGGTTATCCTCCTCTCCTGATAACAATATATAAAAGCCAAACTTTATTAGTGACACAATGCTTCGTTATTCCGTGTCACAAAAAAAAAAGATAGATAGATAGTAGTAACTCTCTAGAGATAGCTATGTTTTTAACTAAATTTAGCCACCACTAAGGTAACTAGTTTAATAATATTGAGTCATTACTTAGTTTTAGAGATATTTCTATAATAACACTCAGGGAGAGTAGTTATATATGCATTGCACGATTTAATAGGAGCCTTTGCAATGTAATGAAATATTTCACTTTTTTTATAATAAAGGAAATTAAAATTAACTTAACTAGAATCCAAGTTACAATATACAATACAAGAAGATGCAAAAGTAACTACATCATATAAAAATAACATAAAGACATCCTTAGAGGGACTATAGTAAGTTAGTAAGGAGGATTATTTGAACAATCCTTTTCTTGTAAGAGTATCAACATAAAAGTTGGCTTCTTTGTAAACATGAGTAATCTTCTTATATGGAATTATCTTTAAAAGCTTCCTACATTCACATAAAATGGGATTCATTAGTTAGTTTTCACTTGAATTTGAGTTAAGGGCATTAGCCACTATTTAGGCATCCAACTAAAGAAGAAGCTTAGGAACTTGCATCCAAATAACTAATTTGAAACCTTCCAAAATAGCCTAAAGTTCAAGTGTAATAGCATTATCTAGACTTACTCCTTTAGAGGAATTTATAATCCATCTTCTTTATGAATCCTTTATTAAACCCTTGCCTTTGCCAAACCTAATCAAGAAGAAGCTGCTCCATTTGTGTTTAAACACCACCAAATATTTGGAAGGGAATTCTATTTTATCTACTTGATACATATATCTCTTTCTACACTACTAGTTTTACCAGCAAAAATACATAAATTTTGCAATTTTTTTTTAATCTTATACACCAATGAAGATACACTATCTTTAATTGAGTTTTTAGCTTTATGATAATAAATTAAAGTGTTTCTAACTAGCTATATGCACCATAAAGATGTGCCAAACATAATTTTCCAAAGAACATAAAATTAATGATAGAATATTTTAGAGTTACAATTCACATGTATCCAAGAATGCATATTAGCATAAAACATATGATTTAAATTAGCAAATATATTTGAAACATTCTAGATCTTTTATGTAAAACATCAATCTCGAAACAAGTGCATTTAAGTTTCCTTAACCTCATTACAAAAACAATAAATAGCATTTATATTACTACCTTAATGCTTGAGCATCAATTTTTTTAACACTGTTATGAAGTAAGAGTCAAATAAACATTTGATTTTTCATAGGCAGTTGTAACTTCCATATGCAAGCCCTATTAAAATCAAATTGAATTGAATTTTTATCCAAAGCTACTTTAATTAAAGCATAAGTAGAACTAATAGTAAACTTATCATTTGAAGTTAAACCCTATACAAGCTCATTATGGTTATCAATCAAAAGATTAATATAGATGGTTTTAATCATAGAAACCACCCTTTAATTAAAAAATGAAGATAAAAGATCAGTTTTCTTGTTACCTGATCATTTTCCAAACCACTAAACTTCTAATCTTCCTAATGCTTCTCCAAAGGCCTTTGAAATAATTTTTAAAGTGAACCAACACCTATTTAGTTATCTCTCCAAAAACTAGTATTTCTTCTATTATATGCCATCCATCTAATGCCTTTCAAAAGGAAATTAAGAGTTTTTCGCATAGCATTCCATATAGGCGAAGCAATAGTTATAGGTGTATTTTAACTATAAATATATCTATAATATAAAGATTTCACCTAAGGCTAAGTTATTAGAGTAATAGGTGCATTTAGAAATCTCTAGCTGAGTTTAGTTATTAGAGTAGAATTCTTATAATATATTTTTTCCAAGCCTAGCCCCATTTCAAAATAGATTTTGTAACCTTATCCGAATTAATGAAGTCCATTTTCCTTTGTTCTTCATTTAAACCCCATAAAAAATTTCTAATTATATTATTAAATTTTATTACAAATTGATTAGGGCAATAAAGAACATTAGGGAAAATGATTCAAAATTAATTGTAGAATAGATTTAACTAAGACCTATTTACTAGCTAGGTTCAAAAACCTTATCTTCCAACCACTTGACTTTGCCTTAATTCTATCAAGAAGATGATTAAAAAAATTTTCTTTTAATTTAAATTGAAGTGAAATACCTAAATAGTTTCCCAAATCATTAATATATTCAAGGTTCAAAGTATTTGTAATTTAACTTCTAATATGATCATTAGTATTGGGAGAGAAAAAAATTTTAGATTTAGCATGGTTTACCATAAGACTTGACATAGAAAAGACTTAATCCCAAATAGATTTAATTAAAGTTATAACTTTTAAAAGAAGCTTTGCTGATTAAAATAACATCATCAGCAAAGAAAAAGTGAGAAAAGGCTAGTCCAAGTTTTAAAGTGACAATAGGAGACTAGTTTTTAGTAATCACTTCTTTTTTAATTAAAAAAATAAGAAATTCCATACATAGAATAAAAATATAAGGAGAGATGGGATCTCCTTGTCGAATGCCCTTAGTTAGCAAAAAAGCATCAAGTCTACCTCCATTAAACAAGATTGATATACTTAAAAAGAAAATACAACTCATAAGGAGTTGTTTAAATTTAGGTGAAAATTTTTAAAACTTCATCATTCTTTAAATAAATCTCTACTCAATCTTATTATAGGCTTTTTCAAGGTCTAATTTAATTATCATGGCACCCTTATTTCATTTTTTTCTTTTTCAAAATATGATATGACTTTTGAATAATTATAACATTATTAGAAGCTTACCCATATGGTATAAAAGCTCCTTGATAAGGGAAAACAAGCTCATGCAGGTAAGGCATTAATCTACTAACTAAAATCTTAGATAAAACTTTATATACAGTGGTGCATAAACTTATAGGCCAAAGTTAATATATTCATGCCCTTTCACTTTAAGGATCAACAAAAGAAAGGTCTCATTCAAATAAGCAAAAACCTAGCCTTGAATAAAAATATCTTGAATGGTTTTTATAATAGAACTCTTTGTAATTTGCCAATATTTTTGAAAGAAGCTTGGGTGTAAACTATCCACACTTGGTGATTTTTTAGGCTTTTGATAGAATAAGGCATGTTTAAATTTTAACTCATCTAAAATGGCATTTAATTGGTATTTAGCATTACTAGGTAAAAAGATAGGTCATTCTAAATTAAAATCAATTGAAGGTAGTTAAACATTAGAAGATGCCATATAAAGATTAACAAAAAAAATTTCACCGTTTCTATAAGCATAGAAGATTAAAAAATCCATTAGTTTTAATCATGTAAAAATGAGTATTTTTATCCCTTTTAATAAACTATTTTATTCTAGATTTCAAGTGTTAAAAGTCTTTTTCATAATATAATAAATATTAGTATTCTTCTCTTAGAGATTTTCTTAATTGATTAAGAAAAGAATTTTGGGTCAAGGCTAACTTTTCTCTCCACACCTTTAATCCTTGCCATGATTTTTGTTTCTTGAGAAAAATGTTGCCAAAAGCATCTCTATTATAGGATTTAACTGAATTAATAAAGCCAGAAATTGACCTTTTTAAATTAGTTGTATCATCCCAACTATTTTTAACTAAATTTGGGAAGGTGGGATGATTAAATTACATTGTTTCCAATCTAGAGGGTCTAAGCAAAATAAGTTGATTTTGTCCACTAAGAATGATTAAGAAAAGATAATGATTTATGTATGTTGAAGGAAGATGAGCAACTTTATTATTTGAAAAAATAAAAATCCAATCCAAATTAGCATAAACTCGATCTAACTCAGCTTAAATAACATCTAAGCCCTATCTAGGGTTTGTCCAAGTAAATGAAGGTCCTAAAAAAATCTAAATCTATCATATTACAATTATCCATACTATTTTTCAACAATATGGCTCTATGGTTAATAATTGGCCTCCCCTCATACTTTTTATGACTAAAGATAATATCATTAAAATCTCCCATAATGCAGTAGAAAAAAATGAAGACTAATAATATGCATAAGATTATTCCAAAGAATCATTTTATTTTTCAATCTAGGACTATCATATATTGTAGAAAAAAGCCAAGTTAAAGAATTTTTTAATTCAATAATAATATGGATCTTTTATTTTGTAAAGTTTAAAGCCTAGCATTCTATATTATCATCTCTCCACAACACCCAAATTCCACTAACTTGCTCGATTATCTCCAAAATAATGTAATGATTGAAAAGAAAATTAACACATCTGCTTCTAGCTCGATTTTTAGATAATTTTACTTTAGTCAAAATGGTTATATGTGGGCTATATTGAGAAAAAAAGATCATGTAAAGCTTTTCTAAAATTTGGATTACTCGTACCTCTATAATTTTATAATAAAATTTTCATCTTGAAATCATATAAAAGGAAGTAACTGATCATTGCCTATTTTGGTATAATTTGTAATCCTTCCTTTAATTAATTTTTTGTCATCATTTAAAGTTGTTCAATGTTTGATCTCCAGTGGCTAAAATTTAATCTTGTGAAAGATAAAACCTGATGCTGGCATGTACTGAGATAGCATGTCAAGGCTGAATGTAAGAGTTAATTGGGCTATCATCAACACATAAGCTCTCTTCCAATTACTAAAAACTTCTATTGTTATTAGAAAATGAAGTAAGTTTATCCTCTCCATAACTAAAGGAAGATTATTCCTTTATCTGATTGTAAGTGATCTAAAGTTTGCACTCATGATGGCATCAAAAGAGGTTTAATTCTTGGGTGAATAAAAGCTTGGATGTCCATCATTTTTTATAGTCCTAGTATATATATTGCCAAATATGCTACAGTCAAGATTGGAAGATTGTCTAGTTCTACTTTTACTACAATAAGAATAGGATTTGTCCATGCATTTCTCAACTCTTAATATGTTCAATAAAAGAAATTCAATGGATTGTAAAGACTCTCCCTAATTAGATTTAGGTCCAGTAATAGTAGCTATCCTCGATAAATAATTCCCTAGTTTTTGGATGGTTATTGATAAGGTTGAAAGGCTTGCCTTAGTTAAAAATATGGAATGGATGAAGTTCCCGGACTCTGGTTACACCCTAATCTTTATATGCTTTTATTTTTGCAAAGCTGCTACCTCAACTTTATACTGAGATTGGAGTACTTCCTTTTACTAAGAAATCTTGAAGGCATTGTTCTTAGTAGTAGAAGAATGAACACCATTATTTTAGTTCCTCAAAGTATTTTTACTTATAAAATAGTTTTTAAAAGCATAAACTTTTGGTGAGAAATTCACCTTAACTTGATTCTTTTGAGAAACCATATTTAACCTATTCTTTGAAACATGATTAGTTGCTATCTACATCTTTCTTATAAAAAAAAGACTATATTTTGTTCACTCTTTTTGAGAGATTTGTTATGACTTTTCCTTAAAGAGTTATCACTATCAAGACGTGTCATATTAAACTTATTCTAATTACCCTAGAACTTTGGTACTCATGTCCTTTTACTAACCAAATTAGATTGACCTACTTTGCTTTTTATTTTTGAGACTTTTTAATTGTCATCTTATTATTGTGTCACATGGTCATGTTGATTTTATTTTTTGAGATTTCTATTCTTAGTCTTTTTATATAGGACTATAGACCATCCTTCTTACTTTATAGTAGTTTAGGTTTTTGAAGAACTGTCCTTATTAACAATATTAGCCAAACTAGACTGAAAAAAAGCAGATGAAGCTAAAAAGATTTAGAGTCCACTTCCTAATAATAAGATAGTATCTAGTTACAAACCAGGGTCTTCTTCTCAAAATATTCTGCAAGTAATCATTAACAGAAAAATAAGTAATAAAGTGACCCTCCCCTAAATTAATAACATCCATTTATGCATTAGGTTTCCAAATATTGTTTAATTTCCATTTCAGATAGTTAAAAACCTACACTTTTATGAAAAACTTTAATAATTAAAGATTTATGCCATGTTTGTCTATTCTTACTCTTAGCATTAGCTAGCAAATTAACTCTAATTTCATGCTCTTCTAGTGGATCAACATTTAGTTTTTCCTTTTAACCCGAATCTTGCTCCATAGTAGAATCCTTGAAAAATGCCTTTTGATAAGTACTAGGAATAACACCTACAAGAGATTCTTTCTACGAAATTGGCACTTTAACTAGTTTTGTTAGCATAGTTGGGATACAATTTGGAATCAACTAATTCTCTAATTTATAATTATGGAAAATTTTTATTTGTTTGTTGCTTCATTAGAGAACATCCTTTTCTTCTGTAGAATGTTGAGAGGGAGATATTGTATTTAGAGCTCCAAAGAATTCTATAGCTTTCCACAATTTTGAATCATCAAGGCATTGAAATATTCCACTTTATTCTATATGCAATAAAATTTATTTCCTACAAATTCATTAAAAAAACTAAAAAAAAATCTATTTTTAAACAACACAACTTTCAATCTAACATAAAGTACAATGGTTATATTAAATTAAGAAATAAAAATTTCTTTCTCAATTGTTTTCATTTATTTTGCTGAGAATTAAAAAATTAATGTTTTAGAATAACATCCCATTTTGAAAGATTTTTAAGGTTTCATAATTTGTTTAATTCATTATATTAAAGGAAAACGCTAGATTTACTTACAAAGTAAACACTTAACTACAAAAAAAAAAGAATATATAAAGGTCTAATTTCTATTAGAAACTCATTCAATTAGGTCTTTCCCACATAGTATTCTCATTTTTCTCATCTCAAATACCCATAAATAAGGATAATGCAATTTTCTCTATGTAGTACAATTTGAATCCTTAATTCTAAGTCTAAATGTAATCTAAATGCAAATAAACTTCAATTCCTTATTAAATGTCCTAAAAAAAATGCATATTTGAATTCTTAGTTCCAACTTACAATTTTTCTTTTTCATTTTCATTAATCAATTTTCCATACTCATTCATCCCAAGGCTGTGAAATGGAAGGTTTGTCATAATTGTAACAACTTTCGCAATGTGTTAATCATTTATATAGCGATATTATTTGCACATGCATAAGACAATTGAATCTCTAATTTGAATCATATTTATAATGATAACTTAGATAGAAACAAATTTTATGAATAGGCGGATATTGTAACATATTAAGAACATAAAATTGGCTAAAATTTAAATAAAAACATTGTAAAACTTTTTCAAAACTCATTGATCATTTTAACTCTTAAAAAAAGTAAGTCATGATTTATGACTAGTGAGTTTTAAATGTGATATTTGATTTATTTTATTATAGTTAAAAATGAAAATTTATAGTTACTATAATAATAAAATGCACAAAATAAAAAAGGTGCTTATTTTTAGACATTATATATATTCTTTGAAACTCCTATAAAGTGTCAATTCAATTTAACAACAAGATATGAGAGTAAATAATTCTTAAAAATTAATATTTCATGGAATCACTAAATTTTAAAGTGAATATCGCAAGGTGAAAAGAGGGGGAAAAACTTCTTGAATGCAATTGAATCATAAAAATAAAAAAGTTAAACATTAGACAAAAATAATTAAGATGAAAAAATAGGTGCACGTTAAAAAATATATATGGTTATTCATCAAAACAAAAATTCCTATCATTTATAGGACTTACAAAAATAGCATACACAAAAAAGTACCAAAACTTTTTTCTACTTCAATAGAATTAAGCATTTAAAAGACCAACATGAGCCTTAAATGTACATGCTTAACTAATGAATGGGATTATTAGGTTGATCTATTTAAACCCATTTTAAATGGGCCTAAATTGGCTAGCCTGATTTGGTCCTTAAGTCCATTGGATCCATTTGTAAGTTAGTCCATTTTTTTTATTCTTTTTTTATATTTTAACATATATTTTATCTTTTATTATTTGTTATATTTTTTATATTCATTATTTTTATTTTTATTATGTTTAATTATTTTGAGTATTTATGTTTAATTTTTTAACAATTAAATTGTGTTTTATATTAAATTATAATATAAAAATAATTAATAAATTATTTTATTTTTTAAAAATATAAATATTATTAAATTTATTAAATATAATTTTTAAAAAAGTTAGCATGTTTATACTTACGAACCAGTCTATTTTGGTCCATGACCCGTGTAAGCTACTCTATTTAGACTTTTTTGTTAATAGATTTAAATTTTGAGATTCAGTTCATAAGAAGTTCATGAATCGGTCCATTTGACCTAGGGACTTCTAGCACCCATACTTAAATGTTCTATCCTTTAGAAATGTGATAAGTGTTTCTAATTTTAATTCATAAGTTCCTATAAAAGAAATAATGGAGAAGAGTCCGAATATTAAAGCACGATATATGTAAAATGTATTTTGTTGGATGCATGCTATGCCTTTTGCTAACCATTCTTTCATCCTCAATGCCAACAACTTTCATTTTTTCGATTTTGAGTGTTTGATTTGATCATCATAAGATCAATAGCTCAGATTTAACATTGGAAGCAATAATGCAAACATAGTTTCAAGAAAAATTGGATTGAAAGATTGAATACTAGGTGAGAGAGTTGAAGTGAAGTTGGAAAGAAAAAAAATCTACCTCTCTTATTTGCTAATCATATCAAAAATTGAACAGATAAAGAGAATACAGTGAAGTCAAGAGAAAGAGGCTGATGTAAAATAAAATTAAAGAAGCACTTTCAAATTCAAAATTGAAGTGTGACAAGAATGTGGAGAAAGTGAAGAAAGTTAATTAAAAAAAATTATAGACGATTACTCATGAGAACATAGATAAATTAAAGGTGGGCTTCAATTCAAATACAATAATTCTATATATATCAAAAATAAGATTTAAAATTAAATTTTAAATATAAATTAAAAGTCGTTTATTGAATATAGGATAATAGAATAAATTTATTAAATTTAATTATTTATAAAATTCAATCTAATAAATATAAAAACCTTAAAACTCATTCCACTCTTAATTCATATAACATTCTTGAGTCACATATTGAGTAAACTATAAAAGCATGAAAGAGATACCGAGTATAGATACATGCATCAACTTGCTTTATTTCATTTTCTTTCTCTTTCGTTGTCGCCTCTTTCGTTCCATCAATTTAATTTAGGAAGTGGGATTAACTGGACTCCATAAATGTCCTCAAAATCATATATATATATATATATATACGCCTCTGCTATTATTGTTGGTCAGTAAGATTCCAGAACCACTCAAATTTGGGATTTATATTAACCTATTTCTACGACTAAACTTTTATATTAATTTCGATACCTCAATTTTATAGAAAATTGAAAGTGATAGTTTTTTAAACTTTCCCGTATTTAAACAGTAAACTCTTTTATTTCTTTTCCCGACATCCCAAAGTGAGAGAAGAGAAGATAAGGAGTTACAATTGATTGAATTCTAAATTTGAAAAATGTCTAGTAACGTATTTTTCATGTTGATCTACTTATTCAATCAGTATAATTAATTTCACCAATTAAGCGCTTCTAAAAAAGTTTTAAATTGATCATAATGCAGCATTTCTAAAATTTCAAGATTTCGAGTAATATGATAAATTTTAAAATTATTAAATTGAAATTATTCAATTATAACTATTTATTTGAAATGGATGTAATTAGAAAGTTTTAATTTAAAAGTTGCTATAAGAATAAAATTTAGGTACAGTATTATAATATTCTTTATTTAAATTACAATATATTTATTAATCATTTTATTATAATTATTAAATTAAAGTTATTAATAATTAATAAAATAATAATATATGTGTTATAATTTGAATGAAGAACTTACAATAAATATAAAAAAAAAATTTTAAAATTATCACGAATTTAAAAAATTTGAGAGTACTGTATAATTTACCTTCATTAATAAACTTAAGTTGGCCCCAATATGTGCAGGAACTTGACAATACGTAGGGCAGGGTAAAAATTAAAATAGTTAGGACCCAACTAGCCAGGTTGCAATCTGCTCCCTCCTCATTAATTCATAGGGTACTATCTCCACATTCGGCACTCAATAGAGAACCCCATTAATTAGGGTGAAGACTGAAGACTTGCATTAATTCTTGTTTTGTGATTTCCGTGAACATGTCCCCTTTGTTTTCTTTCTTCCAAGAGTTTGTCTCCATTTGAAACAGTAATTTAAGGGAATTACTAAATTGATCCATAAAAATAGAGACAGAGGTTGTATCAAATTTTATTTTAAAAAATTTATGTTATATCATGCAAGTACATAAGTTATTAGTTTTTACCTTGAATACATTTAGGTAAATATTATATCAATTTTTTTTAAAATTGTAATTAATTGTTGTGAAATAAAATTTTATAAAAAGTTTGATGTAACATCGAATTTTTAGAAATTAATTTAATGATTTACTTTATAATTATTATACAATGCATTCATTCTGGAAATGTTGAATTTTTTTTATTATTTTGGACCTTACATTATTTATAAATTTAATAATTATTGTCATACATTATTTTAAACCTAAAACTTAGTAATTATTAAAGTTCTGGGTATTAACATGATACAGAAGTCCAATATTAGATAATTAGCTATGGAACCAATGATAGAATAAACTATCATATGAGCACGATGTTATAGTTTATTCTCCCAGAAAAAGATAGTGTGAGAAATTAGCAAAAGGAGTGACCTTTATCACCTATTTTTGTATTTGATTGTTTTCAAGCAGAATTTCTTTAAAGTCATGACATGAAAGAATATTTTTTAAGATTTTAATTAAGTTTAAATTTATATTATTAAAAATATTTCAATAAATAACAACGGATAGTATTACATCAATAAAGATTTCAGCTAAAAGACATATTAATACTTTCACAGTATAAGGAAATTCAACTTTTTTTTATTAAAAAGTTTAAACTGAAATAGTTAGCCTAAAATTATTTTACCCTTATTCGTAATTAGCAAAGTAAGATTTCATTTTATTTGTAAATATTTTTTTAAATTAGTGTTTAGATTTAAATAAAGAGGTGTTTTATCATTTTAATTATATTTACCTTGTGATGAAATTTATCAAAAAATTCATTAGAACTTATTTTATTAAAACACATATTATATGAAATTTTTTTACCTTGTTATTAATATTTTATTTATTATGATACTATCAAAATTTATTTTTAAATCAAATGATTTATATTTTTTAATATGTTTCGAATAAAAATTTATCTATAAATAAATTAAAATTATTTCTATTGAATTTAATTTAAAAAAAATAATTCCAGATGTCATCTTTGAGAAAAGGGGTTGTAAATGTAACTAACATAATGGAGGTAGACGGTGCTCATAATAATTGGGTTACCAAAGTCGTGAGGCCACAGGTAAACCTATCAGCATTTGCTTTGATTGGTTCCAAAATTTCTACCGGTCAAAAAGTGAAATTTGAAATTTTTTATATTTATTGAATTAAATTTAAATATTTTATTTTATTATTTTATATTTAAAGAAATTTTTTATTTATATTTAAAATTTAATTTTCAAAAAATATAATATTGTTAGAATGTAAATTTTTACCTTGTTATATGAAAATTTCAAAAACACATTTTAGAATGTAATTTTCAAAAACACACGTTATATGAAAATTTTTACCGTGTTATTAATATCTTATTTATTGTGATACTATTAAAATTTATTTTAAAATAAATTATTTATATATTTTAATATATTTCAAATAGAAAATTATTTATAAATAAATTAAAATTATTTCTATTGAATTTAATTTAAAAAAATTGATTCCAAACGTAATCTTTGAGACGAGGGGTTGTAAATGTAATTAACATAATGAATTTTATTATTATAGCAGCAAAACGTATAAAAACCATAGAACTCCACATGATAAGCCTTCTCATAAAAGATTTGGGCTGATTACATAGGTCAATCATATATTATTAACTTGATTTAGAAAACATTTTTGTTAATTTGAATGATTAAAGGCATTTGAAGTCGGTTTTGTAGAAGACTGTTAAGTTCAATTATTGTGGAGGTTTTGACAGCTAGAGTAAGTTATGTCAATAAATATTCTTGGATGTTAAATATATATACCATATGGTAGATACAATATTCTATTTATCCTCCATCTAGAATGTTTCACCTAATTATGGTAGACCTTTTATGATTATCTTATTGGATGACTCAGCAAACTAATTCATATAAATACCAATTAAGTGCACACTTTATCATCATCTTTATTACTAAAATTCTATTGAAAAATATTTAATTTAATAATTGAAAGGATCTCAACATTTACCATCACTTAAAATCTTTTTTATAAATTTTTTTCATTATTATCATTCTCATCCACTATTGATTTACCTTAATCTAATTATAGAATCCAATTTTTCAACATGTATTATTATTGGTATTGCTATTAAAATAGTGGCACCAAAGTGTTTATTTACTTCCACTAATGATGAAAAATTAGGAAAATTAGACTTTAATAACACATGCACAAATTGCGCTATTGTAGCACAAAAATCTCCTTGAAGTATGACACATGCATATATCAAGTGGGCTATCATTCCAGCTATGTATAGAAGAATATTTTGTTTTTTTCCCTGTGAACTTATGAAATTGGTAATAATTTCCCCACAAATCACCGGCTAAAGCAACAAACTTCATGAGCTACACTTCAAAAGATCTAAATCAACTATACCTTAAGAGAAAAGTCTTTATAGTTAATATTACTCATACTAAAATAAATTGCTTTAAACTATAAGTAAGTTTTAAACACATTTTATGAGAAAAGTCTTTATAGTCTACATGTCTTAATTAAATGTACTTCTTACTACCAACCTAACTCAGAACCCACAATTCCATATATCATCCCTTTCGTAGTCTAAATTATATATTCACATTAGACCAAACTATGGGAAGTAGCTAATAAATTTATCGATAATAGAGCTGACATATATTATCTTTCACTCCTACTATTTGGGCATTTTGATAGTTTCCATTATCAAAAAATATCTTAAAGAAATTTAAAATTTAGAAAGGGTTTCAAAACTTTGACAAATTAAAGTAATAATTTTCAAATAAATATGAAAATAATTTAGCTATGTACCAAAGCAAAAAAGTTTATTCGATTCTATAAAATAAATAAAACATCCATCAAACATAAACAAAAGAAGTTCTCAAATGGAAAACAAGAAGATACTTTTGAATACAAGCTCAATAAAACAATCATTTCTAACTAGTAGGCTTCTTGTTCAAATTTCTCTAACTTTTTCTTCTTGTTTTACAACTATTTCTTAAATTTGAAACAATCTACTTTCTTATGCCTAATTTTTTTACAAAATTAACACTTGCCTTTAAATTAAGCCTTTTTGGGTTTGAGATGATATGCTTTTTCTTCCAATCATTTGAAGACTTCCTATAATTATCCTTAAAGTATTCTCTTACTCCTTATCCAAAAGGAAGACTATGAGCTGCTAAATTAATTGCATAGATTTTTCTTTTTCTCATGTTCTCTTCTACTTGGCTTAAAATAACTATTATGTCATTCACTATTTATTCATTCTTTTAAGCTTAACAAGTGGCCTTTTAACCATCAAATTCTAGAACCAATGACTTTAATACTCTCTAGACAAGATAATCATAATTTAGATGAAGTCTTAAGGTCTTTAACTTATTATGATAATTACTAAGTTTTAAAATGTGTTCTTGAACTTTACTAACCACATCATAGAAAGTCTTTTTAAGTAGTGAAAGATAATACCCCTTTTATGTTTTATTAAATTTTTTGAATTTTTCTACCTTAGATTCCAAAAAAGATTTTGCATCTATGGTATCAGTTATAGGGATGCTTTCTTTAATGACTGAGTTTATTGAATACTTTAAGGTCATTAGACAAATCCTATTGGATTCTTTCCATTTTTCATGTCTCACTTTTACATTTGTAGGTGACTTTGGTTCAAGTTGAGGTTTTGGTTCATTGATTGCCATGTCCAACCTAGCAATTGTTAGATATAGTTTTACAAATTCAGCCCATTCCTTACATTTTGTCCAATGTAGTATCTTTGTAAAAACTAATTATGTGTGCAAAGCAGCTAAAGAAAATGTACCTAAACTATTAATGCATGCATACACTTAATCATACTCTCATTTTCCTCTCAATCATGCAATTTTATACAATATTATATTTTAAAATCTAATATTAAGGAGTATTTAAGAACTTTATAATACAATACAAGAGCCAAATATCATATTCCTAATATTTAACATCAATGGGTGTTTAAAATGCTAGAAATAGAATACTCGACCTTACACTCATGTTATGGCCAACTTACTACATTAATGACATAGTATCGAAGGGTATATAATATCATTAATATAACCTCTCCTTTATAAATTTCAAAACAATTTTCCTATCAAAAAAATTTTTTTAGAACAAAATTTTATGCAATTGTTCCTACAAAGGTAAGAACATAATTACACAAAATTTCATGGCATAACATGAGTATACAATAATTCCTATTAAATGTAATAACTAATAACCCATCAAAATTATTATATTTTGCAAATACTATTCCTAAATGCTACAAAAATTATAGTAAGTAGCTAACAACATAGGAATTACCTAAAAAATTTATTAACCAAAAATAATTTTAAATAAATATCCAAATAAATTGGGCAATAAATAACAAAAATATTTTTTTCAAAAAATTTTGAAAAATTGTATAATAAAAAATATTCAGAGAGTGGATCATATAGATGTAACCATTGCCCCCAACTACCATAGATAAAATGGTGTATAGCCACCATGCACTGGTTACGTCATTGGGCTTGGCACATCAAGCATTTGTAAGTCATTTTCTTCACTCAAATTGTAACTTGCAGGTTGAACTCGACCTAATTTTGACCCGACTACAAGCTAACATGAACCTAGCTCGTTTTCTTTATGATTTTTGCCAAAATTTCATCTAGAATTTCATATTTATCCTAGCTAAATCCACACTAACTATTTTCATCCAAAATTTGATGGGTTTTTTCATATTTCAATTTTTTCCAAAATTCCAAGCTATGATTAGGGAAATTTCCAATATTTCTAGGAGATTTTTACACATTGTACAATCATTTTTCTCACCATTATCCCCTCTAAACTCAATTTTTACTACTCATTTCTCTTTTTCTCTTAGTTTGATATAGGTTACAAACATTCATGGAGGTTTGTCAATAGTTTTAAAAACCAACAATGGCTTTCAACTCACTTTCCTAGTTTTTGGTATGTTTTATGTATCTGCACACTACCCAGTCCAAGATAAGGAGTTTCATGGGTTCGATACTTCCTACTTTTTAATTTTTTATGAAATTAAACAACTTTCAATCCTTCAATTAAAGTTTTATATAATTCTGTGTGTTTCAAAACTGCATAATTTTTTAGGTTTTTTTAACAATGCAATAAATACACATGCATAAGGAAAAAAAAAGCATCCTAATTCTTGAAGAACTAAACAATAATATCATATTTCATAATCAAACCACATACTAGAAAAGGAAAATGAGCAACAATCGCATGCTCGTGTAGAAATAATAAAAGACAACTACATCTGACTCATTACATAGAGAACCATAATATTGACAAGGAGAGAATGAATTCTATCACTCGCAAAATTGCATCACAAAAATTTCAAAAAAAAAATATCTTCAACCATAATTCATAGCCTAAACATGACTTTGATACCAATTGAAGAAAAAATTTTTCCTTAAAATAAATATTTACCAAGATCTTGGACTTTGAATTATAATATAAGAATTCACAAGTTAATTAATTTGTGAAAAATAATATAGATCAACTTACTTAATTTCTCCAAATCCATCTCTCAGTATTGTTGGACAAAACAAGAGGTTATCTCCTTGAGCAATTTCTATGTATGTATAACAAAATTTGGT
Source organism: Sindora glabra (assembly GCA_020226215.1). NCBI lineage: Eukaryota > Viridiplantae > Streptophyta > Magnoliopsida > Fabales > Fabaceae > Sindora > Sindora glabra. Next base: position 67,108,000 of record CM035233.1, read on the forward strand.
TGATGGAATGTTGAACCTTAAACATAAAAATTTCATATTTATAAATTAGTTCAAGTAATGAATCTTATCGATCATAAAATTTATAATTGTCCATTAATTATATCACATAAGATTTAATTAATAATAATTCTATTTCATTAATAAATTATATATAGTTCACATATTACTTAACAATTAACAATTGGCACTTAAACAGATTGTAAATAAGATCATCGAGCTCCTAACATATTTTTTCCTTGAAAAAATTGTATGACATCCTAATGAGTTGAACGGAGGTTGCAGGTGAGTTTGACCAAGTTCGCGGAAAAACAGTAATAATACGTACTTGAGGACAATGCGAGCCATGCAACAGTGCGCCACAAACATACGTGTCTACGAGGGGGTGGGATCCTTGTGGGGTTGGGCTGACCTCAGCCAGAGGTTGGAGGCCTGAAACCTTAAAAAAATAAAATCTACTTTATTTATTATCGGAAAATGGTGAGTGATGCAGATTTTTTATTTTTTATTATAAAAAATGGATGGTGGGTGGTGCCTCTAATGGCATCTCAAGATTCCAACCCTGGGAAATAGGGATTGGGATGACATCTAATTTTGTGGCCCAGATGTTAGCAACAAAGTTGGGCCCAGCAGGTCTCATTCTGTTTTTAGCATGCGTGATTTGGATGGCACTCACTCCATTTTTTTTTCATTATATTTTTTTTAAAATTTTTTATTTATCATTTAAAATTTTAATAAAAAATAAACACTATTTTACTAATTTATAATTATTTTTTATTAATAAATATTTTATTATTCTATATTTTTAATTTACTTATATTTATTTCATTACATTTCTCTCTTTACTTTTAATTATTTTAAATTTTACATATAAAAAGTAGTTAAGAAAATTTTATTAAAAATAAATAAATAAAATTATTTTTTAATATATATAAAATTCATTAATTGTGATAAATAATAAAAACTGAAAAGAGTACAATTTATAACAAAAAGTATTGTATACTCAAATTATAATACGTATTCCTATTCTCAACACATAGAGAGAAATCAATTGTCAATTTTATGAAAGTCAGATGCATTGGAAATTGTAATTTTCAATTTTTTATGTATTAAAAATTAAAACCTATTAGTTAAGAGCAAAGACACTTATTATAATTGAGTAGCATATAAGAATTTCTAAAAAAAAAAAAAAAGACCTATGACATTTTGTCGAAATTGGAGTGGCTTTTTGTGGGAAAAAATTTGTATATGTCAACTACAACACATGTTTTTATTTTTAGTCAATAAAAAGAAGTCAATTATTAATTTTATAAAAGTTACATGCATTAAAAATCGAAACTAGTTTCTCCTTATTAATTAAAAGTGAAGATATATATTATAAGTGAGTATATAAAAATTTCTAGAAAAGAAAACATGATTTATGTCATTTTACCGAAATTGGAGTGGATTCTTATTTGTAAAGTTACTGTTAATTTTAAGAGAGGGGATTCAAATTCCCTTCTACGACTTTCTACCACTCTCTTGTTTAGTGATAGGAAATATATTGAAAGAAAGATTCTTAGAATGAAGATAACTCTATTTTGCTTTGTAAAATATAATTGATGGGCCAATTGAAGATTGACTCAATTCTATTATGTTAAAAATAAGGGAGCCGCTGTATGAATCAAATGAAATTACTATATGTTGTTGAATACAATATCGATGTAAATGAATCAGATGATATTATTATACCCTCTCAACTATTTATACTTTAATGGTATAATAATATTTAGAGGCTTTATTGGATGATCAATATTCAAGGTAAATCTTTCAAAATGCAGATTGACATTGTTGGTCACACCTTATGAATAAAAAATGTAAAGACCACAATCTAGAGAAAAATATATCTAACAACTTTTTTCATATAATAAAATAGGAGGCGGTCCAAGTGTATCGGAGAAGGGGACACAAGAATTATTAGAATTTGAACATCTGCAGTGAGGCATTCTACCCAGTACTTGGACCACTTTAATATTTATTGGGTGGTCATTTTGATTGCTATTGAATTCTTATAATTAGATTGAGTTATTAATACGAGGCAATATATATATATATATATATATATAAGCATAGGAGTTAGATAAATAGTAATTAATGAACATCCAATGGCAGGATAAAGTACAATGATTTATAGCATATATACAAAATATATACAAAACCATCCTCTACAGTAAACCCTCTTCCAATAGAAAGAATGACGACAAAAGCGGACAATAGGACCATTGTCTGATCAAAGTTCAAACGAATGCAGAAAACAAGTCTTGAAAAAAATTCTTGGATGATAGCAATGGAAGGAGGAGGAAGATTATTATCCCAAGTTACTAAGGCAATGAAGAAATAATCAAAATTTTCTATCTTCCTGACTTTCCTTTCCCTGAATTTGCTTCCCGCAGACTACGAAAATGGCTGAGAAGCTGCCGTGCCTGCGAATAAATGTAGAACATTAGCTTTTGTTCCAAATCTAGTATCATGCTAATGACATTAGGACCACAAACTAATTTGCTCGGATATAGGCAACAATAGACTCATCCAAATGCTGCAAATGATGATAGTTAACTGCTGAAAATGATGAAGGCGACCAAGAATTATAAGCTCCATACCTTTTCTTTTGCTCTTGGTGTACCGGATTGAGATAATGCAACTAGGGGAGGTACAGCTCCTTCTTGCAGAACCAAGTTGCAAAACTTGGGACTATGCAGGCATACTTGCAAGAGAACAGAAGCAGCATTTTCCTTTCCCCTCTGAGAACCTGATTCAACAATTTCAACTAGCAATGGAATGCCACCTTCCCTTACAATTGCCAATTTGCCCTCTCCAATTGTTGACAGGTTTGCCAGAAGAGCAACAGACTTGTCAACCATCCCTTCAATAGACTCAATTAATCGAACCAAATATTTCACAGCACCAGCTTGAACAATACGGGCTTTATTCTCATGAAAGATTGATAAGTTATATAAAGCAGTAGCAGCATCCTTCTTTCCTCTGAGAGTTCCTGAGCCTAGAAGATCCACTAGAGCTTTCACTGCACCTGAACGGCCAATTTTTGCCTTAATGTTTTCTATTAGAGAAAGGCTGAATAGAGCTGCTGCAGAATTCTCCTTGGCTCCATCATTTCCTGTCTTCAAAACATGGATAAGTGGTTCTATGGCTCCAGCTTCGGCAATCAAGGCCTTGTTGTCATGATTAATTGATAAATTCAGCAGAGCTGTCACAGCATGCTCTTGTGTTATCTTCTTGTCTGAATATAGCAGTGAAACCAAGGGCGCAACAGCCCCACATTGCCCTATAATGATACGGTTTTCCATGTTGTTCTTTGTAAGGAGCCTCAATTCTTCTGCAGCCTGAGTTTGCACTTCAGTTGATTGGCTTTGAAGGTCTTCAATCAACTTATTGACATGAGACGTGGTCAACTCATCCGATCCAGAGGGGAAAACAGTAAGGGGGTGCCTTGATGAATGACGGCTCTTATTTCCATCATCTATTTCATCCATTTCTGGTCCAGGGCTTTGAATTTGCTCCCCTGAAAATTCGGGAGAAAACCCTACTTCATTTGCAGGAGAAGCAGTATACACATCTGTGATTTCTCCAGACAATTCATTCATATTATCATGCTTAATGGACATTTCTGAAACCTCTCTTGAATTTGGGTGCACACAGTCAGAACTAGAAATAGAGCTTGAGAACGAATCACTTCTGCTGTATATAGACGAAGGTGCAGGGGATTGTTGCTCTAGCTTTTCAGTCCCTCCACTTAACCTGGGAGAGATATCACCCTTCTGCTTCCCAAGACTGTATGTACAAGCTAAATCTTCATGACATAAATGCTCAGAGTTACTGGGAAGTTTGACATTATTTTCCTCACACCAACATGATATCATAGCTTTAACAGTAGAATTCGGAATAAGATTTGCATGACTAAGTCTCTGACGAGTCTTAGGACAAACATTCAACCCATGATCTAGCCACTTTTGGATGGATAGTCTCTCGTATGTTTGACCTGAAGCCACAATGACAGGATCCACCATGAGTTCCAATGATAATGGACACCTGAAATATGGAGGGACTAGGACACCGTTTTTTACTTCAAGGCACTCAGTTTTCATCGCATAACCACGTATATTGCAGACAAGATTAACAATTTGGTTAATTTCATCTAATTGACTTTCAGCGTTCATTCTTTCCTTTTCCGCAGCAATACTTTCTTTCAGGAGTTCATGGTTTGATGTCAAACCAAGTAAATCAACAATTTTCTTGAGAGGTTCATTGCAAGATGCAATATTTTCCCTTTGATTTCTCAGTGCCTCCTCTATATAGATTGTTGCAGGTTCCTTCTTCAAACACAGAATCTCCTGCATATAATGCTGAAAATTTTTCTAGAATTAGTCTCGAACTTGTATTTATCAATCAAACCCCCTAGAAAGTGAGAAAAAATTTTCCTGCTAAAGGCAAATCTTTCTGGAGGAGGGGGCCACTGAACCTCCAATTTTGGACATACCTCGAGACTGGCTGAAACTGAAGTAGTTTGAGATGATTGTAAGAATCTAAAAATCATGCGAAAGATCTCAAGGGAGATACTCTGGATTTTCATCAACAACCCCCCACTGCGTAGAACCTGAATATAATTCCGACAAAAATAAGTTGTCATCAGCCTCTCTCAAAGAAGAAAGACAGATGTTGGAGATATTGGTTGTTGATTGCTAGTTTAACTTTCAATATATCGAAAAGGAGGCTTAGGATTAGGATCTTAAACAACTTGAGTTTTACAATTGTTGGAAAACACTATCAGTTTGATAATGATAGATTACTTACACAGTGAATCTTGCTCATCTTCTGCCATGAATTTTCCAGGAACTCTCTGGCTTTATTAACTTCTGTGTCCAATTCTTCACACTGTTTACATAAATCGCCACCTAAAGAGATCTTGCCGTCAACAACATCATCAAGCACAGGTTTCAAACACTTCAACACATCAACCATATTGTCACAGTTCTTCTGAAAGGGCATAGGCTTCAGCGTCTGGCAAGAAACTAGATGAATGAATCGAGAAATGGTGTTCATAAGACATTTTACATTTGTTGTTTCCGGTTGACCTGCTATGGGGGAAAATACATCAAATCAAGATTACATAATTTAGAGAGAATGTCAAGGATTGATATCTAAAATGTGCATTGGAATGAATTTGCTATATTGACGGTCCAATATTTATTGCCACACATTCATTTTAATTCTGACTGGATAACAACAACTAAAGATTGAAGTAGACTCAACTACTGAGAAATGTTCGAAATCTGGTTCTGGTACCAAATGTATCGCTTCATGCAATTCATTCAGACACATACACAAATGGATTATTATGATCATAGTGCATAGGCATAAGCCTAGAACTAAAACCCAACAGCGACAAAAACAGAAAATCTGAAAGGTCTTGAGGCTATCAAAATTAACTTGCAGGCAAAACATGCCTACCATGAAATTAGAGGTTAGGGAAGATTCAATAAAGGGGCTAACAGGTCTTGCTAACAAAGGTCTAAACCAATGAAAATGATGCATGCAGAACAAGTCCATTGAAGGAGAAAGAGATACTGGTTCACAATTCAGTCTTCAGTAGAAAATTCCTGGGAAGACAACAAAATCCACTCAAATGAACTTAAATCAACTATTTAACTCGAGCAGAATTCTCCATATTTGGAGAGCCATATCAACAAAATATTCCAAATTACCCTCTTCTTCATGACAGCTGCTCTCGAACTTCCCCAGAAACCGAACAAGGAATAATTCATTTTCCCCGAACCAATCCAATAAATCACTTCAAAGAGCTTTAACAACAACAACGTACCCAAAGTTGCCCATATGTCAATAAATTTTGCCATTACACGTACAACCAAGAAGCCACATAAATTCTAGATTTTACTCAGAAATTAAAAAAGCAAATAATTTGATAGCCTCATAAATTAAAACCTTGAACAGGTCACCTGAAAACCCGATGAACAAGAATTAGAAGGAAATATATTTTGCAACCAAAAACAGGAACTTTGAATCATTGCCTACCTATATGCATAGTTCCGAAACTCAAATGCGAGAGGAAAACAGAGATCTTAATCAACTGCAAACCATGAGGAATGCAAGTATTTAAGTGATTTGATGAATTTCTAACGTCACCGAATGCCTTCTCCTTGGCCTTTATTCCTAACGGAACTGTCTGCAGAAACTGAGAAGAAAGATGGCTACGACAACTAAGGGAAAAATGAAAAACCAGAAAGAAAAATGGTAAGTATGGCGGGACCTTAATCTCGTAACATACTTTTGAAGATTTGTTGGGTGTTGTGGATGAAAAATTAATCAGGAGCATAATGAGAGAGATTGAAAACTAAACCTGGATTTGGGATGTCATTGATAAACTACAGATTCATTGTCTTAAAATATAATAGATGATTCCAACAGAAATCCATACTGTTTTATTAGCTCATAGATGAGAACAAGCCAACAGATTGTAATGCAGGATTAATGATTACAAAGATAAAAATAATAATTAAAAACCAGAGGTTTTTGGGCTTCAAGAAAACCACTTGAAAAGTAATGATTTTGAGTTGATGCTTTAATATCAACTATTTTAAGGCATCTTTATCCTCTAAAGTAATTTACTATTATTACATGTTTCCATTTTTTTGTGGCCAGAATATTGTTATTGTCTTCCATATATGAATTTTCTTACTGAAATCCAGTTGAAAATTTCAAATCTAAGGAATTTTCTTGCAGGATTCATTAATTTAATGGGAATTCAAATCCTATTTTTCCTTTTTTGGTACAAAAATCCTATTTTTCATTTAAAAGAAGAAAAGACATAGTAATACCGTTCAATTATAAATTTCTAGTTAGGAAATCGAAAGGAAAGACAATGACCCACGTATTCATGCGTGTCCTTGGGAAGTAGTTGTTATGAGAAGCATGTGGAAACACCTCTGCGGCACCCAAAACTTTCCCCCACATTCTTTAATGCGCCCAAAACGAAAAATTTGTAGGTCACAATTCCCTTTCCTCATGCTTGGAGTCAAAATTGTTCAACTCAGTCCAAAAATTATTTTCGGTAAGCATTTTATATTTGGCTGATTGAAAAAAGTAAGGACGAAAAAAGATTTTATGAGATTGGCAATGGAATGATTTTTTTTATTAGGTGTTTAATTTAGGAGTAATGTTATACACACTGAAAAAAAATGAAATTCAAAATTAAATTTTAAACAGAATTCAAGTATTATTATTAAATATAGGATGATAAAATAAATATGTAAAATTCGATTCAATTAATATAAAAAATTTTAGATTTAATTTCGAAATCTATTTTCAATACCTATAGTATTTTTTTATTTATTTGTAATAGATTTTATCACTATTATTTACTTTTAAAAAATTATTTTTTTCACTACTATTACTGTATCACGGTTGCTCCTTATAAGTATACTTACTGTTGAATCCCATATCAAGTATTAAAAAAAAATCCTATATTTAAAATTGTTAGTTACTTTTGTATATAAAATAACAATAAGAAGAGATTTTCTAATCCTACTAAATAGGTTATTGGTAACATAATAAAGTTGTCATTAAAGAATCATTCAGAGGTTATTATCAAATTCAATTAAGTAGATAGACAATAATTCAACTAATCTTTAAGTGTTTAAGATTTTCCTGAAAAAAGTTACACAACAAATGTTAGAAGAGTTTGAATTCATAACCAATAAAAGGCACCGAAAACTTCGAATCCTTCATGATTAGTTGCCAGATTTTGACTTCATTGTAGCAAACAAATACTATCCTTTTCTATCAACATAAGATTGCAATAAATGAGCTTTAAGAGAACCGTTGGCCAAGAGGCAACTGGCCCTCATGAGCACCTTCAAACATTGAGCTTTGTCTATGATAATTGTGGGAAACATGTGAGCCAGCCAACCTGCATTATTCAATGGCAATATCTGTGATATGAGTTTGGTGCCATTGTCATATCACCAACCTTTTCAAAAATTGCCCAAGCTAGATGCCATTTTTGCTATTAATTCAATAATAAACTCGGCAGGTCCATGTCAACTTTTTCATTAGCTACATGCCTTGTATTTAGGGCACTTGGGTTCAGGCAAAATGACCGCAGATTGTGGCCCTCAATTTGGACGTCTGTTCCATCAATTCTATTCTCTGGTCGCTTCAAAGTTTATTAGGCAGGCTTAGTTTGCATTCTATGGGAACAATCTGTATACAGTCTTGACAGGAAATGAACACTACATTTATAAATGACCGAATTTTATTGACTTGAGAGATAATCACTGAACCGAAATAATGGATCTTTACACTTTCATAAATAATGGAAATATATTTTTTTGAAAAAACTATTCATATGATTTCGACCATTTTTTATATTGTAAATTTATAATTCAGATATTAGATACTGAATTGGGCATGAGGTTTACTTTGTTTATTTGAAGTCAATTTTTTTTTTTCAAATTTGTAACAAAAATAATATTAATTCGTGCATGTGAAGCCATGCACTCCCTTCTTTCTCTTGATTTTATGAAGGATAAACTTGCTTTTACACTCCTACACTCTTACACTCATCTCTTTCACATGTGGTGGTATTAAGAATTTTGACCTCGCCTGCATGTGATAGGGAGTGAGAGAGTGATAGGACGGGTGTGGGAGAAACATTGTTGAAACTGTTATTACTAATAGAAAAAGGTATTGTTTTATTCTCCCAATTCTATTGGACAAGATAATAATAGTAATGTTGAAACTGCCGCTACAGAGTATTATCAAGCCAGTTGGATCAATCAACCACTGAGCATTAGGGGATTTTTCTAAGGGGATTGCCCACCAACTGAGATAACTAATGTTGAAAGGAATTCGAATCTATGACTATAAAAAATTATAGTGATTTTATCTGGATTCTCAAAGCAAATTGAACCAACCCGTATTGGCATTTTACTGTTTAATCCTTTGCATTCTTTCTCTATATTTTCCTAAACAAATAAGTGCCTCCAATCAAGCGTCATTATACCACACAAAATGCAAGTCAACAATTTACAAATTGTATGCTTGAAAGTCATATGAGATCTGTATAACGAATCTTCTATGGCATATAAATCACACAAGTTGCTTGGCGTATACGTCATGGTTTGTTTGTAGATCAGAAGACAGATAACTAAAGATACGTTCAAACACCTCTTCCCCATGCAGAGGGATTAGATTTGGATAAAAAGCAGAGACTGAAAGACTCTGGAGTCACTGAACCTAAAAAACAAGCTCACATGCTCTTTGTGACCGTATCTGTCTACTGTCCAAGATAATAATAGAATGTCCAGAATGTTTATCTTTAAAGCAAGCAGGCCACGTGCTTGGTTTTTTAAGAAGAAGAATGCAGGAGATTTGGTGTTGGAATCATGGCCTATAATTGCATGAGTTGGCCATTTCATGTTGGAGACATTTCAGACCCAAGAAATTCGAAAGGCCTCTAAAAGCCAAAGATGTAATGTTCTGTCCTCTTGTAAAGCAATGTATGATGTCAGGAAACTTGCTTCTTCTGGATTACCTAAATGAATACGACGGAATTCTTCCATTTTTACAAGTTATTGTAACATCCTACGTATTTTCTGAGAAAATGATCACTGTACAGCTCCTGTAATGCTACCTCTTGGTTATTTGTAAGGTAGCTGATAAAGCAGGAATTGTGCCTTATCTTTATATTTTGATTAACTTTATCATTTAATATTTTGAACAAACCTCATCTCCACCGACAACTCATCCATAAACATATATTAATTACTCAAATACATATCTTTGGTGAAGCCAATTTCACCATAAAAAAATTATCACTATCTATAATTTGTTTGGATGAAGGGAGGATTATCCTTTAAAAAACAAGAAAAGATAACATTCTATCAACTCTCTTTCTCCTCAATTCTCCTTGCTCCCAAACAGATGATTAATGCCTGCTAAGGAGTTCTAGACCACATAAAGCTTCACAACCTGTTCTAGTTTAGTGCGGCAAATAGGGCAAACACCTTTCTTAGCTTTGACATCATTCAAACAAGCAATGCATCCTGCCATATGGCCACAGGGTACACAGGCACCCTCAATTGGAGCCTCCCAACACATCACACATGAAGATTCACCTCCAACACTGCCACCACTGCCATTATTGAAGCCATTGGCTACGGATGCCTCGGAAACGGGTTTGCTGAAATCAATGGATGGATAGAGTATTTGCCCGTCACTCATACCATCATCGGGAATGGGTGGAGCAGACGGCACTGTAGCAGAGGCAGAACTGAAACTATTCTGGGAGACAGCATGGCAACTGTTGTCATGGTTTTGGACATGTTGATTCAATTGATTAACTGACGTAGAATCAAGCACTCCCCAACCATTGTAGTCATCTTTAGCTGGTTTCTCCAGCCATCCATTGCCGTTTACCTCCGAATGTCCGCATCCTAGGGACTGGCCCCACCCATTGTGGCTATAACTATCAGTTGAGCTTCCCCAACCTTTGGTATTGATTGCATTAGAACCATCATCTGGCTTTGAATAAAACACTCCCCAATAGTTGTCTTTGGTCGGTTTGTTCATCCATCCATTGTTGTTCATTTCTGAATGTTTGCGCTGACCTGTATGAGCAGAAAAATCATCTGAGCTTCCCTAACCATTGGTGTTAATTGATTCAGACTGAAGGGATGAGCCCCAATCTTTATGACTAGAACTATCATCTGAAACTCCCCAACCATTTGTGTTAATTGTTTCAGCAGCAATTTGAGATGTATCAATTGATGATGAGGTTTGGTTATCAGGAAGAACTGCAGGAGGTGTGGCCTGAAATTGGAACGTAATAAAGACATGTAACGGAGGTAATTCATTTCTATATGAAGAAATTTTAGCATCTATTGTGGATATGTAATGACAAACCCCTGATATTCAACATCAGCAGCTCAAAATTATTTCATACAATCAGGCAGAGCTAATGTGCAAGACATACTCACAAGAATGGCCAACATCAAAAGAAAATGCTTCATCATTAACAACCAAAACCATTTATGCAATGGAACATGTAGATTAAAATACACTCTGATTATGCAGTGATGTACCCAAGGAATTCCTCTGCAAGCACCATATAGACAGTGGAGTTGTTGTATATCACCCTCTTCAGCAGAAGCAAACCTGCACTTAGAGTCTGATGTAAAAAATACCATAAGATAAAACGCTAGACATACAAGTTAAGGAGTGAGAAACATGAAATTTTTATCCACTATCCAAATTGCATGCTCTCCCAAGAAGAAAAAATAGTATTTGCAGTACCACTTTAGAAAAAGCCATTATTCAGTTTCAGGAATTAAGTGACTGATTCAGTAAGTCCAAACAAAACCTGAACTAGTAAAGATCAAATAAAGTCAAAGATGGCTATCTGGGAAAAATTAGGATTGGATGCGTGGAACACTAGGAAAAACACTAACAATTACGAACTATAATGAAAACGGAAAAACCCAATGTAGCTTAATGTAAAAAGACAACTCCCTGAGAGATATATACCACAGCCTCCAAGAAAAGTAAGTAACAAACAAGAAAAGAAACAAACAGAAGTCAAAACTCACTTGTAGACTGGTGAAAGATTGCAAGTTTCGGATCCCATTGGTCAAATGTTGGTTCCTCAACCTTGGACTTCCAAAGATCAATGACAGTATGGGGCTGGGAATCCTGTTCAGACAAAATGATAGTTTCAAATATTATTTTTGGGGGAAAAATTGGCATTTTTAAATTTAAAGAACAACATAAAATATCAGAAGTTACTCAGTATTCCACAAGCAAAAAATAAAAACGGGAGTAAATGTATTTAAACAGTAACAGCTCCTAATAGAGATGCAGCTGTATAACCTGCTTGACATCTTGTTAAGGGACAAAACAAGAAACCACTCTATGCCCACTAAATCGTGCCTATAGTAACTGGGTGGAATTTCTTCAGGAACACAGTGTGCATTGAACTAATGCTGTCATACATGAGACTTTGTAGAACCAATTATACGCAAAATGGATGACAATCTTAAAGAAATAATAGAGGCAAATGCAGCTTATGGTCTGTCATACCTGGCAAGTGAGATATATTATAAGTTCCAACTTCGAAGGCTCTTTCCGGCTATCAGAGCCATCTGGTATAAAAACAACCCAACTGTAGGTGACGAAATCTGATCAGCATGTGAAGAATAAATATTGTATAGCATATTTGGAAGAAGTACTTTATTATTTGAAGATAGAATTATTATGCATACACTTTTCTGGATAGCAGTTGAGGAGTTAATGCTTCAAGGTACGTCGGACCATAAAACTCTCTCAGCCAGCCAGAAAAATAGCTAATATGATTCTGAAAGCAGAAAACAACAACAATAATATCATTAGGCCATAAAACAAGCTTAAACAGATATACTTTCCAGACTGGTGAAGCTAACCTCAATTAAACGGACTATGCTGGTGTGCCTCTCCAATCTAGCAACATCAAGTGAAGTATGACCGTCATCATTCCTCACTAAAACATTTGCTGAAACAGCAGTGAAACAACTGTAATAGTTCTTAAACAGTATGCTCAATATGTTATATTGTGAAGTATGATATAATGCAGCTAAGTCTTAACATGTTCAAGTGATCGATGATACAAACCTCTCTGAGAAAGAAGCAGCTGCAGAGTCTGCTGTAAACCTCTTTTGGCAGCATGATGTAAAGGGGTACCCCCATGACGTCCTATAAAGAACAGAAAATTAGAACCAAATGCTTGCATTTTTTTGTACATTTAGTGGTCTGTACAGACAAGTTACTTAAAAAAGGTTTGACATGTTTGCTATAAACATCAGGCGTTCACATTGGCCCCCAATTCAGTCAAAATTCTGGCAACGGGAAGAAGCTCGGGTCCCATGCAAGCCAGTATTAGCGGGGTCTTTCCTTCTTCATCTGTCCACTGAGTCGATTTTTTGTTTCACACACAACACAAGCAAAAATGGTTTGGAAGTTAAATATATTCACTTTTTCTACAGCATCATAAAAAAAGAACATGATGCTGGCAAAAGTTGACAAGCTTTTCTCTCTTTTCAATTTATTGATACCTCAAGGCTAGCACCTTCTCTCTGAAGATCTTTAATGGCTTCCACGTTTCCTGTATTGACCATGTCGTAGAGCAACTCCGCCTGGGATTGTTGCTGCCTCAGAGTACCAAACTTTTGACCCATCAATCCATTGATGGCAATGAACTGAGAGAACAAAGGTTGGCTTTGTGATTCGAAGGTTTTAAGGAGATCTATGAGGTAGTTCTTCTACCCTCCCAAAATCCCTTTGTTTGGATTTCAGGCCTCAGCAATATCATCTGCAACGCTATATAAAGATGAAATATTAGTCCCATTGGAAAGATAAAAATGGACAAAAGACTAAGCTGCTTTTGCAGATTTTAGACCGGAAACGCTTGTCATCATCATCGACAGTTTTTTATGGTTGAGATTAAAGCATAAATGCCAGAATTAATATCCCGGCAATAAAATAAATTGATATGATTTATTTATGACTACAACCCTTTTCATTTTTGTGAAATTTTAATTTTTTTTTTCACTTTTCTCCTTATAAATACATTTTATTAATTTTGTCCCTAATTTATGCATATTCAAAAGGTCCAATTGGTTGAAAAACTGGAAAATCTGATTTATAGAAAGTTAAGGACTTGCTTGAGAAACATTAAGATGAAAGTGAGAAAAATTAAAATTCACATAAAGGATTTGCTCTTCTTTTATAAAACCAGGTCACTGTAATTTTTTTTTTTTCCCTGGGGAGTGTTTCCCATAGGATTCTGTCACAAAATTTATATATTACAGTCAATATTTCTTTATAAAATGTACTGACAGATCATAAACGATACAATTTCCACCAAATTGGTTATGATTTCTTACTAAGAAAATTTTGACATATAGGACAATTGAAGTATTCAGAAACAATGGCCATACTCCTGAAAGGGGAAAAACGAATAGATCTTCTTCCTCAATCAAAACATCTCGAGGTAAAAAAGCCGCTAAAATACTAAAAGACAATGTGAAGTTTACATTTAAGCTGACACGGGAAAACAAATAATAATTCAAAAGTATAATTCACTATTATCACGATCCACAGAAACTCAAGTACCTCAGGCAATTTAATTAGTTTACCAACATTATGAGACAACAGGAATGGAAGGTTAAGAAAAGAAAAGGAAACAAAAAAAAAAAGCATCTTTGTAAATTATTTGATATGTATTGTCTCTTGTTTTTGCTTCTCCCTCATCAGTTCCCACCCAGCAACTCCACAAGCTCAACCTTCTTCATTTTAGAAAACCCTTTTAGACCACGAGATTTTGCAAGTGCCCTTAATTCTGGCAGCTTCAGTGCACTCAAATTATCATATTGAACTACTTGCTCCCCTTCTCCACTCGCCTCATTATAGGCTAGTTCAGAATCATGAGAATCATCATCCTCTGACAATTCAGCAATCCCTACATCCCGCAAGTATATCTCATTCTTCGGATCAAGTTCTTGCTCTGAATCAAAATCTGGATCAGCATCAATCTCTACACCCGCCTGGTCCTGAAAATCCTCTCTAGCCCCACTATTTAGGGGTGTTGTATTCGCATCATCATCATTCTCATCATCATGATAAGAGGCAGGTTGATGCTTTATACGAGGAACAGGAGACTGACGTTGGAAATTTGATCGAGGTCTGGCTACAGAGATGTTCACTTCCTGGGATTCATTCTTTGGAGCAATATTTGAATCAGAAGACCTAGAGCTTTGTCGTGCATTGTATTGGTCACTACTGTGAAACTCGTCCAAACTAAAATCTTTGCCTTTGGCACTGCCGCTGCTCCTCTTTACTTGCTCGACTGAGTGTTTCCGCAGTAGTTTGAGAAGGGATTCTACAGTACCATTATCTTTATCTTGCCCTTGGGAGGCTTCAACTTTCTTTTCTTCTTTGATAGCAGCTCTCTCCCGTAGCTGAGCCTGAACTTTCCTAAATAATTCAACAATCTCCTTTTCTCTAGCTCCAGGAGCAGCAGTGGCCGGGGATTTTGTGTTGCTGGTCAGAGATATCAATGACCCATTTTTCGAGGATAACATATCTTCTTCAAAGTTCTCAAAGCTTTCTTTTGACTCTCTTCCTTCATTGTGCCTGTTTCTGTTTCGGGAGAATCTTTGCTTATTTTGCCTTGAGAAATCTGGGTTCTTCCTTGCTTCGCAAACAAAAGATGCTCCCACAGAAGCATACTTCAACCCTTTAAGTTTACCATGAGAATGAACTCTGCAACGACTTTGAGAATATACAGCAGATGTTCTTCCAGAAACACCTGAACATGGAAGGCACCTGCCTTCTGGCACTCCACAACCTGCAAGGTCACCAAAATCAATTTGATAATGAATGAGTACAAGGTAAAAATAATTTAACAGAAAGCTAAGTAAGACACCATTCGTCCAGAAACCAATTAAGTCCCTAAGAGAAACCCATGAAAATGACCTAACTCCTGAATGTTCAACTTCTGAATTTGTTATTATGCTCAGTGCAGTTGTTTTTCAATGCAATAAGAAAAGGCATAGGAACCCAGCTGTAAAAAAGCCAGCCCAAATAAATTGATCATGCCAATTGGCAAAACCATCTTGATTCTTGACTTCTACAATAGGCTTGCAGTCACAAAATACACATCCAGAAAATAAAAACTAATTTAATCATTCAAGATAAACAGAAGAGATAAGTGCATGCCATACTTTCGCTTTGACAGGTGCCCAGATGATTTAGAAAAAGTGCTCCCCATTCCTCACAAACAAAACTACTTATTACAAGTCAGCAAACTCTGAATGTCATCCACAATTTTGACAACACTTAATTCATACTTCATACAGCTACTTCCTCAAAGCAGAAGATGGACAGAATTGGGTGACTTTTCTCCTAGAAAAATAGTTCCCAAATAACAATAAAGGTGTCTTGGATAATGAAAACGATTGCAGAGAGTAAACACTATCAACAACAGCAAAACAAGGAGAAAAATATCAGGCTCATACTGAATAGCAAAAACAAAGTCAAAACAAAACTTGAAAAATAATTAAATAAACATTTAAAAATGAAGAAAGCCCTAGACTGCAGAAAAGGGCACTTCCTTGAATGCAGCAGCTCGAACCGGCAATATATCTTTCATCCTTTGAACACGGAACAAATAGATGGCAGGGCTAATAGAAGCCAGCTAGGAACGACAAATGCAAATACTCTCACAACGAAATTTCACCAAAGGATGGACTTTTGAACAACAATATCGAAACGAAGTTACCACACAAGCACCCAATTAATGAGAGAAGCTCAACACACATGCTCTAATATGACAACAAGAAAGAAGTACCATAGATTATGTCAATAATCATGAAACTCTACAAAATTTTGGTGACGATTAAGTTAAACAAGCATAAAGCATGAAAATTTATTCCGAACTCAATTAATTCAAAGTCACAATTTCCTCACTTGCGGAAACAATGTTTGAGACCTGTACGTTTATTTCTAAGGAGAAGCAAGTAAGAAGAAGTAAGCAGCTAATCCAGCTTAGTAAGCTTCATAGTTCCAAAAGGGGGAACCAAACTATGCATAACTAGGAGAGGAACGGCACAGAGAAACAGAGAGACTGTGAGAGACAAAAGGAGGAAAATGCTCACTGGGAACGTTCTTGGCGATGAGATGCACTGGTTGCGACATTGACATAGCTTGCCCAGCGCTCTCACTGGCGGTTTTGCATTTCGTTGGTGTCTATGTGCCACATCTCGCAGGTTTTGTTTCGAAATATGTACAGGTCGGCCATTGATAAGGGACAAGTCGGGATGAAATGCTTTCCTTAGGGGCAAAAGTGCCATGACATTTCACAATGCTGGGAGGTCGGAGCTCCGTTGAATTGTAATCAATTTTGCTCCGCTTGTAGATAGGGCAAGACCCTAAACATTACCAAGTTGGCATTGGATTATCAATACAATTTCCTTTGAAAAAATTCTATGTATACGATTGATTAGGTAATGTCCCAATACTCCATCAAATTTAATTATTAATATACTATTATATAATATATATAATATAATTTTAAAAAAATTAATATATAATTAAATTTAATAGTATATCGATACATTACTAATTAAGTAGTGTATCATAATTTCTCCCTTTTTCTTTCACTACCGATAATTTTGTTTTAAAAGGTATTTTTTTTTTTTGGAAAATCTTCATTTGCTTGCTGTTCACCATGAATTTAAAGTATTATCCTCTTATTCATTAATACTTTATTTATGTAAATAATTTTCTGTTTAAAATTTAATAAAAGATATACGTATAACATACATACTTTTTATTCTTTAAATTTGACCTATTTTAATATTCATTATCGGAACCAATTTACCTACAGAGAAAATTGTAACTTCCATTAGAAATTGGTTGAAGCAAATTAACCTAAGATTGCCAAAGAGCGAAGTCTCCAGCACAAGGAACAAAAAAGTCTTAAACATGTACAAAATTGCTTCACTAAAGGGGGTGGTATTATTTTTCTTTTAAAATTAGATTTTGGCAATCTCAAGCACAAATCACAAATCGTAAAATTGCACCAAGAGAGTTAAGGTTTTTTAGGCAAATTGCTTATGAAATCAGGTTAAAAATTATGTTAAAAATTTCAAGAATTGGGAATAAAATGAGCTACATTATTTGCACATGCAGTTGCTCTTCAATTTTGGATTGGAAAAAAAATTAGATCAGAGTTAAAAGCAACAAAATTGTACGTAAATGCAGTATAATAGAGCCTAAAATATATCCCGGTCCAGATTCTGGGGTATTATTTATTTTCTTGACATGATTATCACATTTTATGTAGGGGTAAACCGTAGCCTCTAGTTTGCTTTTTTTTTCCAATTAAAATTTTTTATAAAAATATTATAATATTATATTTTAATTAATTTATATAATATTAAGAATATTGTAAATTACTAAAAATATATTTATCAAAATCTAAGTGACCAGCAGTAGAAAAATAACCAATTATGATCAATAAACAATGGCCAACCATGATAAATAATGACAAAACAATATATGTTAATAAACAATAGCAGAAGGTATTCAACAGTACGAATAGTGGTGGATAATATTTAGCAAAATGGATGCTAATAGAGGTTGACCGATCCCAATAGATCAAAAGAATATGAATAGTGTTCGCCAATGACTGATAAATACTAGAGAGTGATGATTAATAATCATAAATAGTGATGAATTGAGTTGTTAGTAATGATAAGACCTAATAGAATGACAGATAAAATAACCATTCTTGTAAAATAATCACCTCCCCCTAAAAATATTTTAAGAAAAAACACTACTATACAAAATTTTCTTGATTTTAAACCAAACATGAAAAATTAAAATTTTCTTAAAACATCCTTGGATAAGCGAGAAAAATTAAATGCCATAAAATTTTTTATATTCCCCTATCTATATGCCTTCATTAATTTACGCTTAATAGCAGCCTATAGACAACATACAAGAAAAGCGCAAACACCACCTGAAACACCAAACAGAAAAAGATGTTCAAAAAAATTCTAAGACATGATTAAAAAGAAAACTCCGTGATGCTTCGTAGCAAATGACAATCAAATTTGTCAGCACTAAAATAATTCCACAACTCATTAGCGCATGAAACCACTATTTAATGCTGAAATTTGCTTTCCTCGACCCTTCTATCCGAATCAGGGAGACCAAAACTTGGTCCTACTATCGTTGGAGTCAAATGGCTTGCACATGGAACAACAGGCAGAGTAGTTTTCTGCTACAATTTGAGCTTACAACATTGTTTACAAACAGATGTCGAACTCAGATTTCAAGACAGGCTGCTTCAAATTTTCCAGTAGCTAACATAAGACTGGCCTCCAACCGACCAGACCTAGCCAAGGACAACCAGATAAAAGCCACCATTCCCCAGTTTAACAACATTTTGAATCACAATTTATTCTTCCTCTTTGCTTTGAAGAAAATCCGCAAGTAAAGAAACTAGGGGCATAGGTACAGAAAAAACAGCCGCGTTAGTGTTTGTCTGGAGAAAAAGTTCAGGTTTTCTGACTCTTTGCCATTTCATCAACATCCAGTTCCACTTCCAGCACTGGTGAATCCTTCCGCATGCTAAAATGGCTGTCAAAGAAATAAAATATACAATCATCACAGGAGTCATACCCAGTTTTAAATAGGAAATTAAGCACGGAAATACACTTCACCTGTTCTGTACACGGCTATGGTCTACAGCACTCCGCAGGCAATATATGACCCTGCCTACAATGTTTGTCATGTGAACTGGACCGAATTTCCGACTATCATTTGCTTCCTGCAATTTGTAATGAGGTGCTTAATGATTGATGAGTGTAGTGAAAATTGTCACATGAATATAATGATTAATTTAACAGGAAAGCTGAGCAACATATACCTTAGGCTTTAAATTTTCATTGTCAGCCAACACCCAGCACTCATTATTCTCAAGAATAAAGGGCTCATCCTTCTCATCCTTCGAAATCATTTCATAACCTTCAATGGCAGCTAATCTTCTAACTAGATAGTTATCTTGCTTCTCAGGGTCCTTCAAGACCACAACATCTCCAACAAAAACACGCCTGTGAAAAACAAAAACGTGTATCACTGGCAGATATTGAAGTTGTAAATGTGCAATGCATATGAGCTTCAGGTGCAGTAACAAAGTCCAACATAAGATGTTACTAGCTCCTGACACTTTAACAAACAGGAAAAAAAATTAGAGAAAATAAAAAGACTGCTTAATTTCCTAATACAAAAGTTAGAAACATTTAAAGGAGGAAAATGATGTTTCATGATAACAGACAGACTGGGCATCAGAGAATCTGTGCCATATTCTTTCCTTTTACAACCTCTCCCACTTTTAAAGGCCATTAAGATCAATACAAAACCAGCAAGTAGCAGAAAAACATGTCCAGTGTTCAATGTCCAATCCATACATAGTGGGAAGAAAGCGAGAAATTGAGTCATCAAACAAGAGTAGTACAGCAATCCTAGAATGGTCTCTAAATCAACAGACTATGATTGGCATACAGGAGAATATGGAATTTTCTTAAGCTTTGCATCTGTATTCAAACACAATATATGAGGGCAACAATCTTCCTTGAAGTTCATTATTTAAAAAAAAAAGGAAAAAGGGAAAAAGAAGAAGAAAGGCATGGGAATACTTATTCTAATCAGAGAGATTCCCATGTTATTGATGGCCATCATGGAACAAAAAGACATTCAAAAAAAGATTGTGAATATGACAACATTTTGATGGATAACTAGGATATATCATTGCAATGGTTTACTAAAAAGAAAGCATATACTGTACTGGATAAATATTATTACGTTGGGTCTACTGTTGGCAATTTCCGAACAAGAAGAGTTTCTCCATTTCCAGGAATTATAGGGGCCATCTCCTCTCCTTTATTCCAGTGCAAGTATGTCATCTTTCCTTGAAAGAAATTCTTCCAAACAACGTCACCAACCTCTCTGTCAGTAATTTGACCTCCTTTGTAGTTCTGCATCATGTTAATGATTCAGTCAGAAAATCTTATAGACAGGGGTTTTAAGTGGTTATGTCATGATACACAGCAGCACATAGAGCATGTAATATTTTCATGAATGAAGAACTTGAGTAATGGAAAATATATCACTTTAATTGCCCCTGCAATGCTTAGTTGATAACTTCACCATCGTTCTGAATATCATACATACATAGAGACTCTATATTATGCCAAAGAAAAATAGAATCTGCTCAGAAACTAGCTTCACTTCATGTCTCAAATAAGTTGCTATATGCCTTGATTTCCTAAAGCAACCCAGCATCCACATAAACTAAAGAGAAACAGGATTCCAAGCCACCAACTCCTCTCTATACATAGCATACTTTTACAACTGGATGGATGACAACTACGATGCTTGAACAACAATCTTTATCCACCCAAAGTTGTTAATAATTACCTTTAAAGGTTATGACCTAGAACTCCTCCATTTGGTTATATCCTAAATTTCCATTTCCAATCTACAGGCTTAAACAAAATAAATAATATCTCATGTTGTCATATTGATCGAGAACCAGTGATATAAGTGCAACCCTCTGATTGTACATAAGCAAGAAATGTGGTGGAACATCTAGGAGAAAAAAATCAAATTACAACATTTTCCCTTCATTAATTGTCACATTGAAAGCTTAAGAGCAAGATAATTTAACTCTCACATGCAAAGGCTAGTTTAATCTTAAAAACATCTTTTAAAGGTTATGACCTAGAACTCCTCCTCTTGGTTATATCCTAAATTTCCATTTCAATATCTAATAAAGTAGCATCTACAGGCTTAAACAAAATAAATAATATCTCATGTTGTCATATTGATCGAGAACCAGTGATACAAGTGCAACCCTCTGATTGTACATAAGCAAGAAATGTGGTGGAACATCTAGGAGAAAAAAATCAAATTACAACATTTTCCCTTCATTAATTGTCACATTGAAAGCTTAAGAACAAGATAATTTAACTCTCACATGCAAAGACTAGTTTAATCTTAACAACATCTTTCTAGAAATAAGCCTCGTGTGCTATATGTCACTTTCTATCATCATCTGGTATTACAGATGTCTACAAGAATCATAAAATATCCACACCCACTCTATGCCAAGGATCTAACTTTTAAATAGAAAACAAAGAGAAACAATCAGTTCTACATTTTAGCAACCATCTGCACTTATACGAGAAAAGTCCATAGGCGCAAAACACATCTCACAACTAGGTAAACTACAATCAATTTTCTCACTGAAAAAAGTCAATAAATGAATCCATCCACAAAGAGAACCCTCCCACCCACTGCCAATAAAGCCAAAATGAATACTATAAAACTCATTTTTTCCAATTAATTATTAAATGGAATGTGCATATTAACATAGACCAAAAAGAAGAAAAACAAGTACTTTCATATAAAAAGAAAAAGTCAACTGGATTTACCTCATTGGACTACTGTGTAACATGCTTGATCAGTAATTTCAAAAATCAATAGCTTGTGCGAATGACAGAACCAACATGGGAAATAGTATATGTTTGAAATAACTAAATTCGCAAACAAAACCAAGATCGGAGAATTAGAGAGAGAGAGAGGAAGACCTTCCAGCTGATAGAGACGGAGTATTCGAGCTTGTGAACAAAGTATCGACACCATGTTGAGAGCGAAACCATTGCAGCCAGGGTAATTTGCAGTTGCTCAAGTACCACAACGATGTGATTTTCAGAAACCCTCCGGCTAAAACCCCTATCAACTTATTTTTCTGTGTTTCGCGATTTTGGAGGATGAGCCGAAGAGTCCGCAGATGCCGATCTGTAGGTTTCCTTTTTACGAAATTTGTTTTGAGGAAAAATTCAAAATTAAGTGATTAGATTTTTCCTCTTTTAATTATAAAAATTTAAAAATCGTTCATTTAAATTATACAAAATTTAAAAACTTGATTTGTTATTTTTTTAAATTATATTAATTTTTAAGAAAAACATAAAATACTCTCTTCAATTAGTTAAATTTTACTATTTTCTATTTTAAAAATATAGAAACTATCCTTTTCAATCTCACAAAATTTAGAATTAATACTCTCTTTTATTAGATGATTGATAAGCTTTCAGAAAGTAGATCCCTCAATCGTAATTAACTATAATCTTTCTTCCAAAAAGTTAACTTTCTACTTATAATCAATTATATAATTGAATATACATGTTCCGAAAGTAACTCTTAAAATTATAATCAATTGTATAGTCAATTATATGTAAGCTTATTTTTTCTTTGGCATTTTTACTATGGATTTAATAATTTAACTTCAAATTATCAACTCAATCATCCATATACCTAATTTATACTTTGCAAAAAGCATTTATTTCAATATTCAAGTTAATTTTAGTAAGAGAATTATGCCAAAATAAAAAAATCACATTAGTTAACATCAAAATTAAAATCAAAATCAACAATATATAAAACCTAACTTCATCTAACTTAAAATCATATAAGATTAATCTAATTTAAGTGAATTACTTACTCACTTAACTATAGAGGAAATGATTAAAGGTTCGGATTGTAGCTAACTTGTCCCTAATCATCCCAAATTCAAAGAATTGGAGGTAGGGTTCAAAATGTTCTTTTGAACTAAAATCTCACATCCTCTCAACCAAAAAATGAAAAATTATAAGACAATTACCTAAAAGACATAAATTAAGAAGGTTTACCTCAATTTCGCCAAAGATTCTTAATGATTTATTAAGGTTAATGGCTTGCTTTGATAAAATTGAAACGAAGACAAAGAAGTAGAAGAAAGGGATGAATAAATGGTAATTTAGAAATAAATGATGGTTAGGTTTTAAAAGAAAGTAATGAAGGAAAAAAATGAAATTGTCTAAAGGCAATATTCAAAAATTATAATTTAAATCTCCTCCATATATATTTATTTAGCTCAAACTACATTATAATCTTTAAATGTTTTATTCTTCTTTTCCCTTACATTTCATCTCATATTTCATCATAATAATCAGATTATTCCTTATAAAATTTTCATTTTAAATTCAATCATGATAATCAAATAATTAGTTTTTGTGCAAAAATATTTCAAATTCTTTAATTTTCTAAAAGGTGTAATACCTACCTTCTTTGACTGCTAGTAAGCAACCTACTTCTAAATTCTAAACATTATTGATGCAGCCTTTGAGCTTAGCTTTGGTTCTTAGATAGTTGCATTCGATCAACATAACTTTCTTCATCGTATAAGTTGTAAGCAAGTAACCACCACTTACTTATTCTTTTGATTTCCAATTTCTTTAAGCTCAGTTTTCATAAATATGACCTTAAGAATATTCGGATGAATAAGTTCCGTTTTATACTAAGACATTGAATTTAAGGCCATAGGGCTTTTCAATTTTAGCTGATTAAAACAAGTGTAGCGGTACATTTCTTTATTTTTTAAAGCTTAGATATTGTTCCATATATTTGTGATTGATCGTGTGCGTATCTAAGAACATAGTAGTAGGTAAATATTGATGGTTAAAGAATATCATTAATATATTATTTATGAAAAGCTTAAATAAAAATTTATTGATTATTTAATATTTTAATATTATAACTCTATTGTTTATAATATTGTAACCTTGACATTTACTAATAGTAAATATACTGCACATTGCATTATAATAGGTAGTTCTAACTACGTTGAGAATGTGGATAATGGTAAATTGGAGTTCAATCCCTAGCAATATGATAAATTGGATTTCAAACGAACATATTTGCATAATGCATTATATTTTTAATATTCCTTTATTAATTATTAGCTTGTAGTTTAATGATATAAATATATACTTGAAATCCGATGCATATATATTAGTTTGTTTTGTTCAACAGGATTTGATTTTTGTAATATTATATTATAATTTCCTCAATCTACATTACTACACTCTTTATTCTATTATATAGCTTAATTTGAGTTTTAAAACTTAACCCCAACCACCTTATTCTATCATGTTTACACTTAACGAAAGGCAAATTTTGTTATACTTTCTTAAAATATAATATTTTTAAATTTATTTGTGAAAGGAACAACTAAAATAGCCAATATACTTTTATTTGAAACAAAATTCATATGTATATAAGAAAATTTTTGGTAAGCAACTATGAATAAATTATTAGAAAAATAATATTTAATATTTTAATAAGTCATGAAATAAAAAATTGGCAAGAAATAAGCAAGGAAAAATAATTAAAATAATAAGGTTTAAAGTTTTAAGTCATTATGAATAAGTATGTGAGTGTAGAGAAAATTAAAAAATATTTTCAAAAATATCTATTAGCATTATTTCTTATTCTTATGGTCACCTTTCATCTTTCCCTTTCTCATTTCTTTCAATTCACATAAATCCTTGCATTTACTCCTCATCCCTTCTTCCTTTCCAACTTCTCCTTAAGATTGGCAAGAAAAAATATTAACCTTTTTCAAACTCTTCATTTAGTTAAGGTAACAGCATTATTTTTGCTAAAAGTTCCTTTTTATCTTTTTTAGATTTGCTAAGGATTAAAAATCTTGGTTTCAAAAGGGGAATAAAACCCTAACACAAGATATCTGCAATACTTGGTGTGATTAAGGTTAAAAAGTATCAAATCTACCTTCTCACATCTTTTTCCATACTAAGTGAATAAGTACTCCATCTCAATTTGTTAAAATTCCAAGAAATTTAAGCTTGAATGATATATTTTATGTTATTATAGAATTTAGATGAAAATGAATAAAAATTGTGTTGATTGACGATATATCTTTGATTAAATAATGGAAATAATATTAATGTTATGATGATTGGCTTATATTAATGATCCCTTAATGGTTGGTTAGATAATAAATGCATTGGGTGGTTGAATTTTCCATACAAATAGTAAAAAATCCGAAAAAGAATTGCAAAATCTCAAGTAGTAATTAACTATATATTCAATTATCCCTCAAATTATACAATCTAGGTGGCTATAGTTAATTACTAGAGCAAAATTTGCTTTTTAAATGCTTAAAGTTAACTATAGGCATCTAAGATCGCCTCTAGATGCCTATAATTGATTATAAACACTTGTAATTGACTATAGACATTTAGAGTTACCTTTAAACCATGATAATCAACTGTGTAGTCAATTACGAACCTTAATATTGACCTTAAGGCTTCCATAATCGAGTATATAGTTAATTATACTTAATTTACCTTATTTTATTAGTATATGTAATGGTCTAATGTGAAATATATGATTTTTAAACACTAATATGAGATGGTTTATGATGCCTATAAGATAAATACATGTGCTTGACCATAAATGAGAAATTAAGGTATTCTACAATATGATACATGATGCAAACAAATTTGTGATCTTATTTATGCAATAGAATGTGTTGTATGCCTATGCATTAAGGCATTGTGTTATATTGACTACTGTGATAAGTATGGCATATGCCATAATATGAGAAATAAAAGCATTGTGTAATCGAGAATTGAAAAACATGTTGGGATGATGTGAACACTAGACAACTAATTCTTATTAATATGCATTTGAAGGGTATAAAGTTAACTCAAAAGTTATAAAATAAATATATGTATTTTATTATTAATTATTCTATATTATGTTATAGATTTATAACCTAATTATTATTAGTTGTTTATGTGACATAATTATATTAATATAGATATGAATGAGCCTCTTAGGCTATTTGAAATTTGATTGGTATAGTTAGATGTTTTATGTGTTAAGATTTACAAAACAATGGTATGGTAGGTATGTTATTGCATTATTATGTTTGCTTATGTTAGACTATTTACTCACTAAGCCTTAGGCTCATTCCTCTATGATTTATTTTATAAATATACAAGTTAAGCCTCCAGCATTACTTTCTCAGAGCTAGGCTTGTTGGCATGCTCTTTAGTCCGATTTTAATAGTATCAGATATTTGTAGTTAGATTATTTTAGGCCTTATTATGTATATAGGTTATAGGTAAAAGAATTGTGAACTAAACCTTTTATAAATTAGTTAGACTAACTTATCCTTATCTTTATAAGGATGAAGCAAATCTAACTTCATCTTTTATGAACTTTATTTTTGATCATGAAGGAAATGTTATTCCTTCTCAAATGACTTTTCCCTCTTTATTACATATTTTAGCTAATTTAATCAAGATTATTACAAATAAAGTGGATTAAACTAGTAAAAATCTAGTAATGGATTCCAACCAATTATGATTGGATTAGGGTAATGACAAAATCATTATTAAAGATTTATATGATAAGGTGGAAAAGTAAAAATCTCATTCTAACATATTAGAATTTTCTAATTGAAGGTCGAAATTTAAGTTTATGCTTTATTATTGGTTGATAATTAAAGCATCTTTTATGGTTTTCAAAGTTTCTAGGCACCCTTTCAAGTAATAAATTTTATGGGGTTCTTGAATAAATTTACAAATATGTAGATTTGTCTTTATTAAAAATACAAAGAAAACATTTATTAAAATGCTAGTGTGGTGGTTTTCGACATCATTTGTTAATGATTAAATTTGTCAAATATTAAAATTATTAGTATTATAAGATATGCATGTGACAAGTAATTTTAAATCTTTTATACACAACTAGCAACTTCTAATTTGTAAAGCATATAATATTTTAATATGTAACTTTATTATTTATAATATTAATAGATTCATGCTTATGCAGCATACCGTATATCCAATATTCATATTCTAACTTTTTAATTTTGTTAAATGCTTTCATATAACCTTCTCATTTTATTGAATTAGTGCTTTAATAGTGAATACATTTTGAGGAAAAAGTGATAATATGGCTATATTTAATGAATATTGTAAGGTTAGTACTTATGCACTAATAAATTTTAGTAAATTTCAAGACAAAACTAATAATGGCTTGTATCTTATCTCTGAACATAAAAAGATAAAAGATGGGGACAGTTACATTACCAAGAAGAGGCAAAAAACATTAATTTGTTTGGAATGATTTTGAAAAAAATTAAACTCCATAAAAGTGGAAGGAAAATAATATGTATCTATTGTAAGGAGAGCAAGCTATTGGTAGGTAAAGGTTTAGCACTAATTATCTAAAAAGATATTCATAGAAGTGCTTGCAAAAATGTTGTATATAGCGAGACAAAAAAAGCAAACCACTATTGCATTTCATCCTTCAAATAACTTAGCTATCAATTTATTTAGTATGAAGTATTCTAATGTAAAGTATTCTAATGAAAAAATGAGATAAATTCTTACTTTTGCTATAATCGTACATAAAGGTCCTTTTAGCATTATTGAAAATGAAGTTTTGATGTGAGGTTTTGAATATGCAAATTCAAAGTTAAAAATTCAAATAAAATAATAGGAAATGATTGTTTAGAATTATATAAGGTAGAAAAGAATAATTTGAAAGCTTTATTGAAAAGTGTGAGCAAGATTAGCATCAAAATAACTATGTGAAAATCATGTTATCAAGTCATTAAATACATGGTTGTCATTAGTTATTTTTATTAATACAAAATGGAATCTTTAAAAAAAGTTTATTGAGTTTTGTGAAATTCCTACTCGAAGGCATAAAAATGATATAGCTAATGCAATTTTTAAATGTTTAAAAGCATAAAGGATTGAAAATAAAGTGTCCTTAATATCTATTGACAATGTTTCTTATAATGACTTTTACATAAAAAATTTCAAGAAGAGTTAATTATTGAGCAATAAGTTAGTCCTTAATGGAGATTTATTTTATGTTTGATATTATGTGCATACACTAAATGTGCTAGAGGATATCATTCATAATATTTGTGAGAGTGTTAAGTATATTAATCATTCTAATGCAAGGTTGAAATTTTTTTGTAACGTTGTTGAATAGAAGGTCTTGAAAGAAAGGAAACTAATTATTAATTTTCCAATAAGATGAAATTTGACATTTTTGATGTTATCTGTTGTAATAAAGTTTAAGATTGCATTTCTAGGTTGTTAAGAATGTGAGCCATATTATAGTTATGCACCATTATTTGAAGATTGCAAGAAAGTTGAGAAAGTTTGTCAAATTCTAGCAGTTTTCAATTTAGCCATTGAAGTTATCTTAGGCAATGAATATTCTATAATTAATTTATATCTTGCTAAAGTTTATAAAGTGAAAGAAGTACTTGATTCTATTATTAATGTTATGATTTGATCATGAGAGAAATGGCTAAGTCTATGAGAGAAAATTTTGATAAATATTGAGGAGAATGCAATTTACTAATGGCCATTGCTAGTATTTTGGATCCAAGGTGCAAACTTTATGTTGTTAATATAAGCCTTCCATTAATATATAAATCAAACATTAAGGTTGAGATGAATGTGAAGAAAATGCAAAAAGTATTATGAGATTTATAAGATGAATACTTCTAATTGTATTAGGAAGATTCATCCTTTTATGGTGAAAACAACTATTGGAAAAAATAACTCTTCATTTATTCCTACATCTTAATATTCACTTACAATTAAATTTGAAGAAATCATGAACATTGTGTGCCAAAAAGAAGTAGTTTTTCTAGTGAAATCAAAGTTAGAATCTTATCTTAAGGAAATGTCTATATTCTTGATGATGATTTTAAATCATTTTTAGTGTTTTTGAGTGGTGAAGGAATAATAGCTTGAAATATAAAATTTTATAAAAAATGATAGTTAGTATACTAGCTATTCACATTTTGAATATAGCCTTAGAGTCCATATTTAGTATTGAAAGAAGGGTTATTAATAGGTATCATAATAAACTAAATGGACAATCTATTAAAATTCTCATTTGTGATAAGGATTGGTTGTCTAATGTCACAACCTAAACCAATCATGACCAATGTAGATCCCACTATTCGATTTCCACTAGTTTTGATACTATTCATACTAATTTTATCTAAAAGAAATCTTTCTATTTTTGTGGATTCAAAAGTCACTTTAAATTTTATGAAAAAAGGGATATAGTTTTTCTTATATTTTGTAAGGGTCACACGTCCTAAATCATATAATCTGTTTTACATACAACTCAACAACAATCTAAAAACATATATACAGATAAACAATTTAACATATCAAGCACATAATCAATCTTATCTCTATCTCTAATCCCTAAATTTGGTTCCAATAAAATCCTAATTCAATCCCAACTATTAAGTCTTTCCTACGTAACTTGATATTCTCAAGTTAAATGCTAAAAATGTTAAAGAAAGGAACGAGATTTATAATCTCAGTGAATGTATACCTATAAAAGGAAACATTATCAATAAATGATTACATTTAATCCAAGTAGCAACATAAAATAACCACCGAGTGATTTTTAATTCTTATACTTGATGACTTTAGGATTTAAGATTTAGGGTTAAAGAAAGGAATGAGATTTACAATCTCAGTGAATGTATACCTATAAAGGGAAACATTATGAGTAAATAATTACATATAATCCAAGTAGTAACATAAAATAACCACCAAGTGATTTTTAATTCTCATACTTGATGACTTTACCTTGTTTAAAAATTTAATAGTTATACTTTCATACACATGCCTATATTAAGAATCACAAAAAAACATAAATAATAGAACCTAGAAAGAGATTATTTATAATTCCATTATTACTCAATTTAATTATAATATCAAAAAGAAGTCAAATTAACATTACAAGTAGAGTAGGGCTCCCTTTTAATTATATTGTTTCACACACAGTCACCACACTCCACATTTTCCATATTAAATCAATCATAAGAGCTTAATCATGATCAATCACATAATCACCATAATATTAAACAAAAATATTTAGGGATAGATAGATCATAATTTCATAACATATTACATAATAATTTATAGTAAATTTTATACATCCACCTCTTAACTCCTAGTTCAACCTTATATCCTACCCACCTTTCCATCATTATTCCTCTCAAACTAACCTTATACTCTACTACCTTTTAACTAAGAATTTTCCATTTAATTTTTATATAACCCTTTTTTCATAAATTCTCAATTCCAATACTGCTCATGATATAATTCATAATATAATTTATATACTAAAGGTTAGAGCTCAAGCTCCATATATTACAATTTCAATTCAATTTCTATATAAAGTAGATAATTAATTCATCTTTAAAAATAAATATTAAAATATATAATAGTATATAATAGAATTGTCATACTCTATTACATACCCACAAACATTCAGTTGCATCATAAACTATTCGTATTATATTTTCCAGCATATTTCCATCATACACATAACAATATAATTTTAATCACAACGCAACTGTATCATTTAACATTGAAATCCAATCATAATCAATTAACAATTAATAATAACATTACCATGCCTTCTAAGCATGGTCAATCAACATTCATTCAAACCAATATTCATAATCTTATCACCAACATTATTTTCATCTCACTCATGCATAATCACAAGGGCAATTTAATAATAATCGATAATATATAATTATACTTTTAAGGATTTACAAGTAGATGTATATATAATCCGTATCATTGATAAGTAGGAT
Source organism: Sindora glabra (assembly GCA_020226215.1). Classification (NCBI taxonomy): domain Eukaryota; kingdom Viridiplantae; phylum Streptophyta; class Magnoliopsida; order Fabales; family Fabaceae; genus Sindora; species Sindora glabra. The sequence goes on from CM035233.1 coordinate 67,139,183, forward strand.
TATAAACATACCATTTAGATAAAATAGTATTAAAATATTTATTTAGAGATGATATATACTGACTTAATGATGTCTGCCTACTTTTAGACATCTCAGAATATCCATGATTATTTTTCACTCCCTTTCTAATTTTCCATTTATGATGATAAATTATAAATATAAAAGTATTACTTATCTTATTTCCAAACATTCTAATTCCAAGTTCAAATTATAACATAGTAATACTCTAAGTCTTGACTTCTTATATTTTTTCTAATGTTAGCTTTTAAAATCAAAATATGTCCTTACATAGTGATTTTTGGAATTGAGTTTATACAAGTAAAATATTAAAATATGATGCTCTTATCAAACTTTATTCATATTACTTTATCATCTTATATAATTACTTTCTTATATTATTAAAATTATCATAAAGAAATTTAAGAATTTTCATAAATAAAAAGTATTACTTATCTTATTTCCAAACATTCTAATTCCAAGTTCAAATCATAACATAATAATACTCTAAGTCTTGACTTCTTACTTTTTTTCTAGTGTTAGCTTTTAAAATCAAAATATATCCTTACATAGTGATTTTTGAAATTGGGTTTATACAAGTAAAATATTAAAATGTGACGCTCATATTAGACTTTATCTATATTACTCTATCATCTTATATAATCACTTTCTTATATTCTTAAAATTATCGTAAAGAAATTTGAAATTTTTCATAAATGAAAAGTTTTCGTTTCAAATATAAAATAAATCAAAATATTGAAGCTTTATATTCTAAGAAGGCTTAAATCATTTTATATTATAAAATTAAACACTTGGTTCTTAATAATTTCAATTTCATTTGAAGGAAATCAAATATCATATTTTAAAAATTTGTTTGAATCAAACTTTGAATACTAAAAATATTAAAATTTTATGATACTAATTTAATCTAAGGATACTAATATAACATTTTAGAGCATCAAATCCTTATTTTATTAGTTCTATAACAGGTAATTAAAATAAGATAATAAAATAAGTTCCCTTTTCTAAATTCAATAGAAGACAATTGAATTATTAGAACTTTATACTATAAAAATATTTAATTCACATCATTTTATGAAAGTATACATTTAGTTGATAATATTTCTATCTTTACTTCAATAAAGTCACCTAATCACATTTTTCATATTTAGCCCTAAGCCGTTTTTATCATATTGGTATTAGCTATAAAATAGCAGTATGAATTGAATCATATCATATATATATATATATCACATAAATTTCATATCTCATAGTATTACAGTTTCAATCTAACCACAATAGGAAGTAATCAATTTATCACCATAATCATCTTCATTCATAGTATTATGACTTCAAACACATTTACATTCTAATACAAGCACACCTCACTATCAAATAGTAGTTTCATATTTCTAATATATGGTCATAAGCTAAGTACAATCACAATCAAAATCTCAATCAAAGCATATATTTATCATAACCAAGCAATGACCTGTATGATGCCTTTATCATATTATTTATAAAAAGTCAATTAATAGTAATTTAATAAGAAACAAATGCTATTTCGAAAGCACTATTACATGCCATAATCTTTAACATAATAAGAAGTAACTAAAATCATAAATTTCTATACTTATTCATATTGAGGTGCATAGCTACATACATTCAATCTCATGATTTCACAACATATTATCTGAGTATATAAAATAAATAAAGTGCATGGAAATTAAATAGGAGAGTTCTTAAAATAGATATACACTCACTTGGGCATTCCCATTTGCTCCAAGGATCCCAAGTACATTTTTATCTCTTCCTATTTTGCAAATCATAAAGATAATTTATAAACATTAATATTATTCATTTTGTTATTACCCTATTATGTATTTATTGTATGAATATCATAAACTACTTTATCTTTAATGTTTTGAGATTAAATACCCCATGTTGGACTATTATAAATCATGAAAGTATAACATAGGTTGAGTATAGTATATTACATGATTACCATAGTTATGACTTTTGAATGATATTTTATGAGTAATTCAAAAATTATTAATACATTATTTATGAAACTTATTTTATATAAAAGTACACTTAATTAGCTTTTTATAAACTAGTTATTCATCTAAATAGGTTAAGATTTGAAAGTATTATACTCTTTAGAAAATAACTATAAAAAATTCATTTTTGAAATTATAAGTTTTTAAATCTTGCTTATTATTTTAGTGATATCTCAAAATATATATAAGATAATAATTTGAAACCAATTCTATTTGAAAGTAGACTTAATTACTTTTCTGACATAAATGATTCATTTAAAATGGGCATAAAATGAATGAGTTATGCCTTTTTAAAGAAAATTAATTACATATTTGATTCTTATGCCTTGTTTTACCTCTAGAGCATGAGAATCAATTGTGCACTCAATTTGTATATGAGAACTACATTTCTTTATGAAAATTTCATTGTTCACTACACCATAAATGCCCTCCAAATACATGTATTACATACCAAGCCTTGATATAATTATTAATATACTTGTTTAATATCCTATATCACCTTTCTTCATTATTTATTATATCCAACACATCAAATTAAACATATTTCAAAGAAAATCATAAAAAGATTAATATTTCATCAATATCATTATATAATTACAAGTTCATGAATTTAATTAGATTATTCATTCGTCTTGCATGGAAGGAGATGTTAGAAAGTTAGTTTGAACATATTTTAATCCTAATTAAATCAAAATTTATGAATTTTAGAGTTAGAGTTTAGAATTCCTAACAAAATTAAATAATCATAAACTCTTTTATTAACTAAGAAGAAATAGGAAGGATTCTTGATGAAAGCAATATTCTCATCTTAATTAGATGAAAAAATTAAAAAGAATTAAGGCTCTCCTTACTTAATTGATGGAATGATGGGAGGAAGTGTAGAGAGATTTAGGAGAAATTGAAAGATGACGAGAAATGAGAAAGATTAAAGGTTTAGGGTTGAAATAATAGGTCAAAGCCCTTGGGGCATTTTTAAAAAAATATTCCTAAATGCCTTTTATACTCATATACCCACTTATATTAGTTTAAAACTTTATACTTCATAATTTTAATACATTTTCCGGATCAAATTTTCACTAAATTCATATTCACATACTCTTAATTTTATTAACTTTAATTTATTTTATATTTCATATAAAATTCTAAACTCAATCGAATTTATCGGTTTCCTTAAATATTTCTTCTCACAAAATAATTTCTAATTTACTATAATTTAAGGAGGGCGTAACATATAATTAGTATGATTTGAAGATAAAACAAAATATATAAACTTAGATTTTCTATTATAGGAGGAGACTAAACAAGTAGAAATAATCTTGAAATTTGACTAATTGATTGTTGAATGTAAATTTATTTCTTGAAATATTCTTTTAGATATGTTCTTATTATTTATTAAAATAATTGATTGTTTGATTCATTTTATTCTAGCAATTAGCAACGAGAATAATTGAATGCCGGTGAAGAGAACAATTTGGTGACTAACCTATTTACTACTTTTCATGTTGTTGATATTATTGGAATTTATTGTGAATGGAACTAGTTTGGATTTATTGTTAATTGTATTATTGATGGTGAACTTGTTTATATTCTCAATACTTGTGTTAATGTTTATGGTTAACTAATTTGTATTTATTGATATTGTTCAATGATATATGAACTTTATGTTATTTGAATTTTAGTTTCTTAATTTGAATTTTGAAGGATATTGTTAAAAAATAGTGATTCATGATTGTATACTATGAAAATACCTTTTGATGGAGGCAAAATATATATATTTACTACATGCAAGCTTATGGATACATAAACTTAAATAGGCATTTTAAGTGTTAATCTATTTAAAAGTTTATTATAAATATAAATTTTTAAATAAATTAATAATATATGTCAAACTTTTTAAAAAATCAATAAAAGCTTATATTAAAATTTTAGATAAATTAATAGATTAAGTTTAAGTTATTATTTTTCTAAATAGATCTAACTTATATGATAACTTTTTATAGCATAAACGCACATAATATGCATAAATATCAAATAACGATGTGACAATAACAATATTGGCCAATGAAGTATAAACAAAACTGTATTTTAACTTTACTTCAAGGGGGAGGAAATTTATCTCATATTACTTAACAATCTTCCGAATAATATTATTCACATTTAAATTTTTTTATAGAAAATCGTTTCTCTGACAAATATAAAGAAAGAATGTGCGGGCCCACAAGAAGCAGTCATGTCAAATTGACAGATTCAGATTTTTCTTTAAAAAAAAATTTTTTTAGTCATGCTAATTTTAGCCATGTGCTCTCTTTCTAATATGAAAATAAAATTCCAAATTGACACACCAAAATCTGCAAGGCTGATATAGAGCCACGCAATCCAACATCTCGGTCTTTAAAATCTGTTTGTCTGAGTCACAGTCGCAATCAGGACTCTATTCGTTTGTTTTCAGTTCCAAACTCCAATACCCGATTTTAACTGTTGGTTATTCTAGTCTCAAGGTGCTTCTTTTTCTTTACTGATTACCCAATAGCCGAACTCATTTTGTCCCCACCATCAAATTTCACAACTAGGGTTCCATGAAGTAATTGATTCCAGGTTTGTGTTATCGCTCTGTAAATCTATCGTCTTTTATTTCGTTTCTATGATTTGCACGATCCTCACGACATGGTTATCTAGTTTCAGATATCAAAATAAAGCGACCAACTTGACATATTTTGAATAAAATTGGGATACATAACAAAAGATGTTTTCTTTTCGTTGAAATTTTTACTCAGACATGTTTTGCACAATTTTATATATTAAATTTCAGATCTTTGTGTGTTTTGCTCACTCTATCTTTTTCGATCTTTTTTCATAGAAGGATTATAACGTGCCTGTGCAAATAGTGCGGCAGTTGATAATTGGAGAAGTTTAACTTGTGTATTTTTATAGGTCATTTAGGCTTTTTTGGCTTGCTTTTTATTTCTTCCGCGGGAAATTTATTGAACAATGGAAAAGTCGAAGCTAGCTCAATTGGGCGAGAAGCTGATGACTGGTGGAGCTCAAGTGGGTGAGAGGCTGATGACTGGTGGAGCTCAAGTGGGTGAGAAGCTGATGACAGGTGGTGCTCAGGTGGGTGAGAGGCTCAAGACCGGCGGGGCTCAAATGAGTCGAATGGTTAGTGGGAAAATGAAGGAAATATTACAAGCCCCAACACCTGAATCGAAGATGGTTGATGAGGCTACATCAGAGACCTTAGAGGAGGCCAATTGGGGTATGAATTTGAGGATATGTGCAATGATCAATAGTGAAGAATTTAATGGTTCTGAGATTGTCAAGGCCATCAAGAAGAAGATTTCAGGCAAGAATGTTGTGAGCCAGAGGTTAAGTCTTGACTTGTTGGAAGCTTGTGCTATGAATTGTGAGAAGGTGTTTTCTGAAGTGGCATCAGAGAAGGTGCTTGAAGATATGGTTCGCTTAATTGATAATCCACAAAGTGATCCTCAGAATAGAAGAAGGGCTTTTCAGTTGATCAGGGCTTGGGGAGAGTCTGAGGATCTTGCGTATCTGCCTGTGTTCCATCAAACTTATATGGTAAGTATGTTTGCAATCATGACCAAAGCCTGATCTATTTCATTCATGTATCTTTTATTCGGAGGGAAAGGGGCGGGGGTGGGAAGAAATATGTAACTGTGTATAGGTCAAAACCATTTATTTTATATGGCCAAAAGAATACTATTTATCTTAAAATTGCCTTGATAGAACGTCAAAACTAGAGATTTTCTACATTTCCTCCTTTTATGAGGTGTACATCATCAAAGATCCCATGATTAGTTGAAAATGAACAAATATTCTTGGTTCTAATTGTCTTTTAAACAGCAACTTTTGCACAATTTCTGTAGTTGATTTTCCTGTTATATGTCCTCCTACGTATTGTTGCATAGTGTTCTGCTATCAGAGCACCATTTTCCAGGTATCTAGGAGTCTTTTTTTTTTTGGTAAGTGTGTTGCTTATAGAGTACACCATCCTCCGTGTTCTCACTTGTTTTAAACTCTCTCAAACCCATTCAATGTAGTGTCTTTCTCTTTCTTTTGTTTTAATGGCTATGACATGTTGTTCAGTATTCCTTTTTGTTGCGCTTTAACTGAAAACTAAGTCCTGCCCGGTTTGTCAGAGTTTGAATGCTAGGGTTGGACCTTCAGACCTTGAAGGAGACAATTCACCACCTGTGCCATATTCCTTGGAGTCATATATGCAGCAAGAGCCATATCATGTTGAAGGATACCATATGCCTCGTACAGGGGTCCCTGTTCTCGATGACACTGCCTTTTCTTCTAATCATCCAGAGCCTGTCGATTGAAGAGAAGAAGGAGTATCTTGTGGTTGCTCGTAATAGTCTAGAGTTGCTTTCCAGCATATTGAATAGTGAGGAAAACCCAAAACCTTTAAAGGTAAATTTTCTAAAGCAGAAGAAAAACAACACTTTCTGGACAATTGTTCACTGCTTCATTCCTGGATTTATCTGTGGACTAATGTCTATTATTAACATGTGCATATAACATAAGAGCCTAATTATCACTCTGTGAAGATGCTGTGATTCATTGTGTTTTTATAGAGTTGTTCCTATGTAGAATGTTGAATGATTTTTTTTTTAAAAAAAAAAAAGAAGAAGAAGAATAAGAAAAACAAGTTATATTCCTTCCATTGCCAGGGTACTATTCAAATGCACACGTTGCATGGAGAAAAAGTCAGTAAGTAATGACATGGTATTAGTGTCGTCTCTGTGGGGGAATGGAATTGCATAACATGTATATTCCTGATTTTTTTTTTCCCAATCGATTTTGTTCTGTCCAATATCAGATAATTTCTGCGCATATATATAGATTGAATATTTCTCAGCTGATAAAATTCACTAGTACTTTTTCTGCGGCTGCAGGAAGATTTAACCCTGAGCTTGCTGCAGAAATGTAAGCAGTCAGTGTCCGTCATTGTGGCAATAGTGGAAAGCACTACAAACGATGAAGAGTTACTTTTTGAGGCTTTATATCTTAATGATGAGCTTCAACAAGTAGTTTCCAAGTACGAGGAGTTGGAAGCTGCACAAGAATCTAAAGCAGACCATGCTGTAAATGCTGATACCCGCAAGCATGATGCGGAGGCTGCTCAAAGTCCCTTTCAACTTGAAAGCTCTGAAAGTGAAGAATCCGGGGAGTCAGAAACTGATGAGAATCTACAAAGAAAGCCACTTAAAATGCCTAGCTCTTCTGATGTCAATTCGACTTCTGGCGTTGCTAATCACTCTGAGACCAAAATCGTGGATAACCTGAAAGGGGAACATACTGAATCTATCTGCAAGACAAATGGTGCATGAAGTAACAATAGTGCTACTTCCACATACTATGGCTAGTTTAATTCAGATTGCTCTATGTGTACAAATACGATGGAATTATGTGTGGAAGCAGCTTTTTTTCATGTAGAAAGCATAAGTTGGCATGTTTCTTCCAGCATTTCATTTTAGTTTTCCATGGCTTATAATAACCTACTCTTATATGGTCCAGTTTGTTCTGAGTAACATGATTGCAGTTGCAGGATATGTAATTAGTAGGAGTTTCATCCTAAAGATTGTGGTATTTTAATCTTTACGAGATTGTACTAATTTTTCATGGTGTGATTCATCCTTCGGCTCTATTTATGCAATTCCCCAACACACGTCACAGGGCAAATTTCTAGTGGGCTAAGTGTTGTTTTGAGTGAAAAATTATTGCATTTTCCATTCTATAAAATAGGATCCGCTCTTTTCTTTCTTGCACTAGAAATGCGATGTAGAACATTTCTGGTTTTCTCTGGATTTAAGTAAAAATATAGTCCTTTTTTGGTAGTACCATGCCTGTATATAATATTCATAGTCCTCAAGCCTATTTTCAATTCGTTAGAGGTCAGCCAACGGCTCAAACTCGGATTCGAAGTTAAAAAATGGCATGGCTCCTATATGATGACCAAATCTAGTTTTTGATGGGAAGATAAATATGTGATGCTCCCAAAATGACTGGTCCTTTTTATAGTTTCATTCATCCGGAGCTCTTGTTACAAGTAATGGTGAGAAAGAATCATAAGGAATAACAACTCTTTTATTACAAATATAAGAATGTTATAAGTACAAAAAATAAAATAAAAAATATTATAGATATTAAAAATAGAATGCAAAATTAAATTTTATAAATTTATTTTATTATTTGATATTTAATTTTTTATTTGTATTCAGGTTTTATTTTTGATACATTTACTATTAAACAACCTGAATTAGACATTAAAAAAACATAAAAAAACACGAGAGTAACACTGCCAATACCATGTCTACAGTCTAATTTGTTGTCATGTTGGTATTAGATCCTGGATGCGATTTCCACCACACAGTAACCCCAAGGCCCCACACCGGGCAGGATTGTTAAATAATGGCGAGACATTAAATCATCACATTAAATCACGCCGACCGCACGTACGCACAAAAGCTCCAAATTTGGCGCCATTTGATTAACGGTCGAGACTACACCGCATCATTCTTCAAAACTCCTATTACGGGAAACCAAAACCTGTCTTTCGTGTGACTACGCCTTTCCTCTCTTCCTCTCCTCTCCATCACTCCAATCCAACCACCTCCAAGATCCAGTTTTCCGGCATTTTCTCACTGCCGGAAAATTCAGATCAAGCTCCTAAGCTATGGTGGCTGTGAATGAGAGTGATGCAGACAATGAGTTCGATCAATTCGATGCAATTCTCGAAGAAAATGACGGAAATCAGGGAGACCATGACAGTTTTGAGATCCAAGAAGATCCGGAAGGCCAAAATTCCGATCAAGAAGATCTGCAATTCATGAGCAAGGATGGGAATCCAAGCCCAGCGGAAATTAAGATGAAAATAAAGAAGGTGTTGTTGGAGTTTCGATGCCTGATCGAAGACGCCATTCTGGGGAATTATTTGTTGGGGAAATCTAAAAAGAAGATTGTATCCACAGATAGCTACAAGGCCAAGGAAGAGCTCAGGGAAATTACTCTCTGGGGTGTTCCGTTATTGCCCAGCAAAGGTCATGAAGGTACTGATATTGTTCTGATGAAATTCTTAAGAGCCAAAGATTTTAAGGTTCGTGATGCCTTTGACATGCTAAAAAGGACATTGAAATGGAGGATAGAAAACAAGATTGCTGGAATCCTTGATGAAGATTTGGATCCTGAATCTAATTTTGCAAAGGCTGTGTACTTGAAGAGTAGGGACAACGAGGGTCGTCCTTTGTGCTTCAACGTGTATCGTGCCTTCAGAGAGAAGAAACTTTATAAGAGAACCTTTGGAACAGAAGAGCAAAGTGACACGTTTTTAAGGTGGAGGATTCAGTTAATTGAAAAGGCTATAACAAAGCTAAGCTACAGAGAAGGAGGGGTGGACTCTGTAATTGATATAATTGATTTGAAGAATGCACCAAGGCATGGAATGAGGGAACTCAATTCAGTCAACAAAAAAGTTTTGATTTTGATTCAAAACTACTATCCTGAGCTCATACATAGAAATGTTAGTATCATTTTATTTAATGATTAGAATTCTTACCCCTTGTTTGGATCCATAGAGAATACCATAATTCAATTCATATGAATTGAATTCTAATTTTTTTTATGGTTCCAAACGAGGGGTAACACCCCTAATTGAAATTACAGAATTGTTGATTTTTTTCCTTTTGATTTTGTGGTATATGCAGATAGTGATAAATGCTCCATTTTGGTTCTACACCTCACAAGTGCTATTCTCAAGGTTCATAAACCAGAGAAGTAAAAAGAAGTTCATCTTTGCAAGACCGGCAAGAGCCACACAGACACTCCTCAGGTGAGCTTTCCCAACATGAGTCTGTGTCCCATTCTGTGAATCACATTTTATTTATTGAAAATTATTCATCCTACCTTTTTTTTTTTTCCTCGATATTCTGAAAAAGGTTTATAAGTCCAGAACGGCTTCCAGTTGATTATGGTGGCCTCAAGAGAGATAAAGATCATGATTTCTCCAGTGTTGATCAAGTTTCAGAGTTTACAATCAGAGCAAGTACAGTTTCCACAATTGAATTTCCAATCACTGAGGTGCTCAATATGAAAATTTCATTTTAGATGCAAATATAGTATATATTTTTCATGAATATCGCTATATACACTTATTCCATTCACATCTCTTATATCTGCACAATGAATGCAAGACATAATTTGAGTCAAATTAATTCCTTTAACATAGATTATGCCACTTGTATAATTGTGAAAGGATAGAAGTGCAATTGGCAATTTTTAAAATTTGATGAACCTATTTTTTTTTCCCTATGATTTTACTATATTGACTTCAAAATTGTTTCTATGTAATCAGTCTGGATTGACGGTAGTTTGGGATGCGACTGTGGTGGGATGGGAGGTATCCTACAAGGAAGAGTTTGTTCCAGATGATGAAGGCTCATATAGTGTCTTGCTGGAGAAACAAAAGAGGGTGGGTGACAGTATTAGAAATTCCTTTTATATAAGTGAACCTGGGAAGATAGTGCTCACAATTGAAAACGGGACCTACAAAACCAAAAGAATGTTCTATAGGTCTAAAGCCACACCTACGGTACCAATGTACATAATCTTGAAATAACAGATGGCTCAACACATAATTTGAATCCATTGTAGTATATAGTTTTCAATCCCTTATATCCAATGGGTCTAATGTTCTTTGTACTATGAAAATGACAAGAATGTTGGAAATAGAACATTTTTTTGTTGGTACATAGTTGAATGACAACAACTTTGGCTTACCCTTTGCCCTGCTTTTGGAACTGTCTGGCCCTGTTTTATAAATTGCTGGAGCTGGGGGACGATTTGTTTAGCTTCATATCAGATAGACAAGAACTTATTAATGAAAACCGTGTTCCAAAAAACAGAATATAAAAAAATTGGTCCCAAGTTGTTTGAATATATTGTCCTAATTACATGGATTGCGGAGCAGTGGTGACGACAATTGAAAGCTGGTCCATTGCAATAATGTTGCTGATAGGTTGGAGGATTATATAGTTTGAGTCTTCCAATAGCTCTTCATTTGAGGAGCTTACAGCGTGGTGATCTCCTTGGCACCATTGCACTTATCACGAAGTCTACTCCTGGTTTTTCTTTCTTTTGCTCTGTTTCTGTAATAAAAAAATTCGAGAGGGCAGAATTTATATGTAACAAATATTCAAAAAGTTGCACCACAATTTTTTTTAATCAATTAGAACTTTTTTAATAAAAAAAATATCTTTCATACGAGGGATGTAAAATATACAAGAAATTATTATAAAGGTTGCAAGAATGTGTCCCAGTAGGAATTTCTTTTAATGCGTAAGAAAGCAGTAACCTAACTTCTGCACACAAAATATACATGTAGGGAAAAAAAGGTGGAAAAAGAAGAAAGCAGTAACTATATAAACAGGGTAACGTAGCCCTGAATTCCACTTTCAGCCCATGAAATTGAAATAACTTCATCTAAGCAGACTTGAAGGTGTTTGATGAAATTCTTGAATTAATGCCATAAGCATGAAGAAGCCATAACTAAGATTGAAAATCATCTAGAAACTACCTCGATCTTTTCACATAATTAAGATTTGATTATTCAAATGCAGGCGTACATGATCAAAGTTGGGAATCAACTTGGAGGAGATGAACCATTACTTAAGAAGAGGTTTATTATTTGAGCACGGTTATTAGTTTGTTGGGTTGATTTGCTAAACGACAAGACAGAAGAATCTTATGCAATACATAAAAATGGAGAATGGGGGGCAGTTGTTGGAAAATGTAAGAAGGAAAGCAAGAAAACATTCTCCACCAGATACAAACGCTGCACTTGGGGACGACTAAACTGTTGTATTTTAGTATCATTGATCTCATCATTTCTAAAAAGGAGCTTCGTAACCTGAATTCCATTATATATTTAGTATGACGCTAGCACAAATGGGGAAAAAAAATAAAATAAAAATCCTTTGTTTATCATTTAAAACGGCAATGCGATAAATATATAGATATTTAGTTTAATTTTGTGTACATAAATATACCTATACGATAAATAGATATAATTTAATTTCCCTTCCATTAGCCACATTGTTTGACATTGATTCCCTGATGACATTTATGGACGTAGGCCAAAGAGGTTCGCCATCTAACATGAATTCGAGGTTTTTGTGTCGTATGATTATGGATGTGAGATCTAATTTCTTCTTTTGTTTGTTTTGGAATAAGTACATGCAGTCGATCTGTTTAGTGTCTAATAAATTTTTATTGATCCCAATGTGGCAATTTTTATCCCCTCACGCCATTCCCACTTTGATCGTCTCTTGTCCTCATATTTTTATTTTAACAGCTTATAAAAGATTTTTAAAAAAATAATAGTTTTAATTTTTTATAATTTTATTAAATTTATAATTTCATTTTTATAATTTTAATTTGTATAATTAAATCTTAAAATTTTAAATAATTTATAATTATCTCTTTATTTTTAATTAGTACTAAATTTAACTAACCAAATTTTATATATCATTTTATATGACGATTAAATTTTACATGCAAGTATCTCATCTTTGTTTAATTATTAAAATTCATTTATTTCCATTAAAATCATCCATCATAAAAATTAAAAAGCATTTATTCCTATTTATTGATTCCTTAATTTTTATAAACTTTTATTTTACAAGATTGGTGAAATTGATTTACAGGGTTTTAACTTCTAATAATTTCATTTTTCTATTACATGGTTTAACTTTTAACTATTTCATTTTAACTCTCATTACATTATCTTAATTTTGATAGTAATAGATAAATATTACTGGTTAGACAATAGATAAAATGCCATGATATAACATTTTATTGACACATAAGATGACATAAAATTTCATTAGTTATGTTTAATATCAATTAATATGAAGGAGTTAATTACAAATTATTTAAAATTGTAAGATTTAATCACACAAATTAAAGCTATAAAAATAAAATTACAAATTTAATAAAACTATTCTTATTTTCTCAAAAATTTATCTAAATATATATATTTATGCATGATTACATTTTAAGTTCATCCATTCTCAATCGGCAATGAAGTTGAGTCCTTCATATATATATGGAAATGGAAATTGATGGTAGGCACTTCTATCATAAAGAATAAACTACGAAATGGAAATTGATGGCGCTTCTATTATAAAGAATAAACTACATCGTGTCTATAAAATTTGAAAATCAATTGTTAACAACTTCAATACAGTATAATACGATTGATTAAGGTATGGTCCGATCAAATTAAATTGTTTATAGAAAGAATAAATAATCAGATGTACACAATAAAAGTCATTTATGAATGCACTTTAATGCTAAAATCAATAAGAATATAAGTAAAGTAACAATATAGAATTGTCCATAGGTGACGTTTGGTTCACAAAATTTTACATTCTTAGGAAAGTATACATTTCCGAAAATGTAATTCTTGATAATTTAATTAATGTACAGTATAATATGATTGATTGAGGTATGGTCCGGTCAAATTAAATTGTTTATAGAAAGAATAGATAATCAGATGTACACAATAGAAGTCATTTATGAATGCACTTTAATGCTAAAATCAATAAGAATATAAGTAAAGTAACAATATAGAATTATCCATAGAATGTGATTCCTAAAAATTTAATTAACAAGAATGTAACATTCTTATCTTTAGTTCATTATAATTTTTTTAGGAATATTTTAATATCACATTCTTATTACATGAGAATCTAAGATACATACCTCATCCTATGAGAATATTTTGAAGGAATGTTAGGTCAAAATAATTTCGGGAATGTGACATTCCCAGGTATTTTTTTTTCAAAATTTGAACCAAATATGAGAATGTGATATTCCTTTAAAACATTCCCGAGAATGTTAAAAACATTCCGTGAATCAAACGCCACCATCATACCTTGAATCTTTTATAGGTTCTAGTATGCTAACATCATAATAGATTGGAGTTCATCATAGGTAGAATTGTTATTGATAAAGTCCCAAAAATGTAAGTGTCTTTTGCCCTGATAAAAATTCATAGATGACTTTAACTAGATGAATAAACTTCTATATCAGCTTTGATTGAATTGATTAGGTCAAGCCCGATCAATTCATAACTTAGCTACTTTACTAATTTGCGCTTACATGAATGTGTTAGGTTGGTGTTGTCAATACCATCAACTAATTAAATATTTCAATAGCGAGACCTTATTTAACTCATCTTTGCCATACATGGAAAACTTCATATATCAGATGTTTGCAACAAACTTGGCTAATAATAATTGTAAAGGATGAACCATGAAAAATACAAACGATTAAAAAAATGGCTTTAAAAATTATTGAATGAAATTGAGAAAGGAAGGCATATCTAATGATTTTTTTCCTTATTTTTTTGTTTGTGAATCCTGTTTCTCTACGCTCCATGTAGTGGCCCAGAGAAAAGGATGATATACATTGCAAATGATTATGAATAGTTATGATCATCATGAAAGAGAAAGAATGTCTATACTTCAACGTAGACTTGTAAAGTCTAATATCCAAATCCACCGCTACATTTCTTCTTTGACCCACAAGTGTACCCTTCATTCGTTTGGAAATATTTCTATTTCTATGTAATATTATAGAAAATTTCAGTACATTTCTTTCTTCATTTTTATGAACAAGTAAATTATTTTTAAAATCTTCAAAATTACTTAATCATAATATTAAAATAATTTATTTATCAAAATATAAATAGAAGTAGTATTGAAATTCCAATGCCATGATAAAATTAAAAATATTCCCCTTTTTCTTATGTACAAAAATACTTCCAAGTTAATTACTTAGATTTTAGTGCTTAAAATAGATGGGAGACCTATTTCCCTCTTCTACTCAGGGAAGGGTTCCATGGACATTCCCTCCTCTTGTCCCCATAAAAAAAAAGGATACAAAACATCTTGGTGTGCCCTGCCCCCTCACTTTTAGCCTTTGTTTGGAATGGTAAAAGTTGGAGGAAAAAGAAATAGGGGAGGAGAAGTGAGGAGAGAAATTCATCAATTCTCCCATTTGGTTGCAGGGGTGAAGTAGGAAGAGAAAGAAGTTCTGACATAAAAAGGGAGTGGAGCCCACAAAAATAACTTCTCCTTATTGGTGAGGAGAAGTTAAAATTTTTTCAAAGCTGTCTTTGACTACTAGCTTCTACTGTCCAAGACTCTCTATGTTCTAGTGTGTTGCCAAAACATCCTTCCCACCACACACCGCTAGTCTATGTCGAGCTCAACCATCGGTTTGAGCAGGTAAATTTATGTTTCTCTCCTCGCTTTGCCATTTCTATCATCGTAAATTTTCATGTGGGGGCATGTGAAGAAGCTTCTAGACAGTCATGGATTTGCATCTGGGTTCTTCTATATTCCTTAGTTACACGTGAAGAAATCTAGCAAGAGATATATTTAATAATAAATATATAATTATTATTAAATATAATTAAGTGAACTTTATATAATTATATTTTCAGTAATTAAATTGTATTAATTATAGAATTTTATTGTAAGAAATATAAAATTTTTCTTTATATTGTATATATTACTACAACATGCTAAACATTATGAATTATAGCCCATTTTCTTTTTTTTTTTGTGCATATTTTGAAATTCAATATTTTTTAAAAAGAAAAATGCCTAATTATGGAAATATTGTATGAATTTTTTATGAATACTTTAAAAAATGTTTAATTTGTGATTTATTTTTAATTTGGGTTTTATTTTAGAAATTAAAATTGTATATTTTTAGAATTCATCTTATTAAAATACAAATTTATCTTTATTTTTTACACATAAGGGTACAATGGTTATTTTACACAAATACAACCTCTTTCTCCCCTAACTTCTCTCTTTCCAAATAAAAGAAATCACTTTTCTTCTAATTTCTTTTTCTCCTAATATCTCTATTTTCAAACAACACAAAAGAAATTCTTCTCTCCTCCCACTTCTTTCTCTTTCAACTTCTTTCTTTCCTAATTTTTTTCTCCTTCCACTTCTCTCCAATCCAAACAAAGCATTAAAGCAAATAACATACATATTATAAAGTATGTATTGAATGTTCATTTTTTAGACGATATATAAACTGCATCAAACATAATAAATTAATGAAAACAGATAAAACAAAAATAAATATCATCAAATTGTCTTCAAAAAATTGAAGAGCCATCAAAATCATCCTAAAGCTAACATGAGAATATTTTGTTACCTCGTTTGTTAATTTTCTTACGTGACTAATAATTATTGGAGCAAAAGAATTCCTTTTAGATAAATCAAATACATCTTTTGAAGAGTCAACAAGCATGTTAATATTTTAATAAGGAAGGATCAAATATAATGACAAAATCATATATATTTCGATAAAGATATGTATCTTTATTGAATTTTTTAAAATTTTATATAAAATTATATATATTATTTAAAATATCAATATTAATTTATAAATTTTATCCTATTGAAATATGAGATATATTTAATTATGTTGATTCCCAAATTCTAATTGGGTTACTAATCAAAGCTTGTCTCACTATTCTTAATAGTTCAAAGAGGGCCTTTATTTTATAATGTTCCCTAAATTTGTTGCTTATAATCAAGATGGTGATTCTTATATTATGACTTACTCTGATTCTGTTATTAGTTGCTTTGTTTTCCTGAGAAAAAAAATATATATTCAAGCAAATGACTAAATTCTATGCTTACTTTTTGATGTCTCACAATTGAGTATAAGCTGACTATTGGGACTTTACTCGTCATTTCCGGGAAGAGCAAAAATACTTATATTCATACGATGAATATTTATTCAATAAATCTTGCTTAAATTAAACTTATTACTTAATGATATGAATTTGAGTTTTCCTATTAAATATCTAATAAATTTTGGATTCTTTTTTATTACCTATTAATATTAATTTGTATAATATACAAGCTTATTTCTTATAAATATTTAATAGGTTTGAAATTTTTTTAAGTGCTACATTAAATCTATTTGAATAACACATTTTATTATTAACTTATTATTATATGAAAATTAATATTATTACATATATAAAAATATTATGATAGTTTATTTAAGATAAATAATATTAAAAATATTTAAATTTATATTACATTATAAAGATATTTTAAAATAATATTATTTTATTTTATAATATTAATTTATATAATGTAGAAATATCTAATTATAATATAAATAGATAAAAATTATTTATGAGTTGACCTAATATAATCCATATTTACTCTAAAGCTATTATGAATAACATAAATGAGTCAAAATAAAAATGGATATAAATAAAAAAATAAATATAATTCATAATTATTAAGTATAATTATTATTAATGGGAATGATATAACTTATATTTACCTTAAAGTTAATATGGATAATATGAATGGGTTAAAATAAAAATAAAAAATATAATTCATAATTATTAAATACAATTATCATCATAAAAAATAGTTTTTATTATTTTATTAAAAAAATTTTAAATTTTATTTATATGACAGATCTAAATAGATCTGTTTTAAATCTTTTAACTAGTTTTTATTAGATCTTTAATGAATATGGATCTTTAATGAATCCAAAATAACGAATCTTTAACGAATCTAGATCTAATTGAATTTAAATTAAATTTTATCCAAATTCATTGCATTGTTATCCTAGTGATTTCCTATTTTTTTCTTTCCAAAATAACAAATCCTTAATGGGTTTAGATTTACAGAGTTTTGGGCAACGTGGTGC
Organism: Sindora glabra; assembly: GCA_020226215.1. NCBI lineage: Eukaryota > Viridiplantae > Streptophyta > Magnoliopsida > Fabales > Fabaceae > Sindora > Sindora glabra. The sequence continues at coordinate 67,157,026 of CM035233.1, forward strand.
CCATAGAGTCATACGCCATTAAAACAGAAACTGTACTAGGAAGGTACATTAAAATATTAAGCCTATTATCAGAAAAAACTACTGCTTTAGCTAGTGAATCAACCACCTTATTTGCCTTCCAAAAAGCATGTTGCACTGTGGGGTTTCCTAAGTGATGTAAAGGTCCTTGTATTCTTCAATAAGGCTGCTAACATGAACAGAAATATTAGTGTTATGGTTAGAGATTGTAAGCACAACAAATAAAGCATTAAGTTCCACTACAAGAAAGGATATGCCTCTATCCTTTACTAATAACAAACCATCACACAAGCTAATAACTTCAGCTATAAAATTGGAGCATGTTTTTAAACCCTGGGAACAACCAATCACCCAGCTGCCTTTCTAATCTTTGATCACTGCAGCACTTCTAGCAAAACTTGAGTTGCCTTTGAAAGCTCCATTTGAATTAAGTTTGAAATATCCCCATGGTGGAGGCATCCACCCGTATTGAATAACTTGTTTGTGCTGAGTAGATTTTGGTTTTACTATGGTTGCCCAATATTCAAAGGATTTGCTTAAAATTATGGCTAATGAGTTCTCCTTTCCATGGCTAGCATTAAATATTTTATTGTTACAGTGCAGCCATATGTTCCAGACAGCAAAAGCAAAAATTATTTTCCAGGGAACTGGACTTCTGTAACTTAACTTTAGGGATGTTAGATTTTCTTTAAACCAGGTTGAAAAGTTTGTATGCAAGTAAGAAAATCAGGAAGAAGGGAGGGGGAGCGAGTTCCATACGGTCATGGTTATAGGGCATTCTTGAAAAAGATGAGTGATATTATTTATCCCTTTATTGCAAAATGCATAGTTAAGGGGAATATCCATGCCTCTATTTATCAAAAGTTCCCTTGTAGGAAGTTTATGTAGCATAATTTGCCAGATGAAGAATTGAATCTTGGGGTAGACTTCTAATTTCCAAACCCATGTAAAGTTTTCCCTGCCTGTTTTTAAAAAAGGGCTTTTTTGAAATAAATAAACATTCTTCATAGTACATAAACTAGAGTTAGAAAGACCCCAAACCAATTTATCCCTTATGTCCTGGATGCAGAAAGGGGTGCCCAGAATTTTAGAGATAAGATGGCTTGGCATTTCAAAAGGCAAGTTGCTAAGATTCCAACATCGATTGATGATGTAATGACTAACCTTATGGTTTACATGATGTAAAAGGAGGGGACCATTTATTAAAGTTCTTAAAGGACCTAAATCAAGCCATTTGTTGGTCCAAAAATTTGTACAACTGCTATTTCCTAAAACGCAATGAATCCTCTGAAAAAGGATATCTTTGGTAAGCTTGAAGGCTTTCCAATTATGAGAGGTGGTGCTCTTAATGGTAACTTATCCCTAATCATCTACCCTAAGGTATTTTTATCTCAGCACCTTTACTCATATAGGGCTGTCATTCTGGATGAAAGTCCAGCTGAGTTTGGTTAGGTAGACCGAGTTCATAGGTGCAGTATCTTTAATTCCAAGACCTCTTATAGATTTCGGGAAGGTTAAGGAATCCCATCCCACTAGAGGGATCTTCTTTGTTCCCTTAAATTTCTCCCCATAAGAAATTTCAAATGGTCTTTTTAAGAAGGTTATGTGTTAATTTCGACAGATTTATGCATTGCATATGATATAGCGGTATGACTGACAAGGTAGAATTAATGAGAACTATTCTATTAGCAATAGAAAGACTCTTTGAATTCCAACAATTGATTCTATCTCTCAACTTGTCCACAATATAAGCAAAATTAGTAGCCTTATAATTATCTTTAATTTTCATACCCAAATATTTTTCTAAACTACCTCTATGAGATATATCCAGTACTGCACTAAGTTGCTCTCTCAGAGGAGGGGGTGTGTTTTTTGAGAAATAAACCTTACATTTGACTTTATTGACCCTTAACCCAAACATTTTACCAAAATGATCCAAAATATGATTAATAGAAAGACAATTTTTATCATCAACTCTAGCACATACGACAACATCGTCAGTATAGAACAAGTGAGAGATTTTGATATCATGTTTACTAGTCTTGATAAGGGTCCAATTCTTTTGAGCACATTACTACTCAATTAACACGTGTAAAAATTCTATACACAAAATAAAAAGATAGGACAAAAGAGGATTTTTCTACCTAAGGCCTTTAAAAGAAAAAATGATATTTAACTTACCTCCATTAAACAAAACTTGGTGCGAAACTCCAGTAACTAAGCTCATTATAAGAGATATGAAGCTATCCAGAAAATTAAAAGATATCAAAATATTTCTGATAAAGCCCCACTCAAGAGATTCATAAGCCCTCTTCATTTAAGTATGGAATTGCCGGTGCGAAGCTTATTTAATTCAACGAAGAGAGCAAGGGTAAACTTGTCCAAGTATATTTCACACTGTCCCATAAAGTAGACCGGTCAGTATTCCAAACAGCCACTTTTTTTGAAACTAAACCCGCAAGAAATCTCTGAACTCAGATTCCAAATACTGCAACGTGAAAGAGATGGATAAGTGAAGGTTGGGGACATTGAAAGCTAAATCTCAGAGCTTCAGCTAAACTCCAATCCAAGTTGAGAGAAGATGAAAACACCTTCTTTATTCCTTCTCCTCTGTCTTGTCTTGTTCACAGCTTCTTCCCAAATCGTGGCAGCTCGCCCCGGATTCATCTTCACCAGAACCAGAGGAAGATGCACTCCGCAGTAACATCTCCCACTCTTTATTCCTCTTCCTCTTTGCTTCCGTTCTGTATTTATTCATCAAATCGAATCAATGTTGCTTACTGCTTACGATGGTTAAGGTTCTGGAGCGGGAGGATAGAGTCATGGCCGAGGATGGTTCCAGAAACATCGACGGTGTCGAAGGTGTTTGGCTCTCGCGCCTACGAACGCTACAGATCTGATCTGACATTGCTGGAAGCCACCGCCAGGAACGACGAAAACAACCCCTACGTCAGGCTGCTGAAGCAGGCAATCGCCGCCCTCCTGAACTCTTATGCAAGGGAGAGGTTTCCGTACACGCCCTGGCAGATCAAGACTTTGGTGATACAAGCCCTGGTTTCAAGCGAAGCGGCTGCTTCTTTGGCCAACAGATTCTCTGTGGCTAATCATGATTTCTGCAACTGACATAAGTTTAGTTAGTTATTCTGTCGGTGTATTTTGCCTGGAGTTTTGGATTGGACAAGAACAAATCTATATTGAAATCATGATAGTGGAAATTGCTGGTTTCTTTCCTTCAGATGTAGCCATTGCTCTCTTCGAATTAATCTTGTGGTATTTTTACGTGTTCTTTATTTTTCCCATGATTGCGTATGTGAGGTTTTATAGTACAGTCACGAGAGAAGTGAGAAGTACTCTGCGTATTTTTTCATAACAATGAAAGGGAATCTTCGATTATTACCCCTTTTTGTTGTTCTTGACCGCAGAGTCTTTGTTCAAAAATTAAAACAATTGTTTTTGAGCCGTTAGAGAAAACACCGTGAAATTTTCAACTCAATCCATTTGAAAAAAATGGTGAATCGGTATCTTCTCTCAATCTCATCGTTTGAACTTTATGTTGGGAAAAACATAAATTAAGCACAAAGCCTTACCCCACCCCCCCCCCCCAAAAAAAAAAGAAAAAAAGAAGCAAACTCACACCCTTTAACCTATGTTTGATGTTTAAGTCACACTCTAATATAAGATAACACTTAAAATTGATTCTCGCCTATTTAGTGTATGAATATGGATTAAATGTAGGTGTGGGAAGATATTAGTTTGTCTGCAAAGCAATAGAGGAGCGTAGTTGACACACTGGCTATGCGTCCAAAATCTTTAAAATTATGTATTAGTGGTTATACAATTATATGAAAAAATCTTATTTGATATGTTGGAGTCTGTGAGATAAGAGATTAGATTCGTCTTTGGTTCATGATATAAATAAGAGAGCCGGAGAGTTCACAGGCAGGATTAAGAGAACAATGTGTTACGACCTGAACATCTTTTCAAGTGTAGTTGCGCGGTATTTAACTAATTCAAACTTTTTTGATAGTCAAATAAGCTTACTTTTCTCCAAACACCTTAACTCCTACTTGAAGTAAGCTAAAAATTTTTGATAGAAGATATTTAAAAGTTTGAGAAAATGCTCAAGAGGACTTGTTTCACTTATTGAATGATTGATATAAATAAAGGTTATATATATATATATACACATAAGCTAGTTTAAGTTCTAGAATATTTCCACCTCCTTAATGGATGGTGGAGATTTAATGTATCCAATAACTCAGATTTATTTTCTAAAAAGTTCTCCTAAAAATTTCCAATGATATTTCTAGAAAATTCTAATTACAGATTATTCTAAAATATTCTATAATTGTCTAGTATTTTCTAGAAATTTCTTCATAGTTCCAAGATTTTTCACAATTATCTAGAAGTTTCTGGAAGATTCTAGAATTCTTCGAAAGCTTTTGGGGACTTTTGGAATTCTTTGGAAACTTTTAGAAACATTTAGAATCATCTGTAACTTTTTAGAAGTGTTTAGAAGTTTTTGAAACTCTCTGGAAGCTTTTAAAAGCATTTGGAAGTTTCTATGGCATTTAAGAGTTCTTTAGATTTTTCTAGAAGGTTTTGAAAACTTCCTAAACTAAAATCTTATTTACATTTCTAGATAGAACCCGGTTCTCGTTGCCTATTTTGACAAGTTGTCACAAATGGCTCAAAAAATGTTAGCTAGCAATTTATAATATATGCTTTTAAATTGATATTCAGCTCATGATTTGTATTTGTAGTAGATGTTTCGCTTGGTTTTCTTAATTATTATTTTGTTGTGAAGCTTAGAAGTTGAATTTAACAAGGTTAACAGAAATTAAGTAAGTGATGTTGGTTGATTTACATAAACGAAGGAGCCAATTGAAGTCTCTGTTGAACGTTGGCAACTTTTGGAATATGGTCCGAATAATAAGAGATTGTGGTTATATGGTTCCCAATGTCCCCCCACCATGCTCGGCTGTGCAGCATTTCTAATAGAAAAATGCTGTTGAAAACTTGCCGATTAATTCAAGGTTTCCCAAGCTCACTATTACCACAATGTATAATGTAAAACTTAAACACCATCATACAAGGTAATAGGAGAGCTTGGAAGCAACTCTAAATAGAAGTATTGAATGTGGTGCCACAAAGTTCAAATTGCAAAGCAATAGTTGGAGGAATACTTCTATTTTGATTCATTCTCTTTACATTTGGATTTGAATAAATGTTTTTTGGTGTTGTCCATGGTGCTTATATGGGTTTCCAAATTCATAGGGATGTAACAAAATGCATGCCGTTGAATGAGATTACCAATAATCTCAATTATCAATTAGTAATCTTATCTAACGATTTATATTTTGCCATACTCCTATGGATTCAAAAAAAGCATCATAGAATTGGCTATATTTTTGCATATCCCTATCAAACTTTCAATAAATTATATTTATAACTCATGCATAGAAGACATAAGTAGTATATATAATGTGTATAAAAGATAAGTTATTACTCCATATCTCGTAAGGGCTATTGGCTAAATTTTAGAATTGATTTAGAATCTTCTTATGTTAATCAAAATAGACTTGTACTATTTTAAGTTTTGTTTTAATTTCGATTCAAAATTGATTGATATAAAATGACAAGATATTCTTTATAATTATTATATTAGATAATCATATGATTTATAATTTATTATTAGGAAAAAAGTCTAAATTCACCTCAATATTCTAATTACAATCCATATATCTTAAATAACAAATTAGGTAACTAATACAATAATCAGAAATAATATCTCCCATCTTCTATCGTTGATTTTGATCTTAAACAGAATCCAATAAATCTAGATATTATAAATTTTAATATAAACTTGAAAAAAAGAAAAAGTAAGAAACATCTAGTCTAAGATTTTATTTATTTTAGTGAAAAAATCTTCCATAATAATATAGTTATAAATTATTAAAATGATAAATTATATTCAATATATTTCATATTAAATATAAGAAATTTGTTGAAAAACAACTTTCTCTTTAAAAAAAAAATTTCATTCATTACTATGACTATGAATACCATTTTTTAATAATAAAATATAAAAATAATACACCATTCCCTCATCCATCTGAAAGTCTACGAAATTTTATTACAGAAAATATTTTTCAATAAAAAAAAATCAGACCCTACATAAAAACCAACTTCAGAATTTCAAAATTCTGAGATTTTACAGCAGGCTACAGTGTTGCTATTTTGCTGGTTTTAGTAATTTGAAATCACACCGTATTCAGGTTAGAACCAAATAAAATGAATTCAGAAAGATTTAAACCTACAGATGACATCTATCGGATTGGTATTCAGGAGTCTCGCGTTTATTCTTTTAAGCCTGTTCCACAGGAAAAGACATGAGAACGAGAGCGATTGCGCGGTAGAAAATGACGAATTGCATTGAATTTATGACAAGATTTATTTAAGCTGCAATACATGAAAGAAGAAAAGGAATGAAAAGAAACTCAATCATTTTTCTTGGACCCCCGTCCGAAACTGTTAGTAGGGGGCAAAATTGAAACTTGCATACCCTCTCCTATTGACATGGAACACATGGTTTCACTAAAAAAATATTCATAAAAAGCATGGATGATAATTGTCGACACCGCACCTTGTGTCTTGTGACAACAATACACCCTTGTCATTCTAAACAAACTTCAAATCGTACAACAAAGTATGCATAAATAGATAGTCAATAGCTACAGAAAGCCACAAACAGTCACAAACATGCAACGAAACTGTACATGAGGACTTCCGCCCAAAAGGTTATCATAACTAACGATCCAGTCTGCTCAAACCCAGATTCAATGGAGGACCAAAGGAGTCTCCATGAAAAACTTTCATGCCTTCTTTTTCACGTTCAGTGCAGGAAGTTCTTCATTGGATCATCATGATGCATTTTCTTCATTCTGTACGCTTCCATGTCTTCAGCAGTGACCTGAATCAGATAGACAACACACCGTTAAAGAATCTGCAAGACGCACTCGCATAAATATAAGTAATCAACATGCAGCCTGAATTTATACCTCATCATTCCATCTAACATTATACTTGCGCTTTCTCTCATCTTTCTCTTCCCTCTTCCTTTGATCCTCCTGCAACAAGCCACAGAAGTCAGCAATCAGCACAACATAAATGCCAATGCTAAGCGTGGTTAAAAATTTCACCTCAGAGAAATATTTGACATTTTGATTTGTACCAAAGGTAAAGATATATATTAAAGGCTAGGCCAAAAGTTACCTTTTTGAGTGCTTCAGCAAGCAGTTTTTCATCCAGAACTAGATCGTCAGGAACATCAGTTCCCCAAGTAGCAAGCTTTTTCTCCTCTACTGGTTCACGATCCTCTGAGAAGGTTCATAAAATAAATTAATAAAGTTAAGTAATAATTATCTAACCAACAAAGCAGAAGGGGGGAGAGAAGAACAAACGCATGATGCCATTGACTTGGTCATTTTTTACAAACCTTCAACTGCCTCTTTACGGGCAATATTGGCTTTCATAAGATCATTTGCAGCCTCAGCAGCTTCAATACCAGCAGCACCGGTGCAATAGCTATTACGTATTGTCTGTTTGCAGCACTTGTAGCCCCATTGGTGATCCTTCCACCATGAGCCCCAAACAGTAGTATGGTTGTTAATAAAGATGTCTTCTTCGTACTTGCTCCTGGGAAGTGCTGCCTCCTGTTGGATTGTCAGATAAGTAAACCTATGATTTTGAAAAAGACAACAGGATACCATATAGATTGATATAACATAACTATTCAACACAAGTTCACAATGTTAGGCGGCCAAGGAGAGGTCAGGCTGATCCTTTGAAAGTACATGTTACATGCAACTTGAAAATGCAAAGTCATGGCTAACAGGACTAAAACAACTTAGAATGCGAATCTCACCTGTCCTTTTACAATTCTACCAGCACGATCATATTCAACCTGCCTCTCACTTTGACCCAGCAGCAGTTCTCTTGGAAGTCTGTCCTCATCAGCAGCATTGCCGTACTTTTCCACAATGGTATCCTTTGTGTGAGACTTCAATTTCTCTTTCATGACTTTAAAATTTTTATAGAGCAATTCAGCTTGGGAAGGAGCTGCTTGCATGTGAACATCTTGCCCCTTGTCAAATGCTTCCCATGCATGGATGTTTAGTTCCTTAAATTCCAAAGCTTGACCACTACTTCTGTATTGGTTATCACCCTGTAACACATAAACAGATATAATCACAATAAAAATCTTTACGCATAACAAATAGTAGAATTTCCTATGCATTTTCATGCTAAAGGCTAATTACCTCATAAAACTTCTCATTTGGATCTGCGTCTGGAAGAGGATCTTCACGCATGGAACGAGTTTTGGGATCATAGTGTGCAGAATTAACATCAAGATTAAGAAGATATTTTGCAGTATCTTCACGTATACGTAGATTCCTGGAAGAAAGTATTTGTTAGATCCAAGAAAATCTGAGATAAATCATGCGAGTGGGGAGAAAAAGAAATTGTTCTTCTAAGTGAAGGACCTATTAATGTGCCCCTACATAATTAAAATGCTGGTAACATACAACTCACCTAACAGTTCCAGTACTCCCACCACCTGTTGTACGCACACGTTTCTCAACCTTTGCAAAGTCCATTTGTTTGCTCTCATCAACCTTTGCCTCATCAACCCTCAGATCATCTTCCTCTTCCTCTTCCTCCTCATCACTAACAGCATCCTCTCCATTTTGGTCGCTTTTCTCCAATTTCTTCAGCTGCTGTTCCTTTAAATACTTCTTTCGAGCTTCATCTCTAGCTTCATACCTCTCAATGACTCTAGCATAAGTAGATGCATCGTACCCATTCCATCTGTCTCGCTTACCATCATAGTCAAGCTCAAAAGTTTCAATCTTTTCATCAGGAGCGATATGCTTGTTTGTCCACTTTGCTCCCACTTTTCGTGGCCTTTCCATGCATGACTTAGCATCATGTGTCATAGCTCCACAACTATAATAGTTCAATGAATATCAAATTACTTTCTTAAGCTTGTAATTGAAAATGGATATATAAACATTGGTATAATCAAACAAGGTTAAACTGAATACAGAGTACCCAAGATTACGTATCATGGCATCCTCTATAAGGACTTCATTCTATGTATAACAACCCCCCCCCCCAAAAAAAAAAAAATGAAAAAGTCCTCTAGAATATATCCCCAAATTTTTAGCTAAGAAAACAACACTATTCACGCTACCAAGCATGTGCGCACCCAAGAGTGTGAGTGCATGAGAGAGAGATGGAGAGGGAGGGAGGATGATCACTTACTTTTCACATGCACCTTTCCTGTACTTGTCTGCGTGAAAAATTTTAGCGCCTCTATCATACCATGATTTTGTATAATTGGGGTCTGATTTCCATTTCCTTTGATGTTTCAAACTCTATGAAAGACAAAAAGGAGAATATTTGGTTTTAGCAAATCAAGTATCAGTAAGAAAATTACATATAAATCTCAGAAAATTTGGAAAAATAGACTTACAGGTCTCTCTGCATTAAGATACCAAGGCGCAGAGGACATGTACTGGGGAATGTGAGGGTTGATCTCTTTGCCGTCTTCATCCAGTTCAGCTGGTGCAAGCCCAGCCTTACGTGCTTCTTCCAATTCAATTTGTTTGCGATGGTCCTCACGGGACTTAAAAGCCACTGCAATTCCCACCACATGAGTTATATACATACAGAAAATAGCTAATTAACGCAAGATAATTTGGGAAGAACAATGTCTTGTTAACTAACATTAAGATACAAAAGGATATGTTGAGGCAACTGCAAATATAAATAATAACTAAAAAAACTACAAATTGACGAGACCCGAATAGGTCATAGTAGAAATCAAATAAACATCCTACGTTCGTATCATGGCATTAGCATTGATCATGTCAAGCAATCCACAAGTATACCCATTAAAAAAAATAGCATCTTCAGGCCATGCTTATCCGATCTACTCGGGATTTCATGTTAAAATTTAAACTCACTAATTCACTAGATGTTTCGATGAATGAATGAATGAACAAATAAATCAATTGATAAACAATCATACCATGTAATTCCGAATTTTCGATAACCTAGAAACCCTAACTAACACGAAAAAGGAACCAACGCTAAAGTTAAATTTCAGAGACAGCCAGTAATCACTCTGAAAAATACTGAATCAAAAATTAAACAAAATTTTACAAAATCAAGGATTGAACTAAGACCAACAAGGAAAAAAAAAAAAAAAAACACAAAAACGGTGGAAGTGAAACAAGTACCCGAAGCGGTTGCCATGTTTCGATTTTGGGCTTGAACTGACGCTGATGATATAACGGAGAACCTCCCACTCAGAGATCTAAGATAAGATCAAATCCCTGTTTCACCGTATAAATTTATAAAAGACGATGGATACAGCCAGCCGCCTTTTCACGGGTGACCGGCCTTTATTTTTTTCCAGCAAATTGCGATGATGGGACGTTAAGGCAGTGGTTCTTTGTTTTTTTTTTCCTCCTCGTCCCTTTCAATTAAATCTCAGTTTCAATGTAACCTAAACAGCTATTTTAATCTCTCGTTAATTTGATTTGGATTAGTTTATCTGTTTAAAATTTTTAATATTTCAATTATTAATTTATTCTCCCTGACAAAAATTTAATACTGGCTTGTTAAACCGATTTGTCTAACTACACACACACATTAATTTTTAATTCACCCTTTACACGAAGTTATCCTAATTTTAAATGTGTAATTTTTTATATGGTCAATAATAATTTTATTTTATAAATATATGTATTTTGAATTATTTTACTATGCATTAAAATTCAATAAATTGAATTGATAAAAAAAGATACACTATAAAAGCAAATGAAAGATATAATATTGCAATATTAATTGATTTTAAATATTCAAATTTTATGTTGCTATTATATTATCCAATCAATTGTACTTGTTAATTACCCTTTATTATAGCATAAAATACTTTCTTTTGTAAAATATTAATTAATAAAATACTTTTTGTAGTTATATTATGTCCCTTATTTAGGGAATTATATACTCAATCCCAATATTAATATTGTTGCACATTTTGAACAAAAGTATACTACTTTTTTTGAAAAACTTTTATTTGATATGTTTTTCTTTGTTAATATAATAAAAAAATCATGCTCATTAACATTATAATATAATTCTTATTTAACATGTATAAAAACACCAATATATGCTAAGATGATCAAATTAAACACCTAAATGATAGAAAATTTTTATTAACTAAAACATCATGAACATTTAGGAAATGAATGAATTTGAAATTTTATAATAAGTGCAAAGTTTATTGCATGAACAAATTAACTTATCATACTAACAACATATACTTGTTTATAATGGACTCCTTTCCTTATTCAAGGTGTCTGAAATTATATTCTTTATTTTTTTTAGGTCATATTTCAAAAGCATAACAATAATAATAAACAAGATTGCATTGTATGGATTAAAAATAATTAAATGAAAATGCTATTAAAAATTAAGCATTTTTTAAGATCTACAATATATGAGAATCGAATAAAAATAAAATTATAAATAATTAACATTTAATAATTGAGATGAAAATGCAATCAAATTAAGTGTATTTCTTATTGGCTTATTAATCAAACAATCATCTTTATTTATTAATAAGTAACCATGAGCACTATTAAACTATGTTATATCATTAATTATATGAAGATTTTATGTGTATAATAATATAAATATTGTAGAATTTCATGATAATTAAATCAGATTATGTTGCAAATATATTCTTCAACATATACAAATATGGGACATTTAGATTGCAAGATGATAAAAGTAATGGAAGAAACTATTGTATCAATTCTTTAGAAAATAGTAGATGTAATGACTTACAAATGTTGCACTCTATTTTGTCTGTGATGATATATATTTCCCATTACCCATATTCTTTATCTATGTTTCAATTCAAGATTGTAAAACCAAAATGCATAGGAAACATATTCAATGCACTATCAATATTAATAATAAAAAATAAAGAATGAAAAACCTTGTTTTAATGGAAAGGCCAAATAGTATAATATTAATATTCAACGTACACTCCATGCATAGCTCTGCATTTTTATCATCTCCATAAATGTAATTTTTTGCAACAAAGATTAAAAAATTGAAAGAATGAAAAAAAATTACTTAATGCAACTAGAAAGATAAATACAGTCTAATATTAAATAAATATTACAAAGAGGGATTAAGAAATATTTTAAAAAAATGGATAATAGTCTAAACATTTCAAATTAGAGAGAAGATAAAATTAATAAATCCAAACATAAATAATAAAAAATTAGATTACAAAATTGAAATTTTTCCAAAAAAAAAAGAATAACTCAATGATTAAGAAATGATTCAAATTAAGGTTAGTGAAATTTAATGGTGAAATAATAAAGATTTAAACTAATTAGTGTCAAGTGAAGATGGTTTTACTCCAATGAGAAATAATAAGGTAAAGCAACGATTTAATTAAAGAAAGTTATGTAACAACAACTTAAAATATAAGGAAAAGGAAATGTGAAATTGTGAAAAAATAATAATAAAGGGAATGCAATAATATATTGAATGAATTTGCATCCAAACAAATTTTTGATTATTAAGTAATTTTTTATGAAAATAAAAGGAAAATTTTTCAATAATTGCTACAATTGAAAATTAGGTAGGGTGAGAGTATTAATATAAGAAATTATTGCAGGAAATCAATGAGATTACTCCAAAAAGAAAATGAAATCAATCAAATTGCTAAAAAAAAATGTGAAAGCATGTTAGCATAGGAAATTAGTAAGATTTCTCCAAAAAGAAAATAATATTAGCAAAATTTCTTGGAAAAAAAAACATAAAAAGTAGTGACCAAGGAAACTAATGAAATTTCTTTAAAATGAAAATAAAATTAATAAAAAATTTTTCAAAGGAAAATATAGATGCATTAAGAAAAATGGTATGCATCACTCAAGGAGGAAAAGCTTTAACTTATACATTGGCGAGCCATGTGCACACTATCACGGGGGAAAATTGCATAAATAGTGAGTTTGATGTAATGCAATGACTCATATATAATTAGGGAGATATATGAACATTTTGAGACTATTATTTTTATGTGAGAGATAGAAATAAGAAAAATAAATTATAATTATTAGATCTTGTATTAATAATTAGGATTAAAATATAACTAAATATCATATGATCACTTAAAAAAATTATGTGGTCACCTAAAAAGTCTTATAATTCTATGTTTTAATCCTAGCTATTTAATAATAAATCTAATAATCATGATTCATTTTTCTCATTCTCATATAAAAATTGTGCTCTTACTTGATATGCCCCTATATATAATTGATTTTTATACCAGATTTAAAAAATATAATTTTAATAATTTAACATATGCATATTTCCTCGATGTAATATTATTAGTTTTCTTAATTATATATAAAATTTTATTCGATACATTGCTTATTTTAGAGATCAATCACGATCAAAATTTATTGATTCATACATGATTTATTGAAAATTTATATTTATATTTTTATAAGAATTTATTTAAAATTTAATAATTGAATGATTAGACTTAAATATATCAATAAATTAATATATACTGCTTTTTTTTTAAATTACACCTTAAAAAAGAATATTTCTTATATTATCTAACTTATTTATTAATTTCGATGTTTTTTTTTCTGTTGAACTATCTATAAAATAGGGAGAAGAATATCGAAGCAGAAAATAAAGGGGTGTATTTTATATAGAAATTCTCTTAAATAGGGTGGTTGTAGGTAGTTAAATAATTAATCAGATAATTAAAATTATAGTTAATATTTATCAAATTCTAATTAGGTTTGGAATGTTTCAATTCTTAACTACGTAACGTTACCATATTAATTCATATAAAAAATAGGTTGCTATATTAATAAACTAATTATTATGTTAGTAAGGATTTTTAAGTGAATGTAATAGAATAATTAGATGACTAAATTGAAACTAGAGTTTTTTAACGGGCCATGCCGGTGTGAAAGCGACTTTCGTGGCTCGACTTCACAGGAATTACAGTGGGCTCTGATAGCTGCTGCTTTTGTGCAAAATGGAGAGTTCTTGAATTGGGCTAGGATAAGGCCTATATAAAATGAGCCCAGGTTATTGTTGGTGGAAAGGGGGCCTACCCAAAGCAATTTTTGGTTTTTCCTAAAGAACACTATATAGTATATAGTCAGTTGGAGTTTTAAGATGAAAAATAAAAATTCTTGGGTTTTTGCAGCACTTCTGACAAAATTGGTTTTGGCCATTAATTATTTTTAATATAAAGTTCAATGGTAAATTGGATCATTATGCTAAAAATGAGTATTAAAATGTTTCCAACTACTTGAGTTAAGATAGGGTGATTTTTTGTTATAATAATGGAGTTGATTGACCTGCGAACAAGTAGGAAAACATCGGTTCTTCTATAACAAATAAAAAAAATAATTTAGAAATTATTAGCATGAGTTTGTAATCAGTAAAGCAAGCTACATGTATTTTAGTAGGAGAGAGTTTTTTCTAAAATGATATATAATGTTAGTTGAAGAATTTGCTTTTATTTGTTTATTTATTTTATCTAGAGTTCAGTTTCAGAGTTACGCTTATATATATATATATATATATATATATATATATATATATATATATATATATATATATATATATATATATATTTAGTGATATAATTATTTTTACTATTAAAAAATATAAATATGTGTTCTCAACGACTTTCTTAAAATTTTACATATAATAATATTTAATACTTAAAATATTTTTATTAATTTTCAAATCCTATTCCTACTAAAATTTTGGAATAAAATTACTTCTATTAACCTTTGACGCTTAGCTCCACCTAATAAAAGCCTCGATTTTTTTCCCACTACTTGACTATGCATTTCATGATATTTTATGATATAAGCAAAAATGAAATTTCTCGTCCATGTTGCCAGGAACTGGAAGTACTGCGGGAAGCCCACAATGAATTCGTGCACGAGGGCAGGCCGATTGACGCCGAAATCCGGCTCGTCAAAATTGAGAGAGGCTGTGGAGGAAAGGAGGAGGATTCGGCCATCAGGCGAAACGCTCATGGAAAAAAGGGCTGGGCTTTCGGCCCAATTGCAAAGTCCGGGCCTTAGGAGGACGCCCTCGCCGGGTGAATGTGTTAAATTAAAGAGATAAAATCACGTATATAAAGAAAAATATAAAAAACAAAATAATGTCTTATATGCGACTGATGTAATCATAATATTATATCATATCATAATCATAATATTATATCCTATCATATATGAAATTATCTCCTAAGAAGTTTTATTTATTTAAAAAATTAAAAAATTAAAAAAAATTTAAAAATGAAAGTACACAAATTTTTAAAAAATGGAGCTTCACGGGAAATTTCCCAATTCATCCAAGTTAGCTAGTATATCTGGTGTTATAAATTTCCAAAATACTTTTCAAAGTATGGAATAGCCTGTAGGATTCACAGGACCTGCATTTTGTCACGCAATTTTATATTTATTCTAATCCTTCTCCCACAATTCATTTTAAAAATTTCAATTAATATTTAAATTGAATGTGAATTTTTCAAATTCTTTAATAAAAATGTAAGATCTAGAGTTCAACTTCTTTTTTAAAAAATAAGTAAAAAATTAAGAATAACTAAAAAAAAGTAGGAGTCAGACTTTATTTTTACTGCATTGTTTTATATTATAAGAATTAAGCATAAAATGAATTTGAAAAAGAAGCAACAAAGACAAACACTTGAAAAAATAAAAATTATTTTTTACCCACTGTTCCACTAACTTTCTCTCATAAAATTCCGCCCATAAAGAAAATTAGATCTTATTTTAGACGACACATTTTTCATCAGAGTGTGAAAAAGTTGTATTCAAATTGCACAAGTACTTTAGAAGACTTTGAAAAGCTCATCTTCTTAGCATTGACGTGAAAGGTAGGTTCCGTCATGGGCACCACATTAACATTATTCTCACTTCTTTAAATTTATTTTCTATTTACTCTCTTATTGCAAGATTGCATAAATTATAATTTTGTAGGCCTATCTGTTTATTGTATATAAAAGAATGAATAATGGACTCTAAAAAAAATTATTTCAAACATTTTTCTTAATGATTTATTTGAATGGAGGGAAAAAAAAGAAAATGGGAGTTTATATTATCCTTTCTCTTATTTGAAAATTTTATTTAAAGGAATGAGTAATGAGAATTTATCGTTAATTTTTTAAATATATTTATTTTTTAATATTTTATATTCCTCTAAATTTGAGGGGTTATGAAAGTTTATTTATTTAATTTATAATTTCAATTATATTTTATTCTTTAACTTATATTTATATTTTTATATTTACATTTTAACATTTTATTTCTATTTATATTTAAATAAAAATATAATATTTATGCTTTTGGAAATTTATTAATTACCTAATAGATGAAAAAATATATATTATAATTGTGATTAGTTTTCTAATAAAAGAATATAAATTTTTTTTATTAATAGTAATTAAATATAAAAATTATAATTCATATTTATTTACATATGCACACTTATCATTATTTTGATCTATTTATATTAATTTAGATTGAATATAAATTGAGTCATTATTAATATTATCAAATAATAATTATATTAAATTAATTTATGATAATTTTTTATAAATAGTTCATATAAGAATTATAATATCATTGTATATTAATTTATCATATCATTTTTATAAACAAATTTTTTGACAGAAAAATATTTTATTAGAAAATTTGGATAGGCATATTTTTTCTGAATTTTTTAATTATAAAAAATTCATTAATAAAATAACATTTATAAAATAAAATTATAAAATTTTATACTAATTAATTATATATTTTAATTTAACTCTCTATTATTTTTATATAATTTTAGACATAAAAAATATAATAAAAAATTACGACTTAATTTTTTTATTTTCTTCTACTATCTTCCTTTTGTCATTCCTTTAACACCCAAATAAATCATAATTTGGAGCACATGTTCAACATTTTCTACAGCTGTTTTCAACATCGGACAAAGTTAAAGGGTTAGCCGCCGCCCTTGAACTGTTGAAAGCAGCGTTTGAGACTTCTTCCTTCTTCCTTCTTCCTTCTTCCTTCCTTCCTGCCCCCCACCCCCAACCAAGTCTTTGTCTTTGATAATTAATTGATTATATTAGTAATTAATTAATTATATTAATTATTTTATAAAAATATTAAATAAAATTAATTATTTATATGTAAAATAATAAATAATAATATAAATATATTTTATAAATTATTATTTTTTTCGTTATTTTTTATTTGTTATATTTTGAAAAATTTTTTTATTCTTTTTTATTTGTCATTTTAGAATTTTAATAAAATATTAAATATATTTTTTTAAATTTACCTTTCTCTTTTATTAATAAATACTTTATTATTATACACTATTAGTCAACTTGTATTTATTTCTTTATATTTTTCTTTCTATTTTCAACTATCTTAAATTTTGTACATAAAGGGTAATATTGTAAAACTCAGTAAAAATAAATAAATTCAACTACTTTCTTAATATGTGTGAAATCGATTAATGTTGACAGATAAATAGAAACGAAGGGAGTGATTTTTTAATTTTAATAATATTTTAATATTTTAAAATATATATTATTTAATAAATTAATTTTTTGTGAATAATATATTATCATAATTTATTATATATCAATATTTTTTAAAAATTAAATTAATATAATTTTTATAATTATTAATTTTATTAAAAATTAATATGAATGCTTTAAGTTTTTTAAGAAAGGATAAAATTAATAATATAAAAATTAATTAAAAATAATTTAATTTTTTTACACACAATTTATAAAACAATCAATTAAAATTACTAATATTATAAGCATTTTGAAAATGACTTATTTAGAAATAATCAATTGCTTAAATTAATTAATTACTAAATATTAAAATTAATTTATTAATAAATTAATAGATCAATTTTGATAAAATAAATCATTCTATAGATGATTTGCTGAATAGATCCTTTATGATTTTCTATCTCGTCGCTAAGAGTGATAAATAGATCAGTACATATAAAATCGTATTTTAAATGTCCTTATTTTAATTTAACCGGTCTAGTTTATATAAAAATATGTAAAATTTGCAGACTTTGCATTATAAATAGATTTGTTTTACAGGTCGGGTCACGAGCTGCAAGCTTGTTCAAGTTTTTTTTTTTTTTGGTTGCAAATTTATTTTTGACAGGCTCGATTTACAATAAAATCCGCGGACCGGATCGCCTAAACCATTCACCGCTTTTTACTTCCTTGGGCACTGCATCTAAGAATTTTCTGACACTGAAGTAGAAACGAGATTCCTATTTCCTAGTAAATCAACAAAACAATTAATTCCTACGATAAAATGGATAGCGTTATTTACTTAGATTTTGTGATTCGACAGTCGACGATGTCCTGAATTCGCATGAGAATAAAATAATTTAAAAATAAATATTAAATTTCGCCGCATCACCCAAAATATGAATTTATTTATAATTTTTGTAGTATAATAATCCCAGGCTTTTATTAGATAAAATTTAAAAAATAATATTAGATGTTGCTATAATATTAAAAATATGAATTAACAACCCTTTGTGATTATACATCTGCCCCAATTTGAATTTATGTATTATTGTGTACTGCGTATGCTTATATAGCATTCTTTTGTTGAAGCAAACAACAATTATAAATGCAAGTGATTAACATTGTTCAGCAAAAGCAAGCTATTCGAAGATAGACATGACCAAAAAGTGGGACAAAATTTTCTGTACAATTTCGATGTTTTCATAATCTCTACGCACATGTTTTATTCTTTTCTATACATGTGCGTATATATATAAAATAAAAAAATTTTAAATCTTGCCTAGTGTGCTCTCTTCTTAAATCATATTTAATTTCAGATTTTATACTATTATTTAAATATTATTTTTGTATTTTAAGGAAATCAAATATAAGATATAAATGATTAAATAATAACATTTTGCTAGTTGAATTAAGCAAAATATTCAAATTACATAAGGAAATTGTAATGAGCATTGATATTTTGTGAAACCATGAGTATGAGAGGAAGGAGGCATTATGATCCATTTTTGAGGGGCTTCATTTACTCATGTATTAGTTCTCTCCGTACCGGTCCTGAGACAAAATTTTTAATCCTATCATTATACTAAAATTTCAATTTTTATTATATTAGGATAAATCAACAATTATATCATTATGATTAAATTATTTTTAAAATCAAGAAAATACTATTCTAATTTGTAAAAGTAAAATTAAGATAATATTGAATATCTCAATACTTTAACGGTGCTAGAAATTTTTGTCTGTTCTTAATCTTAATCATCGACTTGTTAAACCCTTTCTCCGCCTATATACGTGTATACAGAAGCAGAGGACTACAAGACAAATTAATTTTTCAATTTTTTAAAATTATATATTAATATTATATAAATATATATAAAATTTAAATTATTTACATAAACTATTTGATTTCAAAAAAATTTATCCCTCTAAAAAAATAATAGATCAGCCATATTTATAAATATGAAGGGTCAACAATATGGAATATATCCTCGGCCTCTTCTGTGCTCCTTTTCGGGTACACATGAGCCCACGGAGGACTTTAGACTTGCGGGCACAAACAAACAGATAATCTGTGATGCTTTATTGACCTTAGTCTCCAATTTTCTATGGTTGGTTGGATTGCTTCAAATCTCAGACATGATCATTCACCGCTTTGCTTAAAGACAATCCACTACAGCCATTATTATTATTGTAATCGATCAACGTGGGAGATCAAGCAAAGAAAAACATGTCTCAGATTCCAATAAATATTATGTATTAACATAAAGTTCCTCAATTAACACATTGGATGTAGTGAGATCTGGATTTATTCCCTTAACTTATTTGGATTTATATATTATATATAAAAGAAGAAATTAAGAATTTTTTTTTGTAGATATCTTAATATATATAATTCACAGGTTCAGTTGTAAACAAGTTATTTCTTTATCTTTTTAAATTTAACATTCAAAAAATTAAAAGAATTAATGTTGATCCATTGTGTCATAGTTCACATGTGTGACCATCTTCCTTCCTTTCATAGATTATTGAAGTTGGAAGATCCTTCTGAATCTTTAATCATTTCTTTCTTGTACTGTTACGGCGTATGCTATGAAAATAGTCAAGCATTTTCACCAAAAAAATTTAATAATAATAATCAACCATGCATTGAAGACTAATACATTTTATTTTAGAAAGATGTTGGGCACGTGAAAAAAAAAAAAAAGAAAGATTATCTGGTACAATGATAAAAGTTGCATGCATAGGGTGAAGTATGACCATTGACATTTTTTATTTTGTGCAAAACTTTATGTACTTTATTTTGCAACTCAAGTTAACGAGTATAAAGTTACTCAACTTTTTATTTACGAGGAGTGATTATTTCTTTTTATTATGTAATATCTTTCTATTGAAATTAAAATTTTATTTTAGAATATGACTAATATTTCTAGAGCAATCAATTATTTTTAGATTATATATTTATACTCGTCAATGCATGGTTTGATGTATGAAAAATAATAATATAAATGCTTATGATGTTGTGTTAGATACTTGTGAGATAAGTAGGGATAATAATTAAAAAGTTAAGAATTTATAATTGTGAATATTCACACACATCATAATGTAAATTTTTATATAATGATTTTTTTTCATTCATAATTTTTTTTCTTTGAGTTTGAATTTTTTTTACATTAAATATGTTTATATATCATTGTACTATTCTCATCAATTTAATGGCATAATGGTTGAATATTTTTGGAGATGAATATTTTTTCCCAACAGAATTTGGTACAAAAAAAACCAGATGTGTTTCTATTGTTAAATATGAATTCCAATGGTTTTAAAACGTGATTGTTTTGTTTAATGAATAGGGCAAATTTTTATATATTCTAATTATGGTACATATTTTTAGTCATATTCATTAAATTAAGGACATGTTCAAATTAGAATTTGAAATGTGTGCATTTATTGCTCTCAATGATTGTTTTACCTTTTTATGCAAAGTTTGTCACAGTAATCCTCCATGATTCAAATAGACTTTTTGGTTTTGATAAGGAATGGCAACGGGTTAGGTTTGGTCATGGGTCAGGTACATCTAATCCAAATCTAATTAAATTTAGACTCATTAAGGATTCACTATTTTGAATTCATTAAAAATTTATATCTATTAATGATTCAATAAGATTTGATTAAAAGATTTAAAATAGATTTATTTGAATCTACTAATACAAATATAATTTAAATTATTTTAATAAAAAATAAAAAAGTTATTCTTTTTTTATAATAATTATACTTGGTAATTATGAATTATATCTATTTTCTCATTTATATCTATTTTTGTTTTGATCCATCCATATTACCCATATTAGATTTAGGGTAAATATAAGTTGTATCATTCCCATTGATAATAATTACACTTGACACTTATGAATTATATTCGTTTTCTTATTTATATCCGTTTTTATTTTGACCCATTTATATTATTCATAATAGCTTTAGAGTAAATATGAATTATATTAGGTCAACTTATAAATAACTATTTATCTATTTATATTATAATTAGATATTTCTACATTATATAAACTAATATTATAAAGTGAAATAATATTACTTTAAAATATCTTTATAATATAATATAATATTATTTATCTTAAATAAATTATCACAGTATTTTTATATATGTGATAATATTAATTTTTATATAATAATAGGTTAATAATAAAATATGTTATTTAAACAAGTTTAATGTAATACTCAAAAGAGATTCAAAATCTATTAAATATTTGTAAAAAATAAGCTTATGTATTGTACAAATTAATATTAATAGGTAGCCAAAAAAGATACAAAATCTATTGAATATCTAATGGGTAAACCCAAATTCAAATTATTAAGCAGTAGATCTAATTAAGGTAAGAGTTATTGGATATAGATATTTTTACCATCCCTTGCTTTGACTACATAATCAAAATAGGAGTAAATACTTGGAAATTGTATAAACTTAACAATAATAAAGATAATTTTGTAGAGAGGAAGTAGAATGCACATTAGAACTCTATGATTTTGTTGTTTCATAGTTCTAAAATGAGAAGTAAAATATTGTGTTTATGTGCCACTAAGGGAAAGTTCTAGAAATTAATATTAGAGAAAATGACGTTAGAATTCGGTAACAAATAAGGTTGATGACAATTAGGTAGATGATAAGATTAGAAAAGCTTAGGAGATAACATTTTTAATTTCACTAAACCAAAAATTCCAATTTTCAGATTAGGCTTAATCATTGTAAAATATAATTTTTTAATTTTCTCAAAATAGATATAGGTTAGGCCTCCCATGTTATTCGTGCACAAAATAGACAAATCCACTTGTTATACTTGATTAGACTTTTCTTGTGGGCATAAGTCAATTACTATCCTTACTTGTCAATTTAGTTATATGATGAGTTTTATATATAAATCTTTACAAGAAACTTCACTTAATCTAGTCAGTGTAGAGTATAGTTAAGTCTTTTAAAATATTACTTTATTTACATTAAGATAATTATTAATTTTATTATTTATTTTTCAATTTTGTGAGATCATGTATACTAAAAAATTAATTTTTTAAATATTAAAAATCATAAAAATTAAGAATTGACATCATTTATTAAATATAGTGAAAGATACATGGCATAATTAAAGTATATAGAAATTTCTGACCGACTTAATGGATCAAAAACTATCTGTCACCTTAAGGGCCAAGTTAAAATTACCGCATCAGATTTTTTATGTCATTCTAACGGATTTTATTAATAGAAGTTTAATATTGCTTTATTTTTTTCAAGTTAGAGGGCAAAATTTAACCACCTATCATATTCAAACTAGAAATTAATTTTATTTAAGGAAAAATATAAATTATTCCATTCAATTTTGAGGTAGTTAGATTTTATACCTTTCAATTTTAAAAATTTGAAAATTATCTCTTTAAACTTTACAAAAATTAGAAATAATATCAATATTTTATTTAGTTAATTATATTATCAAATTATGTGAATTTTTATAAAATTTTTAAATAATAATTAAAACATTATAAAATATTGATTTATTTTACTATTTTTTAGATAATTATTTCACACCTTGTATATGTATTTAATTAAAATTCTTTACATATAATTTAATTTTTATTAATTATATAACATAAAATTATATTTATAAAAATAAATAAAAATTTAACATACAATAATAGTTTTATTATTGTTTAAAAAATTCATGATAGAACTATATAATTTAATAAAGTTATTAATTAATTGGATAGTAAATATTAATTTTAAATTTTATAAAATTTAAGAAAATGATTTTTAAATTTTTAAAATTAAAAAGAATAATATTCAATCACCTAAAGTTAAAAAGTGTAATTTATATTTTTTTCTTTGCATTTATTGGAGTCAAAAGTAATTGGTTGGGTGTGAGATCGGACAATGATTACAGTTGAAATAAGCTTCTTATGCTAATCAAATAAACATCACGAGGATGCATGTGATGCTTGTGTTCAATGGTTTTTAGTTATGCACTTCACAATCATCCACTCATATATATAAAAGGGGAAGTCACAATCGTCCAAATCAAAATGTTTATTCCGTTTGCTTCAAGTCTCAGGTTATAATCAATGTGCAAAAATAACCGAACTTTTTTTTTTAGTATAAGATGCGCTTTAAAGAAAAATAAAATATTATAATTTTTAATAAAAATAAAATAATCCCTCCGTATATATCCATGCATTCCTCACGCTAGACCTCTTTTGCCTTTTTCTTCGTACCTTTTCACTTTGTCTGGCGGGGAACATAGATGAGGAACATCAATAAAGTAATCTACATAATTCCTAACATTAATAATTGCAAATGGTTCATCCAAATCTCACCGGACACAAATTGGAAAACGAACCCTTCACACATGAATCAGAATGACCATAATTTAACAAATATCATGATTCGTTTTTTGTTTACACAATTGTATCCCTGCACCTTTATTAATTATGTGTACATGACGTTGATCCTAATAGAATCGGATGTAATACATGGTAAATACTCCGGTAGCAGAAGCAACTCCAGGTCCAACATCATAATTCTAGTAACTCATCGTACCAAAATTCCGAGTTGTCACACATACTAAAGGACCTAGTACCATCTGCGGGTACTTCACCGGTCATCAATGAAGAGAATGATAATTGACCTATGGGCGGAAAATCACTATCCATATCAGTACTAGACTTATCAGCCGAGAACACTTCCAACCAGAAATCCTCGTCCAATGCCGGAATATTATCTGGCAACGACGATTCGATGTTGACCGACATGTCAGTAGGAGTCGCACTGTGGTGTTCATGGTTGTCGGTAGTGGTGAGAGTGGAAATTTCACTGCTGCTGGAGCATTGTGGTGGAGAATGTAGCATGTTGCTGCAGTTGTTATACTTTGATTCTGGGCTTTCAGATTTCACTGGATCATTAAATGGAACAGTACTCACGGGGTTTTGTTCTCTTTCGGAATAATCTAGGTTGCATGATTTGGAGTTGTCCATTTGTATTGGATTTCGTTTTTTGTCCAGTTTTTGATGCTGCGGGAGTCTCTTCTTCAAGTGGGTGTGCCACACATTTTTAATCTCATTATCTGTGCGTCCCGGTAACGTTGCTGCAATTGCCGACCATCTGCACATAAATATTCGAGTTTATGTTGAAATATTATTAATTAACCTTAATTATGTGCATTGTGCATTAATCTGTATGCCAGCATTTGTTCTTATCTCAACAACGTATTTTTTTAAGAATTTTATGAGGAAACGAAATGACGTTCTTATATAGTGCACGTGAAAATTGCAGCAAACGAAAGAATCTTTACAGACAAACAAATCTTTCTGATTGTGATTTTGCTGCCAATAATAATGAAGATTATTGGTCCCAATCGCAAATCAAATTGGAGAATTTTAAAGCGACAATTGTTTAAATAAAGAGACAAGAGGCTAGAAATTTAGAGTTAAAAGAACCATTGATTGAATGAGTTAATTAAATAATCTAAGGTGATGATTAATAATAATTAGTGATAGAGTAAAAAACAAGCAAAAATTTTAGTTTAAAAGGCTAATTTTATATATAATAATTCTAGACTGTGTTGTAAAATTTTGCATACCTAGTTTCCTTTATGGATAAAAATGGAGCATATACCTAGTCATGTCCATCAAACTCATGTTACAACAGCTGAGCTTGAAGTACTCTGATGGTGATTTATCAACAACATTAAGCCCCAGAATATGAATGCAGTACAATTAAGACCTAAAAAGTGCACCGCAAGCAACACACATACACACCTATTTCCCAACATTTCATGCAACTTGATAATGGTTTCTTCTTCCTCTCTAGTAAAGTTTCCTCGTTTGATATCTGGTCTTAAGTAATTCGTCCAACGCAGTCTGCAACTCTTTCCACACCTTAACAGGCCTACATATGCAGCAAAACCAACGAGAACAAAGAAGAAAAGAGCTCAGATTAATTAAGAATTACAAATAAGAATGTACTCTATTGAAGGTGGTTAATTAATTGAATTAAGCTAATTAATTTTACCGGCAAGTTTGGGAAGTGCACGCCAATTGCTATGGCCGTATTCGTTGATATAGTTGATGAGAATCTGATCTTCTTCTGGAGTCCATGGACCTTTCTTCAACCCCATTTTGTCACAGCAAGGAGCTCTCACCATTTTCTCTTCTCTGTGATTTGGTTTCTTTCAGAGCTAAAACACGCAAAAATGCCCAATCTCTATATCGGCTTCAAGGTTGAAAGTTGAAACTATGTAGCCTCTCACGGGGATTTGTTGTTTTATATATAGTCTCAAAGAAGAAAAGGACAAGATAAAATAGTATTTTTATTTGCACGGCCGCTATTCGCTATTGACATAATTTGAAGAAATGATTAAAGAACAACAGAGTTATGTATAAAAAATAAAATTTAAAATTAAATTCTGAATTTAAAATAACGACGATAATAAATAAAGTAAATTTGTAAAATTTAATATTTAAAATTTAATTTCAATTATTATTTTTGAAAAATAAATATAAAATACATGCCATATATATATATATATGTCTTGAATTTCGATAGGATCAAATTTTATGCAATCATGTTAGTAAAAATATTTTTTTATTATAATGAATTTCAATAACAAGAAGAATGGTCGTACACGAGAGTCCAAAGTACCTCTAGTGAAATTGAGAAGAGAAGCACTAAGCACTCAGCCAGCCAACCATGTTTCTGGGAAATGTCTCCGATCGATGTCAAGTGGGTGTGTATATTGCGGTGATGATTTTGTAAGAAGTCAAATTAAACGTGGATTTTGCCTAAATCTGTGTGTAAACGTTGGACAGTTTGAAATTTTAGTGCATGCACGCACATATTTTCAAACATTTGGAATGCGATAGTACTTTCACTCATATGCCGAGTCTGACTGCGTCCTTTAACATCCATCATTCCAAGCACTCGCGGACGCGGTTGCCTGTCTCTCATTCATTAGTCGGTCTCACAGTTCATAAAACGTCTATTCTGTGGTGGCTCTCAAACAAAAGTTTTCCCGTACCCTTCTCAATGCCGTCCTAATGGCACAAAATCAATTCTATGAAATTGACAACAAGTGGGCCAACTTTCTTGAATAATTTCTAAACTTTTCAATGTGTTTTTTAATCTGAATTCCAATTATTTCTTCTCTATTAATTTGTTCAATTTAAAAAAAAAATTAAAGACACGATCTTTTATTTCTAGATCAATAATTTTTTCACCAAAACTTACTATTTTAATACAAAAATAAATTACATATATTTCTCTCATAGTCTTCCATCCTTAATTTTTCAAAGAAATGAAAGGAATTGAAATTTGTGTTTCTTTAACAATTCATTAAACCAGAGATTTATTTAAAACTTTGAAGTGTCATGTGGATAAAAATTAAGATTTAAGTAATATATATATATATAAGATACAAAATTTAACTATATAGACTATTTCGCTTAATGTTTAAAGCCACATGATTTAAGTTTTGCAGTGCTTTAGAATGAGTCAAGTTTGACGCGTGATATTGCAAATCATTTTATTATGGCAATTTTTGTGATTATAATTTGTAACAAGTTTAAAATTTAAAGATTTTCTTATCCTTCCTTAGTAGAAGATTACATTTGGTGACTTGGGTTTAACTTTTTCATGAGAATGAGAGGATGACAATTCAAATATAGCTAATCCGATTCCAATTATTTTTTTTCTTAATTTGCTAATATATATATATATATATATATATATTTTTTTTCTAACTTTTATATATGTTCCAGCTAATATAAGATAATCATAAAAGAGGGCCAAGTTGTGGTTGTAGGGCTTTCGTCTAAAGGAGGTCAAAAAAAGAGGCCAGTGTCCCAAGTCGGTAGCCCTGAATCAAAATAAAAATGAAAATACTGTATCCCTTTTTGGAGGACAAACAAGTCAAAAACGAAAGACTTGGGGCATCCAATATAGACAGGCTTCAACTGGAATCATAGTCTACCGAGTAACAGCGCCTGAGGAGAATGTACTTGATTAGGAAAAAGAAAATCTTAGTAGAAATGATTATAATATTTATCTATAACGAAACTAAAATTTAAAATTAAATTTTAAATACAAATTAAGTGTTATTATTAAATAAAAATAATTAAATAAATTTATAAAATTTAATTTAATAAATATAAAAAATTTCAAATTTTATTATCACATATTCCACTTTTTTATGATGTTTATATTATATCAAACTGTGATTATGCCTGCCTGTAACTGAATTTCTCTTTTATGTCGTATTTATTTAGCTTTTAAAAAAAGTAAACCCAAGTTTAAATTAATTAGATGATCGCATCCTCTAATATAAAATGTAAGATTTTGAGTAAGATTTAAATCCTTTTATGACAAAATTTGGTTGGAAATAGAGTAGTTAAAAAGAATTCAAATTTATGAATAGATCCGTGAGTTAAAAAAAATACAATTAAAATTCATAAATTATGAATTCATTTAAATAAAAACTCAAAGGAATTTGATCTGTTGAATTTGTAATCCGTAGATGGGTCCGTATTTTTTAAATATTTTTATTTTTAAATTAAATTAGTATGTTATATAAATTTTTATCCAATCAATTTAGTACTTATTCTAATATTTAATTCTTGATCTTTCAACTCAATTCAATTTAAATAAATTATGTTAAGTTAATGATTTTATTTATAAATTAATAATATAAAAGCTAACAAATTTTATTATAATTTATTTAATTTTAACTTATTAATATAAATTAAGAATATATTAAATATATAATATTTAAATTTTAAATATTATTTTAGAATTAAAATTATTTTAAAAAATTACTTTTTTTTAAAATAAGAAAAATTTGTGAATTCAATTTACGAGTTCACGATCCGCACACATTAAAACTCGAGCTTCCGCTAAAAAAATTCACAATTTTTATAAATTAAATTAAATTAAATTTATCATTTATGATCGATCTATATAAATCATTTCATAAACAGCCTCAGATCAGCTATAGGTAGTTACTGGTGTGAAACAATAAAAATAAGGGAGAGAAAAAAATGTATTGTACATTGCGCATGCATTTCACTCTTTTCGGTTTAAATTAGGGGTGGTAATTTATATTGATTTATTAATTAAATATATTAAAATAAATCATTTATTTAATAATTTTAATTAATATATTATGAAATTATTTATTAAATTTCATTATTTATTATTTTTCATAAAATATTTTTAATTATTAATAAAATGTTATTTTAAATTTTTATTATTATTTTAATGAAATAAAATTTTTATATTTTATTTTATATATTTATTTTTAATAAATTAACATATTAATTTAAATTCAAATAAACTCATATTAAATTACTATATCATACCAGAAATTACCAAACTCTCTTTTGCATTCAGTGTATCAGTCAGATTCACGAGGGTGCAGTAAAACGTGAAGAAGTTAAAAGAGCCGAAGCCAATAAAATTATATGGTTGTGGACCCGGAAGGTGTACCGGTTGTCTCGTCTCCCATCGTGTGTGCTGTAATTCATTCTCTCAAATGCGTAACTCTTATGGATAGGATCTGTTTTCAATAATAGTAACAGAGGAAATTCTAAAGTGATCCAGGTTTATAAATTCTAGGTGATGTGGCATAATTTCATTTATTGGATGAGATTAACTAAGAAATTTAGGTAATCTCATTTAATGAAATTTAGGTAATTTCATCTAATAAATAAAATTATACCATATCACCTGAGCATTAAAATTGATGGAGTATCTTAGTCTTCCCACTAGCAACGGATTATATGTTTGCTTTTTGCTGGATCCTGCTCTGTATTCGTGTTTGATTCTTGTCTATGGAACTCCGCCAATAGTCCCAAATTTTACTGTCTCTTTTTTTCTCTGAAATTCAACTCAGAATATTAAAAAAAAATTAATACAAAAACAAATGCCATTGTAACATTAAAGCTATAATTTATATAATCTTTTAAAATTTTATTTCATTCAAAGGTGCTATGTTCAATTAAATCAGACCTTGTTGTTTAATTTTTAGGC
The DNA here is from genome assembly GCA_020226215.1 of Sindora glabra. NCBI lineage: Eukaryota > Viridiplantae > Streptophyta > Magnoliopsida > Fabales > Fabaceae > Sindora > Sindora glabra. The sequence goes on from CM035233.1 coordinate 67,186,839, forward strand.
CATGAAAGTTGTAAGTTATACCTTGGATTCCCATCAAAATTTATTAGGTAATTTTATTTCGTCTCTTGCTAAAATTTGCTAATTTACGGAGAAGAAGCTGTTTTGTTATGAAGCTCGGTTTTAATTGACTATTCATAAATTTCGCATGAAAAATTTTTTCTTAGAAAATTTTGTGTGTAAATTAATTTTGCGTTCAGTCCATATTTTAGTAATAATTATTTTTGGAAAAAAATTGATGTTAAATACATGTAGTGAGAAAATTATGTAATTTTTAGTAATAATTAATTTTTTAAGAAGAAATCGATAGTAAAAATTTATAGTAAGAGAAGAATCACTATTAAAATTTTAATCCTATTAATCTTTTAATTTAAAATTATTTATTTTTGTTACTTAAATAATCAATTTGTGCAATTTTGATTCTCCATTTTTATTTTATTGATTTTCGCCAAATTCTTTCTAACTTTGTTTAATACTCTAAGACTTTATTGCATTGTTTCTTAGCTAAATCACATTTTTTAAGATTTTAAAGAAAATCAAAGATCAAATTTTTATATCTAATCCTTTAATTTTGTTCAAAATATTTAATGCGTAGACAAAAATTTCATTTCATGTTTGCAGCTAAATTATTTTAGATTAATATAAAGAAAAACACTAGGCGAAAATGATATTGTAAGATTAAGAAGTTAAATAAAATCAAATAGGATCGAAATTATTAAACTTAAATAATAAGTTACCCTTTTAGTTAATTCTCAATAGTAAAATTTTTTCTCATTAAATATTTTTAACACCAATTTCCTCTAAAAGGATCAATTATTATTAAAAGTTATGAGATAAACATAAAATAAAATTATACACTTAAAAATATAAATAATCAATACCCATTAATCTAATGGTTATAAATGAGATAGAATCATGTTATCCAATTTGACAAGAATTAGAATTAACATATTTATTGATAATATTCAAATTACCTGATCAGTTAGTTTATCATAGAACTCAGTTTAATATATCTCTGATAACAATCCACTAGCAATTCCACCTTACTAGCTTAATTAAGGATGATTTAAAGGCTTATAAAATCAGTAAAGGTCAAGTTTAAATATTCGTCATTAGCACACAAAATACTAAGAGCACTTTAACATATATAACCTTATTAATAACTATCAATAACTATTAAAGCTCGGACACTAATCACGTACAAAAACACCTATAAAAAGCTCAAGTTATGTCACTTCAAACTTGTTTGATTCTATACAATTATATTATTTACATTCTTTTCTTTTACTCCTTATTTAGACAGTCCGGTTCCGTTGGACCATATACTAACCGACCAAATTCAATCAATTGGAGATGTCTTTAACATACAATCGTACTAATGTAAATCACTTCAAGCATCTTTGTACGAATAACGTGACAGCATAGTTTTCAAAATTGAGATACCAATTTCACGAGTATTATGTTTAAGATATGTACCAATAAGTATAAAATATAGAGATAAAAAAAATGATATAATGAAGATTAAATCTTATTTTCAATTATATACAGGGTTGGATATAAATTTTAAGAACCATATATAACCTCATCGCATCTTTTGATCTATTTATTATTTTTTACCTTTTCTTTTCTCTTTATTTCATCTTTATCAAATATATCCTAATTTATTGAGCTAATATTTTTTTTGTAATATTCAAAATCCACTAACCATATTAAATTTTAATTAATTTGAAATTGAGTAAAATTGAACTTCAATACAATATTTATTTTTTCATTCATAAAATTAAAATTCGATATTCTACTTGAGAGGCATCATGCCTCATTCGTTCAATTCAACAGGTGTTGATATCTATTTGGTCAAGATTGCGGAAAAGGGCAATGGCCACGGTGCTGTTGTCACAGATGATGTCACAAATTAATTAGGTAAAAAGCATGCACGAAAGTTTTCAACATCATGGACTAGGGTTTCCAGGATACCCATGAATAAGATGCAACGATTTTTTAGGTAACAAAATTAGTCTAATCTCTTTATTCTAAACATCAATGCCTAACAATGGCGAAGGTAGGAAGAGGGTTTAGGGACTCATGGTATTTTAAAATTATTAAAATTATATATTATTATTATATAATTATATAAAAATCTTAAAAAATAAATATATAAATCATATAAGTCTTCAATTTTTTTTTTTAAATTTTCTCAAAATTTTATATTGAGATGCCATGACAAGTGATTTTCACTGTAATTAATGATTGGACTTAAAGATGGATTACTTAGCCCTTTTTTCAATCCTTGTGTGTGAGCTTTACTTGATTTCTAAGGGAAGAAGACGAGAATTCCATACTTGAAAACTGCCTTTGCCTTTAGTTAATTAAATGTATTAAGACCTAGTTATGACTCAGTAAAAGCCTGGTGCTTTGGCAAAATCTTGGACATTGTGTTTCTTGCTGCAAATCGGCCTCTTATTTTTAGGTAAAAAGTTTTAATAAAGTGGGCCACTTGGCCTTAATTAAAGTAGAAATCGACTAATCAAGACTTTAACCGGCGTTGTCTAACATCGCAGTCATTCAAGATACTCATATTTAATGTAAAAGTTAAATTGAAAGGGCAAAAATATACTCATATATATAATTTCCTAATTTTAATTTTTTAAATTTTATTTAAAGTAAATTTATTCTCTAAATTTAAAAAATAAATAATATTATTTACAAAAAATATTTATATAACATCAAGTTTAACATTTTTATGATTTTTTTTATTCTTGTAAAAAAAAGGATACTTTTAATTCTATAATTTTTACTAGAATTTCAATCTCATCCCTTAATTTTTATTTCAAGCAAATTTATTATCTAACTTTCTTGTTCTATGATTACATAATTATTTAATTCCTCAATCTATAGTTAATTTTTAATTTTTTTTCATTATTTTTTCTTATTATCATTTAAATTTCATGTGGATTTCTTGGTTCGTTTTATATAGCATTTCTTTTTATGATAAGAAAACTTTTCCTTTTTGCTAATTTGTTAAAAAGACTCGATTGATATTTGTGTTAATGATAATTTAATTAATTAGTAAAAAGACTCAATTGACATTTATACTAATAATAATTTCAACATCTTAAAAATTATTATTACCTAATATTTTCTTTTACTATTTGAATTTTAAGTACCCTATCTTGCTCCCATCAATTCAAGATTCACTTCACTCAAATCGACTTCGTCAACGTCCTCATTGTTTTTGAAAAGAAAGGGGGCTTTGGCTTGCTAAGTGCAAAAGTTCAAGAGGATGACCACACATGCTACCTATCCAAAGTAGGGGTGAAAGAAAATGCGGAAATCGTGATTTGAACCTTGATCGTATGTCCGTAACTCTATGTGACTGTGATAAGAATACCACAACTCCCTTAAAGTTTGACTTGATTTAACTCTACACCCCTCTTGTTTAAAGAATTAACCTAACCTCCTTTACTTTATACATATTATATTACAATCTCTCCTTCTTACCAACGTCTGTTAATATTTCGGACGGAAATGACAAAATATTTCAAGCCCCATACATTTCTTTAATATTTATTCTGCATCACATATATATGTTATTCAATAGTTTATCAATTACTTTTCAAATAAAATTATATTGTAATATATGAGTGAAGTACATTGTTAAAATATTAAATTTTTAATTTTTAATTATTATAGTTGTAACTCTATGACTAAACATCACTTATATATACACTCATCTATGAATAAATTAATTTAAAATTAACAAAATTAATGCAATCATAAAAATAAAAAATCAATGTATAAATTGTAATACCTTAATCAACCTTATATCATCAAAATATCAAATTGAATCAAAACAGAAACCTTAGTTACACAAAAACTTGAATTTCACTGTATCAAACCCTAAATCATCAATTCAACCCACATTTAAAATTCTAAAACATTCTAATACTTATATAATATATAAAAAGCATTTGTTAAATTTTCATTGCTAGAGAAATCCTAAAAATTTCTCATAAAACTATTAAACAGACCATAAGTAATAAAACTCACATTTCACAAAAAAAAATCAATTAAAAGAGAAAAAGTGTAACAAGAAAGCTTTTGGAGGCAAGAGCAAGCATTGAGAAGGTTGAAGGATGGTGATAGAGGCAATAAAACTCAAGGCTAAAGCTGTAAAATGAGTCGATTTGTGTAGATATGAGCCGAGTCCATAATGGGTCGGTTCGTATTATCTACATTTAAAAATAAATTCAATTTTAGGGGTTTAAACTTGTCAAAATCCATGATGGGTACGGGCCGATCCACAAGTTTTAACTAAAAGCTTGTGTACTCTATGGATATAGGTCAAACTGTTCTGGATTGAGTCTATAATGAGTAGTCTGTATTACCCATATTAAAAAATAAGTTTAAATTTAAAAACTCATATTTGTGAAAATGGGTCATGAGTTGCAAGCTAGTCTGCAAATCAGACCCATTTTACAGCCTTATTTAAGGAAGCAAAGGGCTTTTGCAGAAAGCAAAAGATTTTTGCTGAAATGGGGTGCTATTATGATGTGACTACTATATTTAAAGAATAATAATGAATATTTTTATTGCAAATTTGAACTTAATAAACAGTGCATTTTAAGTGGTGATAGATTTACTATCAAATTATTTGTATTCCATTACTAAATCTGTCATATTTTACAAAAATTTAGATTTCCTTCAAAATTTTGTAAAATTTTCTTTTGGTAAATCAAAAAAAATTATTCCATCATTAATTCCATGAGTAAACTTCTTATATTACAAATTAGTAATGACGAGAAATGTTCCATCACTAATTTAATCATTAAAAGTCATTTTTTTAATTTTTAAAATTGAATTGAAAATTATTTTTGTGATGCATTTTTCTTTGCTAAAAATTCATTGTTAAATTACAAAATTCCTATAGTGTTAGTTTACGGTAAGTATAAATATCTAATGAACAGCTGAATAAAAACTATTTACAATGTTAAAATAAGTTACTTTTAATTTTTTTATTATATAAATTTGTAATTTATAATTTCATTTTGAGTAGAAAATTTTCATTATATTTATATGTGTGTGTAAATTTGGTCTCCACACCAATTTTCTGGTTTCATTCCTGGCTATGTTCAGTGTCGAAATTTCACATGCATATTTTATGACCATCTAAAATTTGAAAAATGAATCTTTATTCGATTTACTAACATTCGATTCAAAATGAATTTTATAAAAAATAAATTATATTCATTTTTTAGGTTTAATTTAATTACATTTACATTTCTTCTATTTTTAAAAATATACACTAACTTCTCTAGTGATATAAACTCAAATTCCTTCCTTACTTTTAAAAAATAAAGTGAGTGTTTGTTTTTAAAAATTAAAAATATAAATATAATTGAATTAAAATTTATGGGAACTGAGTATAACTCATCCTTTGAAAAATTTGGTTGACCCCTATCGAGTCCGTTTTTATTTGGACTAAATCTTCTATGTTTCTGTCTCATTCTCTCTCATAAAGTTTAAAATAGATTTATTAAATTAAAATCAAGATGAGAGTTTATTTCAAATTAAAATACATATATTAAAAGTGTGTTTATTTTGATAGAAAATAAAATTTGATGAAAAGTTCTTTTATAAGAAAATGTATTCGGTAAAAATTAATTATTTTTTATTGTTTAAACAATATATAAGAATATAATTTATTTTATTCAATATATAAATGCAAAATATTTTCCTTAGTTAAAAAATATAAATATAAATTTCATCATTAAAATAAAATCCATGCAATAACAGTTTATTATTAAAATGTTTTCGTAAAAGGCAACAGATTTTTACAAGTAACAATTAAAATTTAGGTGTACTAATTAGGAAGCTTGTGCCATGCACGGATTATAAATTTACTTTCATGTTAATATAAATAAATTTAAAATAAATTTTATGTTATAAAAATCATAAAAATATTAAAATTTAATTTATTATATTTATTATATAATTATATATTTAATTTTCTAAATATTTTTTTCTGAATATACATTACTTTCTATAAAATAAAAGTACACAAAATTAATTGAGTTTAACACAAAGTAGAGCACTTTTCTTAAATTTTTTATAATTAAAATCTATTGTCAAATGAAAAATTTGCCCTTAATAAAATGTCTAGCAGGGAGTAAAAGAAAATTAAATAAATAAAAACTTTCATAACTTATTTTATTTTTCACCTATTTTTTGTAAATCACATATAAAAAAGAAATTGATTTGAATATGGTTTCCAATGTCAAAACTGTTAGATATTATTTTATTATTAATTTTTTTTGCATAAATTACTTTAAATTAAATAAGTTTTGCGGTGCAGTAAATAAAAAGAATGGAGAAGTAAGCATAGTAAAAAAGGGAACATAAAAATAAAATATATTATATTATATCAATATTATTTAATAATATTAATATTTAAGTTGTAAATAATATGAATGAACATAAATAAAAAAATGTAACAAAACTAATTATTAGAAGAGAATTAATGTGTGAACTCTAAATCAATAAAGTTAAAAATGGAATATATAGTCAATTAATTCAATTAAATAAATTATTTGACTTATTAAAAATAATTTTATGATCAAAAGAAAATAAATTGTATTATTATATCAATATTTTTTAATATATCGTATCTGAACTTTTAATATAAGTATTGAACAGAAAAAACGAAGAAAAACATAGATGAAATGAAAAAAAATAGTGTGGACTATAAATCGTTAATTAAATTTCAATTAATATGTTTTTGATTAAAAATATATATTTTTTATAATTATTACCAACAAAAAATTAAAAAATTTATAAAAATAAAATATAATTTAAATATTAAGTATTATTTTTAAAAATAAAATATGCTATTAATTAATTTATTAATAAAATATATATCAAAGTGATAATTTATTTAAAATATTTAAATAAGTTAAAAACAAAAAATAACATAATATATATTTTCCTCAGTATTCTCTATGTTTAAATTATAAATAATAAGAATGTACATAAAAAGGAAAAATATGTAATAGAACAAACAAAAAGAAGATAATTAATAAGAAAAAATTTATAATAAATTAATTAATTAAATAAAAAATTTAATTTACTTAAAATATTTTTATAATAAAAAATTTAATATGATATATATATTGTTCAAAAATAGTGATGTATGAGTTTTAAGTATCAAAAGTGAATGGAAAAGGTTAAGAAAAGCATATAATAAAGTGGATAAAATGAAAAGAAATAACACATAACATGTAAAGCCTTAATAAAATCACCTTAGTTGATATGTATTTATCTTGACACATAATGCTTCAAAATTAATATAAAAATTGTTGATATAATTTAAATAAATAAATAAATTTGATTTTAATGCTCTAATATTTTTATTAAAAAATATAATATAGAATTAATTGATTCAATTAATAATTTCAATACTAAAATTTAATTTATATAAAATATTTGTAAGAATTTAAATATGAAATATATAATATTATATTTATACAACTTAGTAATATTGATATTTGAGTTATAAGTAACATAAATGGATATAAAAAATGGAAAAAATGAAATGAAGAAAATAAAAAGAAAGAAAATAATGTTTGAGTTTATAAGCAATCAAAGTGAAAAATAAAATATATAGTAAAATAAATTAATTCAATTAAATAAAAAATTTAAATTATTTTTATTATAATAAAAAATTAGATTATGATAGTTGATAGTATTTGGTTTATAAATAATATAAGTGAAAACAATAGAAAAAGTGTGAAAAATAATACATGAGGTATAAAGTCTTGATAAAATTTTAATTAATATATGTTTAATTTGATATATAATACTTAAAATTTAACATCAAGAAAACATTGACAAATTTTAAATAATTTAAAATTTTCATTTTAATGTTCAATTATCATTTTCAAAAAATAAAATATATAATTAATTAATTTAATTAATAATATTTATAATAAAATTTCAATTTATTTAAAATATTTATGAAAAATTAAATTATATATTATTTTATATAAAATGCTTAATGGTACTAATATCTAAATTATAAGTAATAGAAATGGATATGAAAAATAGGAAAATTATGAAATGAAGCAAATAAAAAGAAGAGAAACAATACTTGAGTTATAAAATAATCAAAGTTAAAAAAATATATAGTAAAATAGATTACTTAAATTAAATTAAAATTTAAAATTATTTAAAATATTTCATTATAAAATAAATTTTATTATATTAAATTTATATTACTCAATATGTTTGAGTTGTAATTAATATAAGTGAAAAAAATAAGAAAAATGGGAAGTAATTCATGAAATATAAAATTTTGATGAAATTTCAATTAATATGTATTTAATTTAAAATATAATACTTAAAAAAATGAGATCAAGGAAACATTTATAAAATTTAAATAAATAAATTTGATTTTAATATTCAAATATTGCTATTTAATAGCAAATAATTTATTAATTAGTTTAATTAATGACTTTATCTTACAATTTTATTTATTTAAAATATTCATAAAAATTTAAAATAAAATATATAATTTAATATTTATATTATTAAGTAATATTAATGTCTAAATTATAAATAATAAAAAAATAGATATAAAAATAAAAAATAAAACAAATAACGAGAAGGGATGGTTGAATTGCAAAGCAATAAGAGTTAAAAAAATATATAAAAATAAATTAATTTAATTAAATAACAATTTTAAATTATATAAAATATTTTTATTCTAAATAAATTACGCTATATTAAATTTATATTACTCAACCATGTTTAAGATGTAAATAGTATAAATAAAAAAAATTTAACAAATTACACAATAATGGGCGCAAAAATTCTTTCCTCATCCCAACACATATAAAGTTAAAAAAATAACCCTGGCTCAAAAAATTCTTCCTTATTAGTGGTATAGAGATTTGGCTTTAAAAATAATATTATCATTTTTTTTCTACTTTTCAATATAATTTATTTACTTTCAACTGACTGTGGTAAAATTAATTAATAATTTTACCATCCCTCTTAATTATTCAAATACCTTTTAACACAATTTTTAATAAAATTATCAAATAGACAGCAGGAGAAAGTGAGAAGAGGAGAGGGCAAGCGAAGGCGACTCAAGAATAGAGAAGGAAAAGTGGGGGAAAGGGAAGAGGAAAAATACGTGAGAAAGAGGAAAAAGAAATGTTAATTTTTTTATTATAAATTATGAGATTGATAATTTTTTTTTTGGTAAATCGAAGGGCCGAATCCCATAACAAAACAAATAAAATGAAAAGAAATTATTGAGCAATGTCTCTCGGGAAAGAGACTTGTATTACATCAACATTCTGGGCGAGGTTGGAAGAGAATTTGAGTTTCAACTTCAAAGTTGAGATTATAATTTGCTAATCAATTTACATACTAATTTTTCTCTCTCTATATATGAATAAATTGTATTTGTTAATTATATATCAAAAGATCTCCGATACTCTTACTTAGACTTAGGTCTAATTTTGAATTATTGCTGTTGTTTCGTAAAAATTGTATTAGAGTTAAAGAGTCATACTCCATAACTATCTTTTTAAAACTAAAGTTCCAAGTTAATTTTAGGCCTTCAAAGACTCTCCATAGTTCGCAGTACAAGAACCTAAGTTCTTTATATATTCTCTAATCCATTTTCCATTGGAGTCCCATAAGATGCCTCTACAGCCAGTCAACATGTTTTTGTATTTTGTAGTTCCATCAGTATTCAGTTTTATCCATGGGAAAATCGGTGGGTTCCAGTGTATCATAGTAGTGTAACGTATTCTACGAGTCAGGTGAATCACGTAACTAGGTTGTTTGATTTGATTGGAAAAAATCAAAATTGACCATGTAAGATCCTACGGTAAAAAGATATCTGGTTGGAAAATTGTTTTATTTCTCCAGGTCCCACAACTTACTCACAACCTCTCCCCAGATAATGTGCCAACTTATTTCTCTGTTACCGCCCAGCTCTCGTTACTTAGTAAAAGGGGGTCTATGAGAAATTTTCAAAAGGGTGTATACCGAGAATTTCTCGGGAAGAAAAGAAAGCAAGAGGGAACAAAAGAAAGTAAAAGGAGAAGTTAGACTACATATCTGAGTGAACTATTTTTTAATTAAATGAGAAATCATTTCTTTTTCAAGTACATCATTATTTATTTATTTATTTATTTTTTGATCAGAGCTATTTATTCCTTGACTCCAAACATTTAAAAAAAATTTAGAAATAAAGTTTTCAGAAAAATATTTTGCTCTCAGACAAACGCATAAAGATAATATAAAAATAATTTAAAACTAATTCATATTTGTTTAGATGTATTTATATTTATAAGATTCTGTAAAACTGTTTAAAACCGTGGGCACTCCCTCGGGGCTTTATCTGCAATGAATTTGTGGAGAATTCAATCACGTTGCAGGACACCGGCTCATATACTAAAAGCTTTTCATTTCAAAGTCTATTATATATATGGGCCGGGGTCGGGCAAAACATGAAAAGCAGCAGAGGTCCCAATGAAAGGGAAATTTGTGAATCGTGCACTATCACACTACAAATATGCTTAAGAAACATTATACTATTGATTGTGTCTCGTTCATAAAAAATGCTATAATTATTAAAGAATGGGGTACGAAATTGAGGTAACATTGAAATCATATATTTCTAAGAATCTTAATATTCTTTTAAATTCTTGGTGATGTAATTTTTAAAAATTTAATTTTTGAGAATATAATAATACTATATTGATTCATTTAAATGTATTTATATGAATGCTAAATTATTATATTTTAATTAATTTATATAATTTAAAAATATTGTGAGATTATAAAAAATATTCTTATAAAAAATTGAATGGTAAATACTGTTAGGTGATGGTAAGAGATGATTAACAGTGATCATTGATTATAGGCAATGACTAGCAGCTAGTGGCTAGTGATGGATGGTAGAGAATAGTGATTAATGTTAATGGACAATGGTTGATATTAGATGGTGACTAGTGATAATAGTAGCAAGTAGTAGCCAACAAAGGTTATTAATAATAAGTGATGACAACGATTCTTATTCTTAATAGATAATGGCTGATAGTGATTACTAGCAAAGGTTGGGGGCAGCAAAGGTCATTAATGGAATGTAGTAATTAATAACGGTGAATGATGGTTAAAGATGGTCAATTATAGTAAATGATAGCAAAATAAGGTATTAATAATAATTAAATTTTAATGAAAATGTGAGGAAAATAATTTATTTATATTATTATAATATTTCTATACTATGGGAATGCAGAATACTCACCTTTCTTATGAGAATACTAGGGTAGATATTTTTAGCAATATTTCTAGAAAAATTGGACTAAGCATGAGAATTTTATGTTCCTTTGCAATATTTTTGAGAATATAGAAAATATTCTTTAAACCAAATGCCACTTAAGTTTAGAGATGTAGAAATGGTTTGTGGCCTGTGGTAATGCAAGTATAGAGTAGGACAAGTTTAAAAATTTAGGCTTGCAAAAAATGTGTTCTTAAATAGGTTAGCCTATGTAGGTAAGCTCGTAGGTCTGGATAAGTCCTTGACACTTGTGTAAGCATTTTTTTTAATAATTTAATTTAATATGATTTATAAGTTACAAGCTACTACATTTATATGTAAAATATATTTTTTAATTATAATATGAATGACTTAATATTTAGAAGGTTAAATAACTTAAATCAATACAATTTATTAATTATAAATAATACACGAAAGCTTGCATGCTTATGCAGGAGGGGTGCAAGGTAGGGTAAACTTATTATTTTTAGCTCATTAAAAATGTATGCCTATGTGAGTATAACCTGTTTAGGTTCGCCCTTCTCATTATATATTTCTACCTAAATTTTAAATTTTTATATTTGTTGAATTAAATTTTACAAATTTATTTTATTATATTGTATTTGGTAATAGCCCTAAATGTATATTTAGAATCTATGAATTTCATTTTTACAACATACAATATTGCTGATTATTTATTGATGATAGGAATAGTAGCAATTTGTTTAATATAATTTCATGTATCGTTTTTAGTTACACCATTCAAGAATTTCTCAGATGCAAAGGTGAAAGTTTTCGCGGCTGCCACTCTTTCCTAAATTTGCCTGTTAACTTTGACAAGAACTTTAAAGTAAACTAGAATTTGCTAGTGTGATTTGGCAGTTTATGGAGAGAGAAAAAAGAAAGTTCATAATTCATTGGAAATTCGGAACACATTAAAACAATTTCTTCAGAAATATTTGACTCATAAGGAAATAAAAAGGAAAAAATGCAGTTCATCAAGCTCGGGCTGTTTCTTCTTCCTCATTCTCACCCGACATCTCCTCCAAAGACTTTCCTTTTGCTTCAGGAACCATGAAAGTGCAGAGGAAACCCAAAAAGTTTATAGCACCCAGCACAATAAGTGAATTCTTGACCCCAATACCTGCCGGAAATCCTGCATCTGCCTTGGACTTGTCTCGGTTTTGAGCCAAGTACAAAAACCCGAACGCACCCACCATAGCTCCCAGCTTCCCTGACGCTGATGAAATCCCGTGACAAGTAGACCGGAGTCTCGCTGGAAAAATCTCAGCGGGCACAACAAAAGTAGTGGCATTTGGTCCAAAATTGGCAAAGAAGAATGTCAGCGAATAAAGAACCACAAAACCAATTAAATGATCTTTCTCAGTCCAGTAATCATACTTTAAGGCCAAGATAAACATGAAGACTGTCATAGCTGAGAAACCCATAAGCTGTATGGCATATCTCCCAATTCTGTCAATCAGAGCCACGGTGAACCAATAACCTGGAACAGTACTGCAGAGAGCTATGAGTGTTTGGGCCTTTGCAATCTTATAAACCTCTTCAATGGCATTCATCGTCTTGGCAGCAGGAATCCATCCAATTGCACTGAAGATGTCCTTTTGGAAAAGATTTTGACTGTAATATGCGATGTCAAGAAAGAACCAAGTGCTGGCTGTTCCAAGCAAGTGAATCCCATGGCGGCGAAGGAATTCTTTAGAAAACAAGCCAAAAGAATTTGCTGGTTCCTCAGGCAATTTATCAACAACCTGGGGTGCAGCTTCAATATCAACTTTTAAGACTCTGGACATGTCTGATGTAGCCTGTTGCACGTTCTTTGCAACGAGGGCAGTGTAACGGGCGGTCTCCGGCATCTTCAGCCGCCAGTAGAAGGTCAGAGCAGCTGGAATTGCTCCAAACATGGGAATAATGCGCCATACATAATCTGCCTCTGGGACTGTGGAGCCAACCGCATCTACCTGATAAGCCGGAGCACTGAACATGGCATTAAATGAAGATGAAATAATAATAGCAAATATTCCTCCTGCAAGAATACCAAACCCTTGCATGGCGAAAACTGCCGCAATAAAAGCACCTCTGGTCCTTTTGTTAGCATATTCAGACATGATCGTTGCAGAGAGCGGGTAGTCGCCGCCGATACCGAAACCGAGCCAAAACCTAAAGAAGCAGAGTGTGGCCATGACAGTTTTCGGTTCACGGCCGAAGGAAAGGCCAGAAGCAATCGAGCAGGTGATCATGAGCAACAAAGTCATGCCGTAAACTTTCTTCCTGCCCAATTTGTCGCCGAGCCAACCGAAGAAGAGTTGGCCGGAAAGAGTCCCGCAGAAGGCAACACCGTTGACGGCGGAGGAGACGCTGGGAGGCAACGAACCTGGATTCGGTGAGCCTTCGACGTGGTAGTATATGCGGCCGAGAAGCTTGGTGACGAGGGATATGCAGAAGAGATCGTAGGCGTCAGTGAAAAAGCCCATTCCGGAGATAAGGATTGCTGTAAAATGGTAAAATTGTGTTTTGGCCGAGTCTAGAGCTTGAAACAAGTTCCTTTGTTGATATTGTTCTTCAGCCATGTCTGATTTGCTGATTAACCTCCGCCTGTAAAAATGCAAGAGAGTGGTAAACAATTGTGAGCAGTCACGGAGATCAGTATTCTGTTTCTTGTTTAACATCATCTATTCATCTTGTATCATAACCTAGTACAATCTCTGTAAGGGTTTAATTACAATTGTACACAGAGACTATGAATGAATAAAAAAAAGAAGAAAGGGTTCTAAAACAAACACAGTAAGGCATGAAGAGTATAGATGTTTTACGTAAAGACAAGAGAGTTTGTGCAAACTGATTATAAACTAAATATCGATGAAAGTACAGACAGAGGACGTAACTTTGTTCTCAAAATGCACCTAAAGGGAAGGGGGATTGAGAAGAGAGGCCAGAGACAAAGGGGAGAGAATGAGCCATGAACATGGACCAGCAGTTTTTATAGAATTAACGGGGAAATCGAGTTCCTATAATTAATGTGCAGGATAAAATTTTTTAATTTATAATTATCTACTCTCTTAATTTAAGCATTGTGATGTTTTTTGTTTTTTTTTTTTTAAGTGTATCTTGCTCTTTTGAAGAATAGTTGTAGTATTAATCTGTTTCCCGCAAAACCTTTGCAACGCCTCCTAATTAGAAGTCTGAACTTAAGGAAGGTTGTCCTGCAATGAAGTTATGCAATTTCTTGTGTTATTCTTTTTACTCCATCCACAAACACGTTTATTGAAACAAGATTAGTCTGAAAATTATAGTTATAAAGTATAATTACTTATAGTTGTCCGCAAATATAATAGTAAAAAGATATTGAAAAGATTTATTTTAAATCATATTTAATTTTAATAATAAATCAAGCTAATCACATAAAAATTATCGAACAATTTTAGGTATTTTTTTAATAAATGATAATTATTAATTATTAATCATCATTGATTTTTATCTTATCTAATTAAAGGATAATTTAATTTAATTTATATATAAACCTGATATTGAATAAGATATGATATAAGGAAAAGTAGCTGTAAAAATTGTCTTATCCTACTCACATAAATGAAAATAATATATGACAATTAAATTACACTTAAAGAAATAACTTATCTAATAAAGAGATAAGTGATAAAAAAACACAAGTGATTATTATAACTGATTTTAAATAATTGATTATGTAAAATCTATCTTAATTATGTTTCTTAACAAGGGTGAGTACTGAAAAGATAAAATCGACTATGGAATTTTTTCAACTCGACCTTTCTTACCTAATTTTAAAAAATTTCAATCACCCGTAACCATTTAATCACTTGAATTTATTCTTAATCATAAATCTTGATTATACACAGGTAAGAATGGTTATCCATTGAAAAATGTTTTTATAAAAATAATTTCACAAATTTTCTTTCATTGAAAATTAAAAAATACATAGCTAAAATAGTAATTTCTATTATTTATTTTCTAATTTTGGTATCTGAATAAATAAAATTTTATTATAAGAATAAAAGATAGAAAATAAAGGGGACACTACAAGAAAAATCAATTAGTGATGAATTTCAAACTACTAGTAGATCACGCATTGATAATTGAATTAGGAATGAATTTTTTGCATCCATTGCTAATTTTACAACCATGATGACTTACAAGTGAGAACCATGCAACAAATTCATAATGGGTCATTCATTGCTAAATATATTCATGATTGTTCTTATTTAGCAACAAAATGTTCCATTATTAATTTTGAATCATTAATAAATCTACTAATAAATTGAGAATTTTTTAAAAGTTAGTAGCATCATTATTAAAAAATTTGTTCCTAATTCCGTTACTAATTTGGAATATATTAGTAAAATGCAACCTCTTTTTATAATAAGCATCAAACACTCTACATTAAATCCAAGTTCATAAAATAAATATTTATTCAATAATCAAAATTTTCAAATGGAATATCAATATTTTTATCTATATAACATAAAAAAAAATAAAATCAATGAAATATAATATGTAAAAAAATTTAATGTATGTACATATAAAATAAAAAAACTCCACCCTATGTCCGTTGCTAAAATCAGAACTCATTAATAGATATTTTTAAGGCCTACATACAAACCTATTTATTAATAGATAATTCATTGATATGTTCATCACAAAAATTTCACCCTTAAGTATAAATTTTCTTATAATGAAAACAATTTATATAATATCTTACTGGAACGAGAAGAAAAAATATAAAAAAAATTATATAAAATAAAATTTAGATTGACAATATATTTACACTTGAAAGTTCATAAAAAATTATAATTCTTTAAACCATTATTATTTTTTATACATAGGTTTGCTATTACCAGTTAATTATAGTTGGAAGAGGTTAAGGGTTTCTTACACCATATTCATTCTTATATAACCTTTTTTTTAAAATGACATCCACATTTTAACATACCAAATTTTATAATTGCATTTTTTTTGTGAATTGCTAGGTGGAATGGATAACTAGAGTGGTTAAAACATTAACGAATTTATCTCTTTTAATAAATGCCATTTTTGAGATTCAAACTTTTACCTATTAATAAGATAAATTTGCTTGAAATCAACTTATTTCCATTAAACTAATACCTTATTACTAGAAGCATGTTAAATCTTTAACTTTTTTGACTAAAAGTGGATGGTTAAAATTAGAATAATGAATTTTGTTTAGCCTTAGCCCTAACTCTTCATCATTTGATAATTGATTATAGATAGTATATTCTTTCTATTCCATTTTAGTATTAAATCACTAAAAAATGCAATAGAAAGGAACAAAATAATGGGAGCTTTTCTCCTTTACCAAAATAACAATATTTAAAGAACATATCCTAAGTAGATGGCATTGTTTTTGTCATGACTCAAGCCTGATTGTGACTGGTGTAGATCCCATTATCCAATTTTCACCAACCTTAATACTATTCATATTATTTCTATCCAACAGAAATCCTTTTATTTCTGTAGTGACTCAAAATCATACAACTTTATCTCTATCTCTAATCCTTGAATTTGATTCCAAAAGAATCCTAATTCTATCTCAACTATCAAGTTCTTCTAAGATTACATTAGACTCTTATATGAGCTTTGTAACTTGATATTCCAAGAATTATATCCTAAAAAAAGTTAAAGAACAGAATGAGATCTATAATCTTAGTGAATGTACTTCTATAAAAGGGATCATCATTTGTAAATGATTTCGATTAATTCCAATAGCAATATAATAAAACTACCTATTGGTTTCTAATACTCATACTTCATGACTTTACCTTATTTAATAATTTAGTACTCACGTCTCAGTACTCATACTTGTATTAACCATTACACATATATAGATAATAAAATCTAAAAAAAAGTTCTTCATAATTTTATGTTCATTCAATTTAGTTATAATATCCGAGAGAAGTCAATTCAATACTGCAAGTGAAGCAAGGCTCCCAAACATATTGTTTCATGCATAATCATTTGTAATTATATGGTTTCAAATATCAATTATCTTAAGAATCCGATTATGGCTGATTGCCTTATTCTCAAATTGCCATTATGGCTCAACCATGACCACATCATCATGATTATATCAATAGAAATATTCATGGATAACTAATTTTTTATTTTTATAACACAATAAAGAACAATATATAGTAAGAACATACATTCACCTTTTAATTCTTAATCCAGTCTTATACCTTACTTACCTTCTTATCTTTATTCCTTCCGGACTAACCTTATACTCTATCCACTTTTTTATTGGGAATTTTTCATCTAATTTTCACATAATCTCTCTTGTACATTTCTCATTTCAAATGTCACTCATGACAGAATTTTCATCTTAATATGCATAGTAGAGCTCTACTCTACAAGTCATGATTTTAATATAATCTCAATATGAATTAGCTATTCACCATCACAGAGCAAATCAAAGCACATAACACAATATACTAATAATAGTACCACCATGCCTTCTCGCATGGCCATAACACTCAATCACATTTAAATATAGATCACATTATAGTTTTTAGTATAAAGGTAATGATGTAGTTCCATACATGATATAATTATCATTTACTATCACATTTTGATCACAATTAAACAACAATTGGTAGTATCATCCCCATGCCTCGCAAGCCTATTCAAACAATATTTTCTTAAGCAGATATTTTCTAACTCATCACAAGCATTTTTCCTAAGTTATTCATACATGGCTATAAGATTAATTCCATAATACATTATGATTTGTAGCAATATTATTAAGGATTTACATATGAATAGGTGTATGATTAGTACCATTTATAATAAGGATTATAAATTATGACATCTAAACAATTGATTATGAAGACATTAATTTAGAGTGAGATATATTCACTTAATGATGTCTAACTACTTTTAGGCATTGCAAAATATCCATGTTTACCTTTCACTCCTTTCTTTCTCTTTTTTTAGCTATTTATAATAATAAATTATAAACATAAGAGTATTAATTATCTTATTTCCAAATATTCTAATTCTAAGTTCAAATCTTAACATAATAAATTATTCTAAGTTATCTACTTCTTACGTTTCTCTAATGTTAACTTTTAAAATCAAAATTTATCTTTACATAGTAGTTTATTTGGAATTAAGCTTATATAAATAAAATATCAAAATGTAAGGCTTTCAACAAACTTTATTCATGTCACTTTACCGTCTTATAATATCACTCTCTTATATCTTTAAAAATTATCATAAAAAAATCAGAGATTTTCATAAATGAGGACCTCTTGAGTCAGATGTAAAATAATTAAAATACTAAAACTTTATAATCTAAGAAGGTCCAAATCATACTATATTATTAAACTAGACACTTAGTTCTTAATAATTTCAACTCTATTTTAAAGAAATCAAATAACACATGTTAAGTATTTACTTAAATGAAACTTTGAGCACTAAAAACATTAAAATTTTAAAATACTGATTTACTCTAAGGGTACAAGTATATCATTTTAAAACATTCAAACCTTTTCTTATTAACTCTATATTGGTAAAAGAATATGATAATAAAATAGGATTATCTTTTTTTCTAAATCCAATGCAAGACAATTGAATTATTAAAACTTTATACTATAAAAACATCCTATTCACATCATTTTATGAAGTTATAAATTCAGTTTATAATATATTTAACTTTACCTTAATAAAGTTACTTGATCACATTTTTCATATTCAATTCTAAGCCATTTTATTACATTGGTACTATTTGTATTTTAGCAACACAAGCTGAATTGCATTATCATATATACATATCACATAAATTTCATATCTTATAGTATCTCGATCTTAATTTAACTACAATACGAGATAATCAATTCATCATTATAATCATCCTTGTTCATAATATTATAACTTTAAACACATTCACCTTTGGATACAAGTATACCCAAATGTCAAAAGGTAGTTCCACATTTCTTATGTGTGGTCACAAGCCAAGCACAATCACAATCACAATCACAATTATAGTATCAATTAAAGCATACATTCATCACAATCAAGCAATAACCCATATGATGCCTTTATTATATTATTTACAAAAGGTCAATCAATAGTAATTAATAAGAAACAAATGGTGCTTTGAAAGTACCATTACACACCACAATCTTTATCATAATAAGAAGCAACCAAGATCACATTTTTTCATACTTATTCATATTAAGGTATATATCTACACATATTCATTCTCTTAATTTTATAACATATTATCCTAGTAGATAGAACAAATAGAGTATAGGAAAATTAAGTAAAAAAGTTCTTAAAATAGATATATACTCACTTAAAAATATGTATTTGCTCCAAGGATCCCTAAGTATTCCATTTTTATTTTTTTTTCTTTTTCTTACTTCATAATTTATAAGAATAATTTATAAATATTAATATTACTTATTTTGTAATCATCTCGTTATGTGCTTATCATATAAATATCATAAACTACTTATCTTTGATGTTAGGAGATCAAACACTTTGTGTTGGACTCTTATAAAGCATGAAAACATAAAATAGGTTGGGTATAGTTAATTATAGTGTCACCATAGTTATGACCTTTGAATGATATTTAATTAATAATCCAAAAATCATGAATAGATTGGTTTGTTAAAGTAGATTTAATTAGATTTTCATAGACTACTTATTCACCCAAATTGGTTAAGATTTGAAAGTATTATGCCTTTTATAAGATAGATATAAAAAGTTTTTTTTTTAATTTTGAGGTTTTGACCTCTGTTCATTTTTTCAATGATATCTCAAAATATGTATAAGAATTTAATTTGAAACTAATTCCATTTGAAATTAAACTCAATTATCTTTAAAACGATAGGTAGTTTTTTAAAATGAACATAAGGTAAAGGAGTTATACCTCTTTAAAATTGATATAAAAATTCTAAGTCTATGAATTGATTCACCCATGCTAATTTCACTTTTAGACCTTTGGAATTGATTGGTCACTTAATTTTGAAGCCTAATTTTGCCTTTGGACCTTAGAATCGATTCATTAATTGATTCACATATGAAAATTTTAATTTTTTATGAAAATTTCATTGTACATTCGACTTTAAACACCCTCTAAACAAATATATTAAACACAAGACTTTAATATAATTATCAATATATTTATCTAATATATTATATCACCTATCCATCATTTATTACTTCTACTATATCAAAATAAATCAGATTCAAACAAAATTACAAAACAGCTTATATTTCATCAATATCATCATATAACCATAAAATTTATAAATTTAGCTAGATTATCCACTCAGCTTATATGAAAGAGGATGCTAGAAAGTTAGTTTGAAGATCTTTTAGCCATAATTATATCAAAATTCATGGATTCTAAAATTAAGGTTTAGAATTTCTAATGAAACTAAATAGCTTCAAATCTCTTCATCAATAAAAAAGAAATAAAGATGATTCTTAATGAAAAATGATATTTTCATCTCAATTGGATGAAGAAATCAAGAAGAATAAAGGTTCTCCTTACTTGATTGATGGAGTAGAATAAAGATTGTATAAAGAGAGTTGAGAGAAGTTAAGAAATGAGGAAATAAGAAAAGGGTTAGGGATTGGGGGTTGAAATATAGGTTGGAACTCCAGGGGCATTTTTGAAAAAATACTTCTAAACCTCTTTTATATTCATGCACTCATTTATATCAATTCAAAACTTTATACTTCATAATTATAATACATTTTCCTTATCAATTTTCACAAAATTCATATTCATATAGTCTCAATTTTATTAACTTTATTATTCTATATTTCACATATAAAATTTTAAACTTAATCGAATTTATTAATTACTTTAAGTATTCTTTCTTACAAAATAATTTCTAATTTACTTTAATTTAAGGAGGGTGTAATAATTTTATTGTTGTTGTAAGTTAATGACTACCCTGATTCTATATTACTCCCATTGCCTTCATCATGCTTACTTGATATCTTTTCTAAAGAATTTCCTTTTGCCTCAGGCACCAAGAATGTGAACAAGTAGCTTAGCAAGTTTACAAAACCTGAAATAATAAGGGAGTTCTTCATATAAATATGTGAAAGATAACCTTCATTTACCTTGCTCTTATCTTAATTTTGAGCCAAATAAAAGAATTCAAATGCACTAATAATGGTTTCCAATTTCCTAGATGTAGATGATATCTTGTGACAAGTAGACCAGAATATAGTTAGGAAAATCTCAATTGGCACCACAAATCTTATGGAATTAGATCTAAAATTTGCAAAGTAAGTTATAGAATATTGTTGGGGAAAATACTAAAATTAAATTATCTAATGCATGTAAAACACTATCTTCAAGGATTATTTTGCTCTTAGTGTAGAGTGTTGATGCGGTAACCTTCTAAGATTCAATAGGCCTTCTAAATATGTGTACTCACAACTAGGAGCAGGAACATTAGATTATAAGTATGAAAAAGATAAATGAATCCAACTAAAGAACATGTAATTGAACATTAATTGGATGAGACAAACTTTTGCTCTTAATAATATTATTTTTGGTACTATGTGAAATGTGAGGAAAGCTAACTCTATTTAGAGCATATAAAGAATGTACATTGGAAAGATAATTGGAGAAAATGTCTCTTAATATCCATGGGCAAATTAAAACATTAGAGAAAATATCTGGATGTTGGTGGCTTTGATTTTTGTTCACAATGAAGAAAGTATTTTAAAATATAATTACTTTTATTCAATAATCCTTTACTTATTTTAAAAGGTCTAATAATAAAAAGAAAATTTTTTGGGTACTCTAAATATAAGTGAATACATTAATTTAGTGTCTTTTGGATTAAATGAGACATAGCTTATAGAAATATTAGTGAAGTTTACAACTTCTATAAACCAATAAATCTTATTGTAATCTAAAATTCTCACATATCATATTACACTTTTTAGAATACTTTTATTGTTCAACATAATTTTGTGCTAACAGGCCATGCTCACACTTAGTAATTTATGAGTGTTATAGAGATATTGCCATTATCTCATAGGAGTGGTCCCACTTCACACTCAAATTGTGATTCTATTAGGTGTAAATTAGAATTAAATATATCACCCTTAAGGGATATGGAATTCATTAAGTGTTTAACTCACCCTTATTTATAATTTATAGTTTAGCATTAATCATACACCGTAAGAGGGGCTTACAAATTTAGTGCTATTAAAACTAATAATGACTTGTTATTACCTATATAAATCTAATTCATAGGTTCTTTAATTATATAGATTGGGTTACCATCATTGTTAATTTCATAAAATGACATTAGTTCCATTCCTCTTGATGTTTCTAATACTTGTTTCCTACCCAAAGGCTTAGTTAACAGATCAGCTAAATTTCTTTTTAACTTAACATAGTCAATGGAAATAATTCCATCCTTTAGCATTTTCTTCACAACCATGTCTTAATTGAATATGACGATTCTTACTATTGAAAATTTATTTTTCGCATTGACTATTGCCATTTAGCAATCGCAATGCATTGAAACTAAAAGTTTTAATTTCATTTCCAAAGGTATATCTGCTAAGAATTTTTTTTAAACACTTAGCTTTATTACTAGCCATTTTAAGGGCCATAAATTCTAACTCCATGATAGATTTTGTTATAATAGTTTGCTTGTATGATTTCTAAGTAACTACACCATTTCTAATGGTAAATACATAAACACTAGTGGATTTTATTTCATCTAAATCAGAGATTCATTTAGTATTATTATATCCTTCTAATATAAAGAGAAATTTACTATACATAATACCATAATTTATGGTACCTTTCAAATATTTCATCAATTTAATTAAAGCATTCTAGTGATCATTATTAGGAGTTTAAGTATACTTATCAATCTACATACAACATAGGCTATATCAAGTCTAGAAAAGTTCATTAAGTATACTAGACTCCCAATGACCAAAGCATATTTAAATTAAGCTAATGAATCACCCAAGTTTTTTTTAATTGAGTGTTAGCATCATAAGAAGTTTTTATGGATGTTACATCATAATTTCTAAATTTCTTGAGAAGTTTTTCCTCATAATGTTCTTGTGATAATATTACTTCATCAACACTTCTTATAATTTTAACAACCAAAATAACTTTAGCTTTACCCATATCTTTTATATCAAATTTGGAAGTTAAGAATTGTTTTATAACATTTACTAAATCAAGCTTAGTTCCAAAAATAAGCATATCATCAACATACAAGCTAATGATTACACAACCACTTGATGTGAATCCGCAAGTGCACGGGTTTAGTCGAGTTATAGTATAAAAGATATCATCTCCACGGGGATTAAGTGTTGAATACTAACTGAATTTTAAGGTAAATTATCTAGGTGTACCAATTGTAATTATGAATTAAGAGTAAGATACGAAACAAAGTTTAATTATCAAGAAGGAAGCAAATGGAACTAGTATGAATTAAGTAAAGATTTAATTCAAATGGGGTGGAAGTGTACTCAGCTTTAGGGTTTCCTTGTGCTATTCATTATGGAATGAAGATAATCTTCTAGCCCGGATTACTGTTAATTTAGATTGCTGGATTACCGAAAATAAGCTATACCTCATTGTAAGGCTACTAGCTACTAACCTATAAATAAAGTGCCCAGAATTTCTCTAGTAATCACTCACCTAGGTTGCATTAACAGTGCTTAAGAATCCAATTTTAGACATTTCATCCTGTGCAAAAGAATCCAATTAGCTTAATTCCTAAGTCTAATAGAGATTCCCAATGATTATGCAAGGTCTAATTAATTAATTGGTCATTCCAACCTAGAATCAACTAATCCTTTACACAAATCCAATATTTCGAAAGTATTGAGTTGTTAAATTACAAAACAGCATAATCAAATCATAAATCAACAATAAATCTAGCTAGATTATATTAAAATCAAATCCATAAATTTATGAATAAGTCTACCCCAGCTGAGCATTGAGGTTTAGTGTGAGTTCATTACAAAACTAGCAGAAAATCAGAAAATAGAGAGGGGAATCAAACTAGTCATGAAGCTCTACAAATTCCTTGCTTGAATCTTTAATCCTTTGCTTGAATCCAAGGTTAGCAGTCGCCCTTAGTGTCTTTGGGTCTCTCCTAGGGTTTCTATTGACGGCTTTCTTTTTAATTTTCAGTTCTCCTCCTCCTCCAGTGATTCTTTGCATAAAACTTATATGGGTAAAGTACACAGGGTATGACACGTCCCGTGTTGTACCCCGTGTTCTTCTGCGAAGGTTGGGTAGTATGATACATGGGGTTTGACACTCCCTGTGTTTACTTACGAAGGGTCAGGCAGTATGGTACACGGGGTATGACACTCCCCGTGTTGTACCCCGTGTTCTTCTGCGAGCAGCTCAGTGAGTCCTCGAAACATACAGAAAGATACACGGCCTTCCACACGGAGTTCCTATACCCCGTGTTCTTTGTCAGATGAGCGAGTTTGCTTCGATTCTCCATAATTTGCATGGTTTTAGCTCCGGATCCTTTTCTAATGCTCTAATGAGTCACTTCAAAACCTGAAAACAAAATATCGAGCATTTAAGTATCCTTTTTCAATTAATTTGCACAAGATACTAAGTAAATAAGTGATGAAACATATAAAATATAAGTGCAAATGTGCATTTATCAATTCTCTCACACTTGAATCTTGCTCGTCCTCGAGGAAGAAGGTAAAAGAACAAAAATTTACTTTACTTTTCTATTAATATCATCGAGCAATCATTCAATGAATCTGAAATTAGGATTAAGTCATGCAAGGTAACTAAATGAAAATAAAGCAGCAAAATAAGTCAATTCTTAGCATAAAAGCAAAAGAGAAGAGCCTCACAGGTAAAGTATTCACTCAAACTCTTAAGATAAGGCTTATGTATACTTTCAAATTAATCAGCTTAGGACTTGATGTTACTATATACTTGCAAAAATTCTAATCTCCACTACTATATTGTAAAATGCATGCAAATCAGAGGACTTTATTAGGAAAAATGATGACGATAGAGGAAAGGAAGATTAAGGGATGAAAAATGATAGAGTCAGAGAAGGGAAAAGACATATTGGCCTTAAGTTCGACCACCATCGAGTTTCATTGCTCAGCTTGACATATTGCCTTACTTCTATTCTTTGCCTCAACTTTTTCTATGACAGCAAACAAAACTTTTCTTTCTTTCTTATTTTCTAACAAGCTTTTCTTCTTTTTCTTCCAAAATTATTTATTTAACACCATTCATTTTTTGTGTTATTTTTTTTTTAATTTTTTTTCAACAATAAATCTACTTACCCAATTGAGCAGCTCTATTTAAGAACCTCTAAGTGATAGCTAAATTCATTTAATGTGTCTAAGTTCTCTTAAACTCTGAAGTTCAAGTTCACTTGGGTAGTGACTTTGAATGCACATGGCATGGGCTAGGCTTGAAATGAGAGTCTAAGGCTCAAGGTGACTAACTAGGGGTAAAGCTGAAAATAGTCTAGGGGTAAATCAAAGAAGGGATTCAAATAAGCAAAACAAATAAAAAGGGTGAAGAAACATGGTCTCATCATTTTTGACATGCAAAATACATAAAATGTAGCCTCAAAAAGAGTAAATGCAAGTTCTAGAGTAAAAAGTCAAGAGTGAGACATAATCCCTCAAGAAAATAAAAATAAGCCTCAAATTCTAATGTGTAAAGTTGCTCAATAGGCTCAAGTCTCACAAGGATCAATTATGCTCATTACTCTTAGCTTTAAGCCTTAGATTTTCCTTATTAAGTTACTAGTTAATCATTAAAAGAGCAAGGCATGAACAAATCCACTTTAATCAAAAGATTGCCCTAAAAATTTTAAAAATTTTTACACATCATTGTATTTGGAGTAAATTCTAGTACTCTAAGTCAATCAAGCAGATTCAAGTGCAATACATTCTAAAAGTTGCTCTCCCACACTTAAAATTAGACATTATCCTCAATGTGCAAAAAAAGTAAATAAAAAAGAGACAGAGAAGAGATGGGGAACTGGAACTTCCTTAACAAATGGAGCGTTATTGTTAATTACAGAACATGGCTTCAGGGGGATCCACAAGCAGAGAAAAATTAGGAGAGAAAGAGGAGACTGCTAATGCAAAAGAAAAAAGATGCATTACTGGGATAAAATATGCCGTTAGTTAGTTATTACAGACATAAATAATAAAAGTGCAAGAAGATAAAAGAGAAAGAGTTAAAGTAATAAAAACTAAATAAAAATGCATCACCAATATAAGTACAGACCAAGATAAATAAGAATAGAAAAGAGGAACAAGTAAAAGGAAGAATATATAAGTAAAAGGAAAAAGTAATCTGAGCTATTGAGTAGGAGGATCTGGATCAGCTGGGGAAGAGGGGTGGAAAAGCTTGAATAGGGGCTCAACCATGCTCTCAATGTGTCTGGATCTCCTGTCCAAGTCATCATGGAGGCCCTCAATCCTCGACTGACGCTCAAATATGCGCTGAAGCTCAGCCAGAATCTGCTGCTGACCAGACAAGATATCTCAAAAGTAAGCCTAAAATGAAACTCTTTCGCCCGCAGAAGATGATGGACCCATATTAGGAGTTGTATCACTGTTGCCATCATCTGCAAGAAACTCATCCTCAAGGGGTGGCTGCTGCACAGGCTGGATCCCCATAGCTAGAAGAATGCCCCTACGGAAGGGGGTCATGTGAGATGCTATAGAAAGGGATCCATAAGGTCGATCAAAGACTCCCAACTGCTTGGCTAATCTGGTAATATATGGACTGGCAGCAATACTCCCAACTCATCTATTTGATGCCTGAGCTGAAAAGAAATGTGCAAATGCACCTCCAATGTGGATGGGGACTCTCTGTATCATGTTGTACAGGAAGAGGATATTAGCTGTGCTCACTACTCCGTGACTATGCCCTCGACCACTCAAAGTATGATTGAAAATAGAGTGGATGACTCATCATGCAACTCTCCGAAGGCTAGATGCCTTACTCTTTGTCGGATCATAAGTGTTCCTAATAGCAATGTCAGACCATACTTGCCACTCTTGGGTCCCATGTGGCAGTCCTATCAAAATATTATGATACTCATGGGTGGCTACAAATTCTTCAGAGTAAATTCCCATATGTACTGATAACTGGGTCATACTCATAAAATATGTGACCCCCCCGAGGCAGAACTGCACTGTATCAGCAGAATCAATAGTTTCGAAGTATCTCTCCAGATAGAAGGTGCTGAGAACTCCAAGGTAAGTTCTCTGTAAGTCGGCTCTATAATCTGAAAGAATGTCTCCTAAGTACCTACACTTATGAGCTCTCGAATCTCGTCCTCAAGGCCAAACTCCCTCAAAATCGCCCAATCTATGTATTGACTTTCCACAAATGATCGGTCTCTGTGTCTATTAAATGCTTGGATATGGGCATCATTTGTGAACTCTAGGAGTTGGGAGGTAGCTGGTCCTCTAGAGGAGGTCCCTCTAGAAGTATTGCCTTTAGAAGTCTTCTTAGCAGCTATCTTTTATCTTTTTGACATGATCTGCAAGGGAAAACTATAATGTGAGAGAAAATTTTGAGAGTTTCACTATGAATTGGACAGTTCCACTATGAATTGGACAGTGAGGTACACGGGGTTTGACATGACCCGTGTTCTACATCGTGTATCTCACTGGAATGCATTTTGAGCTTTCTATGCACGAAAATGAACAACAAAAATGCATATATGCCTAATTTACCCAGAAACAGAGACTAAGTGCAACAAATGAGCATCTTAAATCAACAACTAATAACTTATATGCCTCAAACTAGTCAGAAACTCACAATGAAAATGAGAAAAATGAAGATTAAAAGCAATAAGAATAGAAAAATATGCTTGGGTTGTCTTCCAAGAAGCGCTTGTTTAAGGTCATAAGCTCGACCCCTGTTTCAATTAGTCTGAGGCTGCCATTATCGATGGTCCGGCAACATAGTATTTCAATCTCTAGCCATTAACCTTGAAAATGCCAGTGCTCTCACTCCAAATTTATACAGCTTCAAATGGATACACTTTTCTCATAAGAAATGGCCCAATCCACCTTGTTTTGAGCTTTCTTGGAAGGAACTTAAATCTGAAACTGAATAATAACACCAAGTCTCCTTCATGGAATTCCCTTCTGAGAATGCACTTGTCATGCCAAGCCTTTGTTCTTTCTTTGTATATCTTGGCATTGTCATAAGCATTGTTTCTCAGTTCTTCAAGTTCAAGAAGTTGAAACTTTCTTTTCTCCCCAACAGATTGCAAATCAAAGTTTAGCAACTTTATTGCCCAATATGCCTTGTGTTCAATCTCTACCGGCAAATGACAATGCTTCCCACAAATGTATCAAAAAAATATATATTTTGCTTTTAAGTAAAACCTTTTACAACTAATCTTGTTTTATCTTTATCTATTGAACCATTAGGATTTGCTTTCTTTCTAAAAATTCATTTGCAACCAATTAGTTTTGTTCTAGGAAGTAAATCAATTAGATCTCAAATTTGATATTTCAAAATTGAGTTAATTTTAGTTTTTATTATTTCTTTCCAAAATTTTGCATCAAAAGAAGAAATAACTTTAGAATAAGATAAAATCATTTTCAACAAGGAATGTGTAAAAGTCGTTCCTAAAAGTTATTTTTTTTCTTACTCTTTTACTTCTTAAAATTGTATGTTTCTTTAGAAATATTTTCAAGATTAGAAAATGTCATGGGTGCAAGATAAATTTTATTATATAATGGAAACATATTTTCAAGTAATTTAACATTCTTTGTCTTAATAATAGTGTCACAATCAATTATGTTACCTTTTAAAATAAAAAATTTACATGCAGCACTATGTTATACATAACTGATAAATAGAAAATAAAAAAAAATTTATTTTATTTTTTTCTTAGGTTTAAGTAAAATAACCTTCGCTAAACACCCTCATACTTTTAAGTATTTTAAAGTAGGTGTAAATCTTTTCCATAATTCATATAGAGTTTTACCTTTTTTCTTATAAGGTATTCTATTTTGTATATAACATGCTAATAAAATAGCTTCTTTCTTGTAAATTATCAAGAGTTAAAGAGCTTACTAACATAGAATTTATCATTTCTTTTAGTGTTTTATTTTTTCTTTTAGCTACCTTATTTAATTTTAGTGAATAAGAGAGTGTGACTTCATGTATTATTCTTTTTTTTTTTCACAAAAGTCATCAAATATTCTATATTCTTCTTATCTATCTAATCTAACTCTTTTAATTTTCCCATTCTATAAAAGAGTTGCCATGATAGATTTTACATCATGTTCGAAGGAAAGGCTAGAAGCAATAAAACATATAACCCTTATCATTAGAGTCATGCTATAGACTTTTTTCTGGGCTAGTTTGTTGCTAAATTAGCTAAAGAAGAGCTACTAGGAAAATTATCTTAGAAGGCCACACCATTTTTGACAATTAATATATTAGGGGGGTAATGATCCTATTTTTATGCCATAAGTTAGTAGATGTAATACTTTGACAAGAAAATGTGCTCATTTTAAAATGAGACTTGGTAAAAAAATTAAACATGTTATAAAGGACTTGTGGTTGAAATTTTATATTAATTTGAGTTTTATACTATTTTTCCCAATTTTCTCAAGATGTAAATATTTTGATAATTTGGGCATGGTTCGAGAATTAGAAAGGGTTTAAAAAGCATGTATCTATTATTTTTCACATTTTACCTTTATGTTGATTCGATTTAATGCAAATTAAATACTTGAAGCATTACAAAAAAGGCTTCTAATGACTACAAAAAAGTATATTTACTTATATTAGGTAAACTTTTGTTCAAAATACTTTTTAAAAGGGGTGAGGTGTTAGGAAGGTTTAGTGGAAGGCTTTGGCACTTAGTTAAGGACTCAAGTACATTGTTAGTCATTTTTTACTCACTTAAAATTATAGGATGAAGTATATACCAAGTGAATGAAGTGTTCTTTTCCTAATTCAAATTTGTCTTTTTTAGCATTGTTATGCTTGTAAGCTTAATGTGTAAGGCAATCTTGCAATTTGGTATGCATAAGTACTTCAATGAAATTCGATTGTAACTTATAGACATGCTGTGCTTAAAAGTTTATTGTATAAGTGATAAATTTTTAATGTCCTATTATCTTTATCAAGCATGCCATGAGAGAATTTTAGCAAGAAGGTTAGTATATTCGCCAAGCATGGTAAGCATACACCACTTGATTTTGGCTAAAAAGCTACTGACTTGTGACATTTGATGTTAAAGTTCATTTTATGTCAAAAGGCTAAGATCAAGTAGGTTACAATTGGTTTAAATATAACTTGTTCAATGCTATATGAGAGATATGTAAACCTTTCGATCTTAAGCTCGAAGGAATCATTATTAGAGACATAATTAGAAAGTGTAAGGGATTGGATCGATTTAAAAAGTTAGTATGTTGGAGAATAATACATTTGAGTAACTATGGATTGGTGCATCGGGCATAAGCATTTATGCTAGAAGGCTTGCTTATGTACGTAGGATATTAGTTATGCACTTATTCATAGTAGTGATATCGAGGGATGCATACCACCATCTAAAGAGATGAATGAATTGAAGACTAATCTAGTGGGAAAAGCCTTGATTTTGCTAGAGAGCCTAATTATTTTTAGAAAAGTGTGGTGGAGCTAGAGGGTAAAACTTTAGTCATGTAAAAATATGTGACCATTATTGGTGGATACATTTGGAAGGATAACATGTTGAAATAATATGTAAAGCAGATTTCTCTAGAAAGAAGAGTCCAAAATCATGTTAAGATGATTTTGAAGGATTATTCATGTTACTTGGGGGAGTATAGTCAATGGACAAAGTAAAGATTTAGAGAAATCAATACAATATACACAATCTGTGGGTTTGATAAAGAGTGCATAATCTCCTACATGATTTTTTAATATAATGGGCTAGGTTACATAACTATTTTATAGAGTAGTAACAATGATTTAAAGGAAGGATAACAAACCAACATTACATAATTGCTTAGTTAAAAGGCTTTGCAATAATTGAGTTCATGTTTGCTTGTGCATAGGAAAAGTGAAACTTGAGCTAAAATAAAGGATGTTTTATACTTACCTCCCTTTAAAATATTGAAGTAGGGGAGCCATTAAAAGATGTGCTCAAAGAAGTTGTTAGAAAATATACATAGGAAGGGTTGTTAGGACCACGATACTAGAGTGTATAAACTCCTAGAGTAAGTTATAGTGGTCAATGAGATGTTAGAGGATATCGATTTAAAGAGGGTTAGAGGATCCAATTAAGTGTAAAGGTAGCATTGCAAAGTATAATGAATTAACTAAAAGTGATATAAACAGACTTGTGAGCAAGGTTATACGGTCTTTCTATGGATCAAATGTAAGTCTTGGCTCTTGTATCGATGTAATAAGACACTAAGTGTAAGATATTTGTTAATAGACAATTCAAAATGCCAATCAATGATCATAAATTATCTAGTTAGTACACATTTTTACTACAAAGATGGCATTTATATAAGTTACAAAGGCAGCAAGCACATAAGTGTAGAGGTAATTACCTGTTAGATAAGTTATAAATGTAATAAGTTTAGGAGAGCTAGTGATAAAATGACATTAAAAAGCATTAGGATACTTTAAAAAGACTCCATGGAGATAAATTTTTAAGAAATTTATAGAAGACACATTTAGCTAAGTGGATACTAGCATTGCAGAGGCGACAGCTCAACTTTGAGATGAGGGAACATTCATAACACTAAAAAAGATAGGTGTAAGTGGTTAAGATAGTAACTTAAAGGAATAAACTAAACACGAACAGAAAATTTCAAGAGAGTAAGTAAATTCTTTATAAAATTGTATTAGATAAAGGCATTAATGAGGTTATTGATATTTGATGTGGGGGAAAATATCATAAACTAGCAGTTATGATAGTTTGACAAGGGTTTAAAGTGAGACTTGGTGAAAAAATTAAACATATTGTATAGGACTTATGTTTGAAATTAAGTATTAATCCAACTTATGTACTATTTTTCTTGATTTTTCTAAATTTGAGAATATTTTGATAATTTTGGCCTAATTTAAGAATTAGGAGAAGCCTGAGAAGTCTATATCTATGATCTTCACATTTTTATTTTCGTGTCTATGTAATTTGGTATGAATTAAACACTCGTAGTATTGCTAAAATGGCTTATGATGATTTGAAAAAAATAAGTTTACTTATATAAAGTGGACTTTTGTTTAAAAATATTCTTTAAGGGGGTGGAGTGTTAAGAAGGCTAGATGAGCGCTTTGATACTAAGTTAGGGATTCGAGTGCATTGGTTGTGTTAGCTTTTAGTTATCTCCTACATACTTAAAACTATGAAATGAGCCAATAAGGTATATACCAAGTGAACAAAGTATCATTCTCCTCATTCAAATTTGTTCCTCTCAGGCCCATTATGCTTAAAGGCTCCATATGTAGGACAATTTTGTAGCTTGATATGTGCAAGTGCTTTAGTAACATTTTTATTATGGTTTATGTTGGTGTGTGTCCTAGGAACCAATCATGTAGATGATTGAAATAATACACAATGTATTATATTTTATTTCAGGCAATGTAATTATTATATTTTATTTTTAATTTTGTGCAATTTATAACTTAATATAATAATTGTCCCTAGAATAATTTTACTATTCCTAAAATACCCCTAGTCAAGTATTATTACGAAAGGGATAGTAATAGTACATCGAGACTGACATGTATAGTGACTGATGATTATGAATCATAGATATGTGATATCAAGTCAATACATGAGTACATTGTTAGTAAACAGATGTACTGGACTGACCCAATATGAGAATACTGCATGGATAAGACTTATATCATTAGTAGTTCTCATATAGTCACAATTGCATATAATCCTTTGACCTGAAGTCATTACAGTTCCCTAGATAAGGGGTTACTTACTTTGATGTCGTCTTATGTGACCTTTAATCAAGATGATAAGTAGGGCATTGATTAAATGTGTCACGAATCATGCAGAAGGAAATGAGTGATATAGATGGAATTTTGTTACTCTTATAAAAAAGAGATATATCCTTGAGCCCTTTGATTGAGTAAGACTTAGAAATGCATGGCCATACTTAAATGGATCAATATGTGATATTGATAATTTATTTTGAAGTCTACTCAGTATTAAGAAATATAAATTAAACTTTGATAAGGATGACACTTTCCATGCCTCCAGTTCAATTTGGATATTATTATAAAAGGGATTATGATGCAAAACGTTGATCATGTATTAGGTGGATGTCGAATCACAGACATTTTTATTACTTGAGTGGCAGTGATGTATTGCTAGATACCACTCACTATCTATGGCTCAATAATGAGTCATTATTAATGTAGTAAAAACCTCTAGGATCACACAAAAAGAGTAAGAATAAGATAATAATTAATTAAATTTTAATTATATTAATATCTAATTAATTGAACTTATTTTCGTGCATATATATATTATTAAATAATAATATATTTTTCACGTAATAAATATAATTATTATTATGTGATATTATTTAATATTAAAGTAATATCAAATATTTACGTTATCAGATATTAGATAAATATATTATGAGATAATAATATTTTGATATTTGATAACTATATGCAATTATCTAATATAAGATATTTATATTATGAGATAATATTATTATCTAATATTAGATAATTAATAGATAAGTCCTATCTCTCCTCATTATCTCTAGGATAAGGATAAAATGAATTGTTAAGTGTGATTAGAATTTTAGAAACATTATCCTAGTAGTACTAGGATTGTAACTTGCTTAAGTTCTATAAAAAGGGACTTGTGGGCAACACTTTTAATATACGCTCATAACTTCTATAAAATCCTAAATTACTCAAAAAATATCCAATCCTAAATCCTAGAGAGAAAAATGCATCCTAGCAGATTCGTGGAGGGTGAGAGGTCGTTGTTTACTCCATGTGGATACCGTAGAGATGCCGTACCTTTCGGCTGGCGTTTGATTCATCTGCTCTCAAGTTTTGATTAGTAGAAACACGAGTGCTCAATAGGTAAAATCCTAATCATTGATTTATGCTTTTTGTATAGATCCTAGGTAGAATTCGGATCAAATTTTGAATTTCTGCTGCATGTGATAATCTGAATTCTCAACAGTTTATGCACATATTGTACATGGAAATTTATTATATAGGTGATAAATCTTCGATATTCCGTTGTCTTTATGAAGTATGCCTCGAAAAAGTTTTAATGAAAAAATTGACATATTCATTAACAATGACAAGCATGCACCATATGATTTTAGCTAGAAAGCTATCGATTCGTGACACTTTGGTGAACCATCAACATGGTAATATATGCGGCCTAGTAACTTTATCACAAGGGATATGTAGAATAAGTCATAGGCATCGATGAAAAAGCCTATTCTTGCAATGATGATTATGGTGAAATGATACCATTGTTTTTTTACAACATTAAGTGCATTTAGCATTTCTATTTAATCTTTGCCACAATGATTAAGGCCAATCTCAATTAAATAAGTTTCCTTTTCTTATTTTTACCTTTTTAATAGCTTTGCTTAATTTATAAAGAGAAATATTAGCTAGATAGATTATGAGATCTTTTTACAAAAGTAATAATAATTTTAGAATGTACATATATATAAGGGATTTATTAAGTGAAAATACTATTTTTCTTACATTAGGGTAAGAGTTTGAGGTCATAAGTTCTAGCATAAGAAAGAAGGCGTTAGCTAATACAAGAAAAGTTATCTAGCTACTACATTTTCAAGATTGAATTTTCTATGAAGGAAACACATAGGAAAATAGAAAACTCAAACCAAGTGTAACATGAAGTAGAGCAAGATCTTAAACTGAGCTTATAAGAATCGAGAAAAATATCCTAAACAATATGAATTAGGATTATAAAAACTGAAAAAGTATAACAAAAAAAATGAAATAGGAAATGAAAACTAGTAGAAAAACTTGAAGAATGGCCATTTATGATTCAACTTATATCTTACAATGCATGCATGAAGAAAGAAAGAAAGAGTAATGAATCATGATGCATATAAAAAATGAAAAAAAGGGAAAAAAATTAACAAGTAAAGTTAAGGTTGTGGAAATTGACTTGTGACTTACACTTATTTTAGTGGAAATGTGTGTGTGTGTGAAAGAGAGAGAGAGAGAGAGAGAGAGAGAGAGAGAGAGAGAAGAGAAGAGACAAGAAAAGAAAGCTTAAAAGAAAGGGTTATTTATGTGTGCTCAAAGGATAGTGAAGGTAGCATTTATAAGCATATCACAATGTAATAAGGAACAAGACTTGCAAAATATTCTTCAACATATTCCTCTGTAACTCTTGCCTTTTCGATTCAATCAAAATCTTTACTTCTTATGACATCACTTTGCTATACTTTCCCACCATAGCTTGCTTTTTTTGTTGATATGTTTCTTTTTACAACATTGTTTTTGTTTATTTTGTTAAAAGTGTTATTATTTCTTTCTACCAAAGACAACATATAATTGGTGTTGTAGAAATAACCATGATTGTAATAAGAGGTTGAATTTTTGGAAGACACACAGTGGCAATTGTCAATTGGTGTTTATTTGACCTTTATGGAATACCTATATTTTTTCTTCTTTAAATCCAAATAAGTCAATACTATTATTGTTGGTTACAATTTTGTTTGCTAACAAATTAGGATTTGAGTTATTACAATGATCAAACTTCCTTTTCCGTTTGTAAAAAATAATAATAATTTTTAATATAAGGATAAATTACACTCACCTTTTGTTAAAAATTAATGTTATTGCATTTACATTTTTTAAATAAAATATATTGAACTTTTATTTACACACTCACCACTCTTTTTTCTATTTTAAATATATATTTATTTTTACTTAAAATAAATAAATATTTTTAAAAATAATTAAATTAAACCTTGAAAATGTGTGTGATTCATCATTGATAACACTACTTATGGCTTATGTTACGTATAGCATTGACAACCTCTAACTCATTTCTACAATTTCATTTCTAATTATTTATATGAGTCTTGCTCAATCAATAGAATCCTACTTTACACTATAAGAAAATAATGGCTAAAGACATTCTAGTATCCAAAAAGGATAAATAGGAAAAATGATATTTTAATTTTGTGTTGAAATGCTTAAAGCGATGATTATGATGATACTGTCATTGCTTCAGAGTTGGAAAAAAAACCTATATTACACAACGATGATAATGTTACCAATTTATTCAAGTGAAATTTACATAGGCATTAATAGTGCTTTTTTCACATGCCCTAAAGTCTAGATCAATAACATATGTCATTGCTTTAGGATAAGAAAATTTAAGACTACACAGTTGGTGTCCTATTAACCTCAAAGAGATGACATATGTTATCGTTTTATGGTTTAGAAAACATAAGAAATATGGTGGAGAGAAGTGAAAAGTAGGTGCTATAAAACTTAACTAGATTTAAGAAAATTATATTTTTTGAGCTTCTTTATTAGCTATCATTAAAATTAAGATACAATATTGATGTCATACATATTGAAAAGAATATTTGTGAAAGTCTTTTTAGCATAATAATAGATATTGAAAACAAATTGAAGAAAATGGATAATGTGAGGTGAGATCTGGCTAACATGAATATTAGAGTTGAGCTTTATTTATATTATATGGAAAATAAGTTGATAAAATTGCATTTTAATTACATTCTTGATGTTGTTATCTAATGATGATCTTATCAATTTATTGAGAATGTCAAATTTCTTGATGAGTTTACTAGTAAACTAAAGAAGAATGTGATTGAAAATGATACCAAAATTATAACTTTGAAGTCACATAATTCTTATGTCATTATGTAGCAATTATTAGCACTTACAATTTGGGCATTCATACCTAAAGAAATTTCATGTACCATTATCAAATTTTGTAATTACTTTAATTAAAAATGTGCCAAAACCTTGAATAAAAAGGATATGGAAAAAGCCCAGGAAGACATAATTCATATTCTTTGCAAACTTTGCAAACAATTTGATATATACTTAATAATTATCCTAAAATCTAGGTGTACCTTAAGTAAGTATCTTAAATGATCCATTCATTTATTCAAGTCCTTCATATTTAATAATTAAACTATAATTTGTAGTGAACCTATGAGATGACTATAAGAAAGAGGTGGCCAATATTTGGATCAAATTCAAAAAAATTAAGTTAATTTTTGTTTTTACTTAAAGGTATAAACCCTTTTGTATTCATTTTCACCTTTTTTCTTATCTAATACTTAATATAATAACTTTGTCTAATAGATTTTATAGATGTATCATTTAACAAGATTAGATCCTTAAAGCAATAAATGAGTTATTCTTGTTAGCTTTAGGCTTAGATCTCACAATCATGTAATGTTTAACATATGTAATTAATGGAGTTTGATTTGTAATCTACTCTTAAGAAGCTAAGCATAAGTTGTAAAATAGTGATATTTCTATACCTAAAACTAATGACAATGCCTTTTATGGTCTTTTGGAGGATAATATAGATTTAAGTTATTTAAATAATTACTTTATAACTTTATTCTAATGTAAGTGATTCGATACTGACTATAGAAAGGAAAAATTTATGCAGGATAAAATTATAACTAGCATCCCTATTAGTGTTGAATGGTACAAAGAAGATTCATATATTTTTGCCTCTTAAGTGAAACAAGTTTTTTATATTGATGATATTTTGAATGGCCCTAATTGAAAAGTTATTACTCACATAATGTATCATGATATGTAGGATTTTATAGATGATAACGACAATGATGGAGACATCTCAATTTTACAAGATACTAACTCTACAAATTTTACCCTTTTAATTAACCTCGAAGATTTAGATGTCATTAACTTGATTGATCCAAGTAATATTCTTCAATATGTTTCATTTTCGAAAAATACTCATGTTAATGCACAAGGTGCTAATGATTTCATAAATCATGATGATATCTTAAAAGATGAAATGGTTGATGATTACATGAATGAACAATAATTAGAGGATAATGATATGGATGAAATTGATAAAGAAAGGAAGCACCTTGATTTCAGTGATAGTGATTCAGACTAATTATTATAATAATTATGTAACAAATTTTTACAATATATGTAATAAATCTTATTTATTCATGTAATTATAATATTTTTCATATGTTTTGTGTAATTGTCCTATTAATAATTAAATTTCATTGCAATATTATAATATTGTGATATAGTCACGACTGCTATTACCTCTAGCTATCATGGAGGAGAAGGTGGAGCAAGTCCACGACAAGATCCTTTTCAGCTTCCATATGGTTATAGGTCAAGTATTCTTATTCCCAACTTTTTTACATTAAGTTAACTCCATTTATACATATATATTATTAGCATTGTGATTATTTTTCTAAGTTACTACTCCTCGATTAAGGCATTAAAAAATTTAGGTATTCTAACCTTTAATAACTCATTTAGAAAAATAAAGCTTAACCATTGCCGACTTGGTTCAACAAGGTTGGGCAAACTTGGAATTCAATAGGCAAAAACTAAAAGTACGTCTCATGACTAGTAAAAGTACTTGTGTGGTCACCCATGGAATTTTTCCATGGGATATAGGCTAGAATACCTAAAGCTTAAAGATCATATATTGCTTCTAGAGTTATTATAAGTATCAACCAATTTTTTTCATTATTCAATTAATATTCTTCATTTTATACTTTTAACTTGTTATATGTATTTTATAATAACATTATTTTGAGTATATTAATGTTGGTAAGTTAGAATTACTTTTTGTTATTAGAGGCATTAATCAAATTTGTTGATTGATATAAAGATTAGAAGAACAATTTTCACACTCATTGTATTAATAATGGGGGGCATGACTCCATTTGAGACATTAAGAGGGTCCAACAAGCTAAACCAAATGATATGCTCCAATAGTACTAGGATGAGTGTTGTAAGTTAATTAACTCTAAGAATTATAGGGTAATATTATATTTATATCTTAGTTATGAATTTTTTAAAATCAAGTTCAAGTTAGTCTTATATTTGTGTATGTTTCACTTTGAATTTGTAGCAAAGGTTAAGGGAAAGTTTGATTGAAGTATAATGATCAACATAGCACAAAAAGTGTAGCAATACATTGTTATGAGAAAATACTTTAACTTATAAATTCTTAACATTGAAATTACCATTGACTTTACTAATATTGTATCTTTTTTTTCAAAACTAATTTAGAAAAATAAAGAAATTGATGCATTGTAATCTCTGATTGAGATTTTTTGTGATTGATATTCCAAATCATTTAAGGAGTAAGTGCATCCAAAGGTTGAGGATGATTATGTGAGTAACTTAAGCACAAGATGTTGAATATCCGAACCACTTGCCTGGAGTTATAGTCTACTTTAGCATCAAGATCATTGTTATATGAGTTGATCATTGTTGTGAGTCTAATATTGTTGAGAGGTGTTGGGTATTTATTAAGAGTATAGAAAAAGGGCCGGTCATCACCTTAGAAGTACTACCTCTGCCACTATACACAACAGTTCATTGATTGTAGCTTATCCACCAAGTTAGCAATTGCTTGCACCATTGGATAACGATATGCAACACTTTACTATTGAGAGTTAGTAGGCACAAGAGGCAATGCTGCAACACATGCTAGGAAAAATGAGATGTTGGCATAATAGATGGAGCAACTCTAGATGCTTATGTCCAATTTGATACCTAAAGGCCTCCCTCTAGTATCCCCTATTTTCTTATCATTTGTTTCATTGCCACTTATTTGTCATTTAACACTACTTGCTAGATTTGTTTAGCATCTACCTACACCACCATTCCAACTTTATGAGTTTTTCTCTGATGATAATGATACCAATGACATAGGGGCACCATAATTTTCTTGTATTGAATTTATCTATATTTAACTTTCTTTTACATGGTTTATACATTATTGTATAATATTTATTTTATGTTATATATATTTCTTTCTTGTTTAATATAGTGTTATAATTGGTATTATAAATATAATCATTTATACACATAAATGATTAAATCTTCAAATATGTATAAGATGCACCTATATATAGAAATTAATTTGAGAACATTAAATATACATAAATAACACTATTAGAAGAGTTGTTTTAGCATTAATCTACTCCACGTAAAAACTTTGTACTGCCTTCTAATTAAAAGTGTAAACTTAACACAGGTTATACAATTTCTTTTGTTATTCTCTTTACTCCATCCACAAAAACATGCTTGTTGAAACAAGATTAGTCTAAAATTATAGTTATAAAGTATAATTACTTATAGTTGTCCACAAATATAATAGTAGAAAGATATTAAAGAGATTTATTATAAGTCACATTTAATTTTAATAATAAATCATCCACATTAAAACATATTGAACAAATTTAGGTTTTTTAAAAATAAATGATAAATATTAATTATTGATCATGATTGATTTTTCTCTTATTTAATCAAGGGATAATTTAATTTATATATAATCTTTATATTAAATAAGATGTGATATAAGAAAAAGTAGCTGTGAAAATTATCTAATCCTACCCACATAAATGAAATAATATATGATAATTAAATTAGACTTAAAGAAATAAATTATATAATTAAGAGATAAGACATAAGTGATTATTAATAATTCATTTTAAATAATTGAATTATATAAAATCTATTATGTTTGGTAATAAAGGGATGGATGGACCAGATAAAATCGATTAAGGAATCTTTTTTAACCCAAACTCTCTTAAACAATTTTAAAAAATTCAATCTATGTGTAGCCATCATCACTCCAATCAATTCTCAGTGCAAATCTTGATTATTTGTAGTTAAGAATGGTTATCCACTGAAAACTATTTTTATTAAAAAATTTCCCAAGTTTTCTTTTGATCAAAATTAAAAAAATAGTGCTAAATTAGTAATTTTTTATTTATTTTTTGATTTTGATATTTTAATAAATTAAATTGTATTATAAGAATATTATGACAGAAAATAAAAAAGAAGAATCTATATAATATCTTACTAGAATGAGAGGACAAAATATAAAAGAAAACAATATATATGGTTTAAAGTTTAGATTAATGATGTACTTACACTTGAAAGTTTATACAAAAAATATATAATTCCCTACACAATTATTATTTTTTATACAAAAGTTTAACGTTGTCAAATAAGTATGGTTAAAAGAGGTTAAGGGTAAACCATATCCATTCTTAGTCGCTAATATTTTTTTTTTAGGAAAATGATATCCATATTTTTAACGTACCAAACTTTAAAGCCGCATTTAATCTTTAATTTTTTACTATAAATGGATGGTTAAGAACATAACAACGAATTTTGTTCAGCCTAGCCCTAGCCCAATTCGGTAGTATCATATAATGATAATCGATTATATATAATATATTCTTTTCTGAATGATGTATAGAAATATCCCATTTTAGTATTAAATTACTAAACAATTGCAATAGAGAAAGGAAAAAAATGGGAGTTTTTGTCCTTCTCGAAACATGCCAAATATATATATATATATATATATATATATATATATATATATATATATATATATATATATATATATATATATATATATATATATATATATATGACAATAATAACCAGAAAAAAGTGAGAATAATATAAGTGCGTATAAGTATTATATTTTCGTTTTATAATTCTTGTAAACCTTCTACCCTAAAATAGCTGAGCTGCACTGTGAACCTTCTACCAAAAAGAGAGAAAAAAAAAAAAGCAAGGATTTCACATTCAAATATATATATATATATATAAAAGCTTTATTGCAACATGTCTCTGATGATTTTGATTACTGTGTAAATTACTCCTTAATATATCTCAAAAGAGATTAGCTTTGGTTGATCTACAAAACAGTTCAAAAACAACTGCGACTTGTCGATAACCAAAGGACTATTTGAAAAGCAACCGAAATTTATATGAGAAAAAGAACGTTTTGACTTAAAACGTGAAGTGGGAGGTTGGATAGCCTTCAACTATGGCTTTCAATAGTCATATTCAATTGTTAAAGCCAACGCCCCACTATCTTGTTTACTTTCACTATGGAGACACATTTCAACTAAAGCAAAACACTTTTTAATAATAATAATATACCGGATATGCATAAAAATAAAAAATTAATTATTAAATTTAGATAAAAAAATGAAAAATCTTTAAAAAAATATCGAATACAATACTGCTGAAACCAAAACTTTAAGCCACTAAAGCAAATCATTTCTTGAAAACATCTTAACACTAACAAAATAGTTTTTCATGTTTTCGATCTTTTATATTATATTACCGATTATTTGATACATGTATTAATAAATAAAAAATTTTAAAATATTTTGTTAATCGTTCGAAGTTAACTGATTTAATATTTTAAAATTATTTAATTACTTTATAATCAATTAAAATAAAAA
This sequence comes from Sindora glabra, assembly GCA_020226215.1. NCBI lineage: Eukaryota > Viridiplantae > Streptophyta > Magnoliopsida > Fabales > Fabaceae > Sindora > Sindora glabra. Next base: position 67,229,707 of record CM035233.1, read on the forward strand.
TAATCTGAGAGTCAAGAATGCTAGCATTTAAGTGTCAAAATTTGCAATTTATTTAACTGCAACTATATATATATATAGCTCAATTGCTGAATAAAAATGCCAACTCATAGCACATATTTCAAATGACCTATTCCTACTTCCCGTAGCTCCGACTAACGCTTTCTCAGAAAACAAGAAACAGGTTTTGCTTACATGTCCGAGGATCCTAGCTTCCAGGTTTTTGCTTTATTCCAATAACAAGTTAAACAAACCAGCGGTGTACAGGGCATACTTTGGAAACTCAATATTTTAACTTCTATTTAACGAACATCTCCTATCTCCTAAGCAAATGGAACGGTTCTGTTGTTACTGTGAGCTGATGGCTGCCCTGATTCTGTATTGCCCTCATTGCCTTCATCATGCTCACCTGATATGTCTTCTAAAGATTTTCCTTTTGCCTCAGGCACCAAGAATGTGAACAGCAAGCCCATCAAGTTCACACAACCCAACACAATCAGTGAGTTCTTCACACCAATACCTGCAGGATAACCCGCATCTGCCTTCCTCTTGTCTTGGTTCTGAGCCAAATACAAGAACCCAAATGCGCCGACGATGGCCCCCAATTTCCCGGATGCAGATGATATCCCGTGACAAGTAGATCGGAATCTGGCAGGAAAAATCTCAGCCGGCACCACAAATGTTGTAGCATTAGGTCCAAAATTTGCGAAGAAGAAGGTCAGAGAATATATGACCACAAATCCTATTCTGTTTTCTTTGTGAGCCCAGTGGTCATAAGGAATGGCCAGAGCAAACATAAAGACAGTCATGAAGAAGAATCCCATCAATTGGATGGCAAATCTTCCCAACTTATCAATCAAAGCCACCGCGAACCAGTAGCCGGGAACAGTACTGCATAGAGCAATTAGTGTCTGAGCCCTTGCAATCTTGTAAACCTCATCCAGAGCATTCATGGTTTTCGCGGCAGGAATCCAACCAATTGCGCTGAAAATGTCCTTTTGGAAGAGATTCTGACTGTAAAATGCAATGTCCAGCAGGAACCATGTGGTGGTTGTCCCAAGCAAATGAAGTCCGTGGTGTCTTAAAAACTCATTAGAGAACAATCCATATGCCTTGGCTTGTTCTTGCTCCTCTTTCTTTGGTTCAGCTTGAATCTCCACCTGCAGAACTTTTGACATGTCTTTTGCAGCCAGCTCGTTGTTCTTGGCAACAAGGGCCGTGTAACGGGCAGTTTCCGGCATCTTCATCCGCCAGTAGTAAGTCAATGCAGCCGGAAGTGCTCCAACCATCAGAATAATCCGCCAAACAAAGTCAGCTTGCGGGACAGTTGAGCCATTTGGATCAACCTCATAAGGCGGTGAATCAAACCTGGCCTTGAATGCAGATGAAACCATAATTGTAAATATGCCACCAGCCAAGATTCCAAAACCTTGCATGGCAAATACTGCAGCAATGAAGGCACCTCTTGTCTTCTTATTGGCATACTCAGACATGATAGTAGCAGAAAGAGGGTAATCTCCACCGATGCCAAAGCCGAGCCAAAATCGGAAGAAACAAAGAGTTGCCATCACAGATTTTGCATCATGTCCGAAGGAAAGGCCAGAAGCAACAGAACATATAACCATCAGCATTAGAGTCATGCCATAGACTTTTTTCCGGCCTAGTTTGTCGCCAAGCCAGCCAAAGAAGAGCTGCCCGGAAAGAGTCCCGCAGAAGGCGACGCCGTTTACAGCGGCTGACACATTGGGGGGTAACGATCCTGGCTTTGGTGAACCATCAACATGGTAATATATGCGGCCCAGCAACTTTGTCACAAGGGATATGCAGAATAGATCGTAGGCATCGGTGAAAAAGCCCATTCCTGCAATGATGATTGCGGTGAAATGATACCATTGTGTTTTTGCAACATCGAGTGCATTTAGCACTTGCATTTGTTCCTTGGCCATAACGATTAAGGCCAATCTCAATCACAAGTTTGCTTTTCTTATTTCTACCCTTTCAGAGTTTTGCCTTATCTGCATAGAGGAAGATTTGCCACATAGATCGTGAGATCTTTGCATAGAAGTAAAAATAATTAGCGAGAATATATATATATATATATATATTAACACTGCTCTTTTATCGAGAGAGTGAGAGAGGAAATCATGGTTTTTAACATAAGAAAGAACAGTGTTGGTCAATACAAGAAAAGTCATCGAGCCCCTAGACTTTCAATACTGATGAACACAAATTTCTTCCAAAGAAACACAACTGAAACAGGAAACTCAAACAAAGTGCAACATGCAGTGGAGCAAGATCCTAAGCCGAGCTTGAAAGAATCAGGAAAAATATGCTTAGCAGTATATATGGTTTTAGATTGCAAAAACTGAAATCTTCTTCATATTAAAGTATGACCAAAAAAAAAAAAAATGAAATGGGAAATGAAAACTTGTAGAAAAGCTTAAAGAGGGGCCTTTAATGATTCAGTGTTTGCCTCATGGTGCATGCATGGAGATAGGGTAATGAATCGTGATGCATACGAAAATAAAAACTGACAAGTAAAGTTAAGGTTGTGGAAACTGACCTGTGAGATGTTTTGGTGGAAATGACAGAGAAAGAAGAGACAGCTTAAAATATGGAGTTATTTGGATGTGCTCAAAGGAAAGTGAAGGCAGTGGTATAGCATTTATAGGCACATCACAGTGTAACAAGTAACAAGAGCTGCCAAATATTCCTCAGCATATTCCTTTCTCAGACACTGCTTTTCCAAGTCGGTCAAAATCCTCTCTTCATTTACGACGCCGCTCTGCCACGCTTTCCCCCCAATGGCTGCTTTTTCGGTTGATTTGTTTTCTTTAACAGCATTGTTTCTGTTTATTTTGTTAAAAGCACTATTGTTTCTTTCTCCAAAAGTGTCGTAGAATTAACCATGATCGTAGTTGGGGGATTGAATTTCTTGAGGACCTATGGTGGCAATTGTCAATTGGTGTCTATTTGATCTTTATGGGATACCCATACAATTTCATTTCAAAATCCAAATAAATCAAATTATAGTTGGTTGTTATTCTTGTGTTTGCGTGACAAATTAGGATTTGACTTGTTTCAGTGATCAAACTCCATTTTCTGTTTGCAATAGCGGATCGACATCTAATATGTAACGGATTATATATTCATTTTTGGCTGATGTGTTATCAAGTATCATAATAAATATACTGTGATGTTATAAAAATTAACGTAAAAAGTGATTATCATGTTAAATTTTTTATAAAAATAATATCTTTTCTTTTAAAAATATATTTTTTAACAATTCACATCAATTTTTAGTAAAAAAGATTGATATAAGATACTTACAAAATATTTTAACGATGGATTTTAGTTTTTATACTAGAATATTTTCAAAAAAAAATAAATAAATTTATCTTTTCAAAAAAAAGTATATTTTAAGTTAAAATTTTTTAAAGATTATAGTTTCATATTCTATTGTTCGTTTAGGATGAATTTTATATAAGTTTTTGAAATATATTCATGTGCAATGCCCTCTCTAGAAATGCAAAAAATGCCCATTTTCATTAGTTTTTTTTTTACTTTTTCTGTATCTCTCATCATTGTTAATTGGTTTTGAACTTCCCTACAATATTTTATAAATACATAATAAATATTTAAAATTTAAATATAATCTTAGAAGTTATACAAAAAAAATATAAATAAAATTTTCTTAAAAAATCTGTACAAAAAAATTAGAGAAGTATAAAAGACAAAGATTTAAGAGAAATAAAAACAAGAAAAGACAATTCTTATGTTTTCAACTAGTGACTTAGAATGAAACATTTGATTTATGTTTGATATTAACTAGTAACTATGTGATGATACCAAATATTAAGAGTCAAATAAGTTGGTGAAAATTGAAAAGCAATTTTCACACTAATCACAATTTAGAAGGTTTATGTATTAAGTTTCCTAATAAATTTAAAAATATTTCCATATTCAAATAGATATTAATTATATTGACAATCCACTATCTTAAGTTTTCCAATAATATCTTTTTTTTATCAAACCAATAATTTCAAAAATGTTATTTCATTCAAATAGATGTTGATTACTTTTTATCTTAAGGTTTTTTAACAATTTTAAAAACATTGTTACATCAAAATAGATGTCAGAATAATGTAAACTAATATCTATCTATTGATGTAAATCACCAATTTTGTAATTTTTTTAAAAATTTAATATAATTATATTAATATATTTTCTATTTTTGAAAACATGCCTTAACATTTTTTATAAGATAAATGAGATTCATTCTCTTGCAATTTGATCTATTTACACTCGACACGTCTTAATTTCAATAATATACACTTTCTTCCTCTTTATCTAACCTCTGTTAAATACATTTGTTGAATCCCTTATTTTCTTATTCTTATAATTTTATTGCAGTTGATACTTAAACATGAATTGAATGAACAATAATTTAACAAAATAAGTTCTAAAATTTATATCTAATTATTGTATCTAATTTATATGAACTAAATATGGTTTATATATTTATTTTATGTTAATTAAATAACATTCTTACATTCAAATTTATTTTATGATAACTAAATATATACTTTTATGTGAACTAAATATATGTTTTTCTCTCTTCTCTTCTTCCACTTCATGACCCCTTGTTGTTCAAAATTTTTCTATTTTTTCTTAATTTTTACAGTAGTTTCTATTATAAGATACTGTTAATTCACATAAATTAAACGTAATTTATCCTATATTTATCATAATAAGAAAACATCATAATTAAATGAATATTAAAATTAAAAAATAAAATTTTATTTTTTAAAATATAAAATTTACCCATTATTTTTATTTTAAGACACCTATAACTAATTTGATTTTTTGAATTCAACCTGACACCGTCCTTACTGGAATTCCACGTGCTTGTTATATAAACGTGATCATTTCAATATGAAAGGTTCAGCATAAGACCCGCATTGTTTTTCTTTTAATTATTATTTTTCTTAACGAAATTTAAGATTTTTTTTACTGACCGATGCTTCAGGGATTAATTTCGTATTATTTAGTGTTCCCGCTTGGAATATAAATTAATTTCATATATCTGAAAAAAATGGGGAACTCTGAATTTAAACCAAAGAATTATAAAAAGGATTTTCTTAAAAAGAGTTGCCATACTTTTATTTTAATAAACAAAAATGATCTTTTTAATTTTAGCATTCATTTAATTATGATCTTAGCTTATTAAAATGCAGGATAAATTATGCTTAATTAATTTATGTGAATTAAATAAGTTTTGGTAAGCATTATAATTTAAAAAACAAGAAAAAATAAAAAACTTTGGAATATAGAAGGCGATGATGAAGCGGACAAAAACGAGAGAGAAAAAATATATTTAATACACATAAAATTGTGTATTTAATTTTCATTCCCATAAAATAAATTTGAGTGTGAGGATGTTATTTAATTCATATAAAATAAATACAAATGACATATTTAGTTCATATAAATTAGGTAAAATAATTAAATATAATTTTATAATTTCTTTTATTAAATTCACTTAATCCACATTAAGTGTGTAATGTATTAAAATTATTAAGAAAAACTAGAAAAACAAGTGCTTAATGGAAGTCAAGCGAAGGGGAAGGAAGTGTATATTATTAAAAATCCATATATGCATTTAAATTTAAGAGGATACGAGCATAATTTACTTATTAATATAACTTAGTTATTTATGATATTGACGTTTTCCGTTCATATATTTTTTTCTTTTCATAGTCATAGGAGTGAAGTGGTTAAATCATTAAGGTTCTATTTATTTCATCAGAAAATATTTTTCATAAGAAAATATTATTTACATTTGTATTAATGAAGGGATAATTTATTATTTACATCAGTAACTAAAAAAATAATATCTAAAGGATTAGAAATGAAAGAAAATAATTTTTTTTGAAAGAGGGGAAAGTAATTTTTTTAAAATTTTTCATATTTAATATTAAATAAGTAAAATATTTTTTTATTTTAATATTTTATGATTTTATTTTGCAGAAAATAAGAAATAAAGAGAGCTTAAATTTTTACGCTTCTTTCATCGATTCCATTTCTAATGATTGATGCGGAGTCAGTCGCATCCTCCTTTTAAATTTTTGGGTATTTAACGTTTTGGCATGATCAAGAATATAAATGGGAATGGCACGACTTGGCCCCAATAATTAAGTAATGGAATTCAAACAAGAGAGTTAAACGAATAATTAGAGTAACGTCTATTTCTTTTTCTCTGCGTTCCCTAAATACGCATGACTTCTGTCACCCCACCTAATTCATAAAATCATGCATTTTTGAAAAATTTGATACGTCATTCTTAGAAATATAATGCTTATATATAATTCAAATTAAACTTCTCTAAAATGTAAGATACACTTTAGAGAATAAAGTATATTATCACAACTATTAATGAGAAAATTAATAATTTATAATTTCATAAATAATAATAAATAAAAAATAATTTTTAAATTTATAATTATCCATTCTCTTAATTTTTTTATTAATAACTTTGATGATGCACTTTATTCCTTAAAGTGTATCGTGCATCTTGTACTTTAGAAGAATCAAATCTATATAATTCAATGAAAAAAATATTTTTATAAATGATATAATAATATATTTCAATTAATTTAGAAGAAATTTAAAGATTAATTTTAAAAGCATAGAAAATCAAACGAATTAGAAGATTAAGTCTCAACATGAAAATCAATAATTTTCGATCTTCCTCCAAAGTCAAGCATAGTAAGAGAAGTTCATTATTCATCAAGATTAATGATATTTACCTCACAAGTGATAAGAATCAGAAAAAGATAACTACAATCAAGGAGCAACATATATTGTTTTAAGTGGTGAGGATCTCTATCCTTATTCTCTTTTTATGAATCTTAAATATTTTGAATTGCATAATACTTTTTGTCTATTAACACTTGGTTAGTTTGGATATGATCATGAAAAGTATGCTTGATTATGATAAAAAAAATGTTTAAACATTATTGTTATATGCTTTTTATTATGTAAGGGAAGCTTGACAATTTTAATTCTTCCATGATATGTGCTTGAGTTATAACCTCCTCGTTGTTTGGAATTTATGCTAATCATATTCCTTCATAGATGAAACTTATGCATACATAAAAATATTTGAAATGATTTCTCTTTGATCTTTTTCAAAATATGTTTGAGAACAAATTGTATAATCTTTTATTTTTTGGATATGTTATTTTCAAATGAACATGATTTGAAAGATTTTGTTTTTAATGAAGTGTTTTGAAAGAAGGAGAAACTCATTTTTTTTTCTTGGAGTGAGAAAGGTTTATATTTGTCATGTTTTAAAATATAATTTTTTTAACATTGGTAAGTATATATGTCTTAATCACTCATGTTCTTCATATTTTCAATCCATTTTGTATTTTTTGAAAATGGGAGCATGTTCTTGAAAATTATGAGAAAATCAATGTTTCATTTAAAGGAGCTTAGGTAAAATTGATATATCTTATACAAGTTTAATATGATTGCAATGACAATGCTTGATGTTAAAATGTTACATCTTATACAAGTTTAATATCCATGCTATGTTTGATCAATATATATGATGTGTCAATTATGCATCTTCTTGGACTAACTTCTGATATTTTATATACATGAATCATGCATATCAATATGCACAAATAATGCATGCATTGGACAAATCAAATAACTTGCAAAGATTATATATATCATATAGGAAAATCTAAGAAGAAGAAGAAGAGTTGGTATTGAAGCAAATCAATTGAAGATATTATCATACTCAACTCAAGAAGAAATTGAAGAAAGAATATGTGATCTAAGTATCAAAGAATTAAAAGGTTTAAGTTTCAAAGTTTGGAAACATCAAGGAAAGTTTAAGGACTTCATTAGCATAGTTTTTCATTTTATGCTTAAACTTTCTTATAAAATAAAATTTTTTATGATAAAAAACTTGAACATATTTTTAAATTTTAGCTTGATTAAAATATTTTAAAAAGATAACCTACATTCATATTTTCACAAAATAGCCTTGGGACATTTAAAAAATAAAAGAGATATGAGTTTCTAGTCTTTTCAATTTTAGTCATTCTTTTTATTATATTTCACAAAATATAAATACTTTAATTGTAAACCTTTTTTTTTCATATGAAAGTAAACTTAAACTTCCTATAAATAAGTTATTTGCTTAAAATGATTAAGATATAACAGAGTTATAAATTTTATAAATTGAGTCTTAAATATAAATTTTTACAATCTAATCTTTCTAATCTTTATTTATTATTTTAATGGTATCTTAAAAACTAAAAAATATATAAGCCTGAAATTAATTTCATTTAAAACTATACTAAAATTCCTTTCTAAGTATTGGTTATTTATTTAAAATAGATTTAAAATGAAAAAAAATATAACATTTTAAGGTTAAGTTTACAATCCTATCTTTGGAAACCACCTTGTGAAATGCTTCTTCCTTCCAAAGAACTACTAGAAAACTAGGTTTGCTTTATAAAGTGATTCTTTCTATTTTTGTGCATGAATAATAATTATAAATGACTAATTTTCATTTTCAAGTATTAAAAATGGCTATAATAGCCCTTGTGCTTCTTACATAAGCTATGAATCATCAAATACAACATATAGAAAGCTTGAATTTATCTTTTAACATCATTTTACTATTTCTTTCATTTAAATCATGATTTAAACTCTTTATTATGAATTTCTTCTATTCTATTAGTTTTATTTATTTTATCTAGTCTATAAGAGAAATTATATAAGTTATTTTTCATCTTAAATTAATGCAAAAAGTGAGATTTCCTTTAGAAGATCTTAGAAAGTTTGAGATATCCCTTTCAAAGAGAGAATTTGATCAAGGAAGAATAAAAGCTTTATAAAAGACTTTTTAAAGTGCTTGATTCAAATTTGAAAGGATAATAGATTAAAATATAAGTTTAGAGAATAGTTTTACACCTTGTAGAGAGTATTTAAGATAGAACTATTATAAATTCTTATATTTGATCTTTCTACTTGTACTCTTTTTATGATTAAGTGTTCTTTATTTTGTTTATGAAATTTGTTAAATATATTATGTTATAATACATATCTTAATGCTTGAGTGATTAAATTCTTAAAAGAGATATATATTTATATATGAGCTTCTTAATAACTTGTTTATGCATAGTTAAATAAGTTAATTTACATAAGTTTATTAAATTGATATATCTTGAGTGCAAATATTTTCATAAAACTTTCTTGAGTTTGCTTGAATTGAAATTATTTTCATGACTTTCTAAAATCAATAACTATTCAAAGATGATTTTGAAAATGATAAAATTTTTAAAAGCATTCATTTCACCTATTTAAGTATAGGTTGCCTTGGCTTATAGGAGGTGCTTTATAGCTTCTATAGCTTCATTGACGAGGATGAACTAGTTATGGCAAATGAAAGCTTAACAACCTTGCACCCCTCTAATCGTGTACTATAAATATGACCCTTTTTGTACTAGGTGCTAGTTACTTCCATCCATGATAAGGTCTCATCAACCTATATGGAACTACTCTCATTATTCTTAGTTAATACTTGAAAATAGTACTCCTCTAATATCCTAGATATTTACTTTACAAAATTAAAATTTAAAGTTAAACACTTTTGATAAACTACATAGAATATAATGAATATCAAAAGAAGTAATCAAATCTTACCTAAGCCTTTTGTAATGTTTAGTTTACAAATTCCTCAATATCCTCTTTATACATATAAGTGTGAGTATGTAGGAAGACCTTCGAATTAATAGGCATCCGAGTGAGACTAGCCACTTAAAAATTTATGTATAGAATAAAAGTAAGTTGTAGAATGTAACAATGTTAAGTTAGTGTGGTACGCATATATAAATATATATTAAAAGTAAATGAGGTTAATGTCTCACCATTTTCCTCTTATAGTTAGACATAGAGATAAAATTATTAGTGTGCAGCCTCCTTCCAATAGTAAATACTTTTTTTTATTAATATATTACTTTTCTTGGAGTTAGTAACTTTAGCCTACTTCTTCTTACATTCATTAAAATTATGGTGAGGTATTCACTTAAGCTTATTTAGTGTGCCTTTCTTTCTCTAATCCATTATGCTTCTACAATTTATTGTAGCTTTATAAGTGAAAATTTTCTTTATCAAGTATATAAGCTTAGACTTCCACTTGCATGTGGCTTACAAACATTGAACAATTAAAGTTAAACAAGTATAAATTGCTAAATTAAAGTATAAATACAAAGTTGACAATTACTAAACCTATATTTTCCTACCAATTACTAAACAAGTGGTTTTTAAGCCTTAGAAGATGTTGTTTTAGTTGAAAGCTTGCTTCATAAAGCTAGTTTGCATCGCCTTTGTTATGTCCTTAATGGGACCATGTGTAAAATAAGCAATTAACTTGCAATCAATTATATTAGTGATATATATAGTGATTGCAAAAAAATATTAAAATTGAATGTTGAAATAATACTTATGAGTGTCATACCCTTAGAATTTCATAAATTTTATTTTAATTTTATTAGCTTATTTTGAAATCTAGGAATACGGGGAGAGAAAGGTAAGAAATTGCTAAAGTAGATAACATGAAATGTATTTGAAATAATTATGTTAAGAAGCCTTAACAAAGGAAATTTATTAATTTCATGGATTATAATCCACAGATTGTAAGGTAAAATAAGTGGAATTTGTGAAAAATTATTGTTTAGAGGGAATTAGAAAAATAAAAAAATAAATTGATAAAAAAGAGTTATGAAATTTACTTAAATAAGTTATCTTGAAAAGGTTGTTGCCTTTTTATTCTAATTCACCTAAAACTCTTCTCATTTTCCTTTATTTTCTCCCATTTATCCTCTATTTCTAAAAAGCATCAAGGAGTTCTTTCTCCTTTTTCATCTCTTCCTATAAGATTTAGATCATTATCACTTTTTAGCCATCAAAGGATTTAGGCATGTTAATTTCCTTTGTATCTCCTCCTTTTTAATTTGATTAAATCCAAATTTCTTTAAAAAAAACCTTAAATTTGGATTTGAAAGAAGTTTGTACCTTAACTTAAGTTCCTCCATTTTGATAAAGAATAAGCTTATCTTTTAATGTAATCATGCACCAACCATAGTCTTTAAGATAATATGAGTAGAATTCTACCTTATAATCTTAATGTAAATTTATCATTTTGCTTAAAATTTCCTTTTTTCAAGATTTTAGAAGAAATTACATGATTTTGAGCATGAAATTAATACTTTAAATGATGAGTTTTATTAGTTTTGAATGACTATTACAAGTTTTGATGATTTATAAAAGAGATTTCATAAAGAGAATAAGAATTGAAGGTTGCAAGTGGTGAGTGAATGATGATTTTATTATGATAATTAACTATGTTTAGTAAAATTGCTTTCTGGATTGATATAGTTAACTATGTCTGTTAAAATAGCCTTTTAGACAAATATAGTCAACTAATTTGACAGAGTTGTACTTATGACTTTCATGGTTAACTATATAGTTCATTATAGCTATTAGGATTTATCTATGAACATTTATAATTAACTATATACTATTGCTTTATTTCTCTATGTACTTGTATTATTATTGAAATTTGATGGTAACTTACCTTCATGTAAGTGTAAAACAAGGATGGATGGTCTTAACATGAATATTTAAGTACAAAATATGTGTATGATCATGCATATAGCTATATAAGGAAGAAAATTAAATTTAGTATGACTTTAGAATGCTAAGTAAAACCTAAATGTCAAAATTTAATTTCATATTTGAGTTAATAAGTTACCTACAACTTTCTATATATAGGTATGTTATGTGAATATTAGTGTTATGGAGGTGGAATTAAAGTGTTTAATGAGATACTATTGCTATTATGTTTCCATTACTCATATATCTATATATGAATGTTATTATTATTGTGTGTATTATGATAATGGTGATTGCTTCTTAGAATATATGTACATATTATATAAGATTTAAATTATATCCTAGTTGTATTCCAATTAAGGTATTGTTTATTTATATAAATATGGATGTTGTTATGGTACTATGAGTGAAATACTAATAGTGGCACTTAATTATACTTAATGCATTGTCATGAATGATTTGTGATGATGGTGGGGTGATGATACTATTTTTGTGGTTTCTTGCATCGAATCCATATGTTCGTTTATTAGAAGATAAGGTTCATTCAAGAAGAACAATATTGAAATTATAAAGGATAAGATTGAAGGAAGTCATAAAGAGATTTACATATTTTCTTCTTTCATCATTTGTTATGGAATGATTTTGAAATGTTATGATTAAATTGTAGAATTATAAGAATGAAATAAGTTAGGCTACAGTTTAACCTCTCATATGAATGAGAAATGCTGAAAAAGGTAATATAACTCTTATTAGATTTCAATATACTACATGTCTATATATGTTATTTGGTAGACAAATCATTCTCCTAGCTTACTTTCATCTTTTCCCTAGAGATAGTGAAAGGCATACCAATTCACATATAAAACCTAGATACCTAGATATTCTTTTATAGGACTTGATTGTAAGTTTTACTTCATAATATATTTAAGATTCAATTTATTTCCATTACTTTTTGTTTACTCATTAAGTTCAAAGAAACTCACACCTTATTCTTTTCTTTTCTTTGGGGATCTTCTCTTTTTAGGTACCTAGCTATTGTCAAATGGGTTGTAAGTGAGCTTGCTCAAGAATTTTGACACCAATAAAAGCATGAGAATAGTTGGAATAGTCTTTTATGATAATTATTGATTCATTTCACATTTGGTTTTGTAAACTATATACAATTCTAAAAGCAAGACATGATTACATATGAAAAGCTATATTAAATATGTTTTAGGAAAACCTAGTAAGTTATCACTCATAGCAACTTTTTATGATGGTCGCGTGTCTTAAGGATTAGTTATGACAATAAGTTACCCTTTAGATGTACCTAAACTTTATTATCATTTGGATCATTACCTTAGGGAAAAATTAATAGTCACCCTAGATGAGTAGCCAAGATAGGAGCACTTTGTTAGATGGGTTGCTCTTGGCCAAGCTTCTAAATGGGTTACAACTCTGGAATAAGGTTATGAGGCATAAGATTCTAGCCTAAGTAATTAGTGGGGTTGCGATTATGAATTAATATGTGGTTTTGAAGCAATAAGGGTGTTGGATGACGTTACAATTGGTATGGCATTCTGACTTGCAGAAGATGATGATGCCATCCTACCACCACAACAGATAATTGTGTGGCCATTCTTTGCAAAAGTATCTCTACCACCACAAAATGAAGATATATTACTCTAGAACAAATAAAAACAAAAGTTAAAATAATAATGGAAATAAAGTTAAATAAAAAGTTACAATTGTCATCCTTAAAGACTAGCAGTTTTATATTTAAATAATCAAAACATCTTTAAAACTTTTAATAATCCTTAAAAAGTAAGATTTTCATAAATGAATCATTTCACTAATTAAATCTTTACAAAATTAATTAAATTAATTTATTAAAACAAGCCCTAAACTAACAATGAAAACATTTAAATCATCAAAACACTCTAATCTAATCAAATTAATCATCAAAACCCCTTAATAATCCCTAAAAAACTAGCATTTTCACAAATTAATTATTTCACTAATTAAATTTTAACAAAATTAATTAAATTAATTCATCAAAACAAACTTTAAACAAATAACGGAAACATTTAAATCATCAAAACACCTAATCTAATCGATTTAATTATCAAAACCCCCTAACAATTCTTAAATTCATAAACTAATTTTTTTTCTATTTTATGAAAGCTTACTAATTAAATGGAGAAATTCAATAGGAGGTTGTGATGGTGGTGACATGATGGCAAGGAGGAAAAGGATCGATGGGAAAAGAAAGAAAGGAAAAAGAAGATGTAAGGGTTATTGCCTACTATGCAACCTAGATATATTTTCAAGATATGATGGATAAATTGATCATTAAGTCCTTTTAGTGAAATGGTGTATTCCATCTAGCAATGGATATTGAAAATTCCATTAGTAATATATGAAAAATATTTCATCATTGTACTAATTTTCTTTTTTAAATTTTGGATAAAAAGTCTATCATTAATACCTATCATAAAATATTGATGAAAGATTAGCGACAGAAACATTTATTACTAATTTTGTTGCTAAAATCATAATTCATTACCAATTATTTTTGAAAGTTCTAGGACCATTTAGCATGGGTTTTTCATTCCTATTTTTCTTTTGTTAAAAATTCATTGCTTAATAGAAAATTTCCTTTAATTAAATGTCATATAAATAATTCTTTTAAAAAACTTAATAGCTTTAAATTATGGGGTAATATTGTACATTTTTAGTAAAATAGATAATAAATTAATTTTAAATGAAATTTAAAAGATAGGATTAAAATTTAAAATTTTAGTAAAAATTATGAAATTAAGTACTCCTTCTATTTTTTTATTTGTCATTTTGAAGAAAATTTTTTGTTTTCTTTTATTTATCACTTTAGAAATCTAATGAATCATTAATTACTTTTTTCTCAATTCTATCTTTTTTTCTCTCCACAACTTATTCTCAACAAATTAATTACTTCTAATAGAATTCTCCACTTTCAAATCTTCATAAATATCCATCCATTTATTTTCCACCAGTAATTAAAGTTATTGGCTTTATAGTGATGCAATCACCAATTGAAAATTTATTATCTAAATAATAAAAGACTTTTAAAAGTAAAATGTTTTCAAATATACCAAAATTACACATTAAATTCTTCCTTTTCAGAAATACTCTAAAAAGAAGAAAGAGAAGCAAAAAAATGGAAACTTTCTTTGCTGTTTCTTCAAATTTCTCTTTCTATCTTCTTTCCCTTTACTTATGCTTTCCTTTCTATGTGTCTCAATTTTTATAGCTTTTTATTATTCCAACACTTGTTGAGAAGATTAACAAATAATCAGAAATTTGAATGACATTTGACATTAAGATAAAATATTGCATACAATAACCTTTTTTTACTTTTGAAAATTAATTGAAGACTTCATTTTTTTGCTTAAATTTTTCTCATTTTGCAAGTTAAACCTATTAGCAGCGCTTAAGAATTTTCCGATGAAACCTTAATTTTCCTTTTTGGAAATTTCTCCATGGCATTAAAATCCTTTTCCTATTTCCCACTAAATTCTTTGTTATTGAAAATTTTTCCATGGCATGAAAATTCTTTGTTATCTATATTCTAGCGATTGAGAGTCTTTTATAATGATGCAATGTTTTCAAATTCTCCTTTATTTCTAATGAAGAATTTATTGCCATTATATTACAAGAGTATTGTAGAGTCTCTTATATATAGTTTAAGCAAGTAGAAGATGGTTCTTCATATTTGGGAAAAATTAAAATGAAAGGAGGTTAAGATTCCATGAATATGGATTCTGAATCAAGTGTAGTGGTTTATGAAGAAAAGAAAATAATTGCATGAGATTTCAATTTGAATGTAATTGCAAATTGTGAGTTCGATTTGAATAAATTTTCAAATAAAGAAGAAGCAACTTTTGTAGAAGCAGAGTTTCAACAATTGGTTAGGATTATATTAAAAATTTATCTTCCTAGTTTTTATTTAAAATATTGTATAAAATTTTATCTTATTTTAAAATTTATCCTCCCATATTTTCTGATATTGAAGTTAGAGAGTAATGTATCCCCATAATAGTGTAAACTTCTATTTTAATTACTTTTATTTTAATTTTTTTTAAAGCTTGTAATTTTTTTTTGTATTCAATGGAATGATTCATAAATATTAAGGCTAGAAGGTTGTTTATAAGAAAGAAAATGAATGCTTGGAGTATCCATGCATTTGCTTAATAGTAGTAAGTTTCATAGTGAAAAAACTTGTAAAAAAAGATAGAAGGCATTTAAAGGACCACAACAATTTTCATTCATCCATGGTTCAACATGATCAGCTTGAATGGAAATCTCATCAATGATTTTATGGTATGTTTTTAGTAGCTGATATAGTTCCTTAAAATAGTCAGAGGATAGAATATTCACGCAAAAGATTTTTTCTAGCAAAGAATCAATTACTATTAAAATATTACTATTAGTTTTATCATACAAAAAGTAGAGATAGAACATTTAAGGTTAAAGTTATGAGTTTCAAATGATAAATAATATTAGTAACGATGTGATCATATCCCGATCACCATAGGTATATTAATAAGAAATGATATTTAGATAATTGAGAATTTCTTGTACTAATGTGGGCTCACATTTCATCCCAATAGGAACTTGGCCTTGCCTTTCTAACACTACTTTCCTAAGATGTGGGATTTTGTATTTATTGGAACTTTTGACTCTCATGTTTTCTATCATGCATAATTGTAGTGTTAAAAAAATGTGATTAGACTTCATTGTGGAAAAAGCTTCAAAAGACTTCACAACAACACTGACAAGGTTATCAATAGTTTTAGATGACTCCTTGTATTGTAATGATTGAATCGCACTAAAAAAACTAAGATCTAAGACATTTAAATTAGGTGAGTTTGCAGGTTAACACATTAAACGAATATCAAATCCATTTTATGTAGTTACTTGATAAAATTCATCATTGTTATAATCAATGTGAGCTCTTGCATTATCTTGTTGAATAAATATTAGATACTTTGAATCCTTTCTTAGCCATTTTGCCTTGATAGCAAGTGTGACTTTTCAATTAAAAATGATCTTATAACTTTTCTTTTTATTGAAGCTATTGCTTTTGTCTCTAGTATCCTTGTAGCTTTATTAATACTTATCCTTTTAGTTGGCTTTTGTATGACAAAAGGGAAGATGCTAATTTTTCCTAAAAAAGTTTCATTTTCTTGAGCATCAAATCTTGGATGAGCTATAGCAACTAAAAGTATGACTTTTCTAATACAATTCTTGCTTTTATAAGTGTATAGTGCATCTTCCTCATTTGATAGCAAATGATAATTTTTAGACTTTTTTTTTTGTCATGTAGAACCACTTCTCATCGATGTGAACAATGTTACGCTTACTTATAAAAATTGGATCATGTGGTATGCTACCATTTTCAAGCATTGATAAGTAAAATTGCAATCAAGATCCTCTATTTTCTTCTTTCAATGAAGGCTTTATAGCATTTGAATGATACCTTATAACTCCTGATCGTATGAATTTGAACAATCTAGCCATATTTGTATTCAAGGCACAAGCCAAAAATCGAAAAGTTATTTGTTGAGATAAAAAGATCTCACAAAATCGAGCAAAATCAATTTGAAATTTCTTGCATTCACAATTTATCTTTTTATGAGACACATCATTTGTGCCATTATCTTTCAATTATTTCCAAATACATGGAATAGTTCTCATGGAAATTGAAAATAATGAAGCCATCATTTTTGTCACCCCTTTTCCCAATTTTCCATTAACACTTTTTTGCAATAGAATTTGATATATGGCTTTATATTGGTCATTGTTCAAAGTTTTTAGTGGTCTACAGTGACTTTGTCCCTCAGCTACTATTACATTTATACTATCATCATTTACATATTCTTCTGTTTAAAGATGGAAATCATAAAATAAAATATAAATTAATATTATATAAGATAAAAGCATAACATATTTAAAATTAATAAAATAATATATATAATACCATTATTTAAGTCTGATTCTACTAATTCTATATTTGCATTGTCAGCAATTATGCTTAAATTTGGTTTTGGAATTTTCATATTTGCACCATCTTCATTATCAAAATTTCCTTCAATGTAATAATAAGAAAATCAAGTAACAAAGTATTTCCAAAATAAGCACATAAAAATTCAAATTCAATGACAAAGCTAATTAAAAAAAACATATCAATTTTTAACATTACAAAAAAATCAAATAACAATATTCCAAAATAAACACATAATAAATTCAAAATAAATGACAAAGCTTATCAAATCAGAGAGTGGATAAATATAAGGATTTGGTTCTAGGATTTCCATATTTACTCCATCTTCATTATTGAAATTTTGTTCAATATAATAATTAAAAAAATCAAGTAACAAAGTATTTCTAAAATAAGCACATAAAAAATTCAAATTCAATGATAAAGCTAATTAAATAAAACACATAAAATTTTAATATTATAAAAAAAATCAAATAACAATATTCCAAAATAAACATATAATCAAATCAGAGAATGAATAAATCTAAGGATAGATTCTCACACCAATTTTTGACTTTAGCTCCTTATTAATATTTATATCATCTTTCAGACCTACAAATGGCATTTTGTTTAAGTTAAATAGAAATTAGCTGGTTGATGATATTTCAATTATTGGAGAATTTGGATTGATATTAAGATCACACACACAATCTTCTTCTACATCAATGTGAATATCTGGCAGAAGAAAATGCATTTTCTTTGAAAGATCTTCTTTACCACTTTCATGATCTTCAATGTTTGAATTTATAGAATGAACAATATTTAAATCTATTTCAAGTAATGGTTGTGTTTGCCTTGAAGCCATATTTGGAGAAGTGTAAGTATTCTTTTATCACTTAACTAACATATATATATATATCAAATCCTAATCTCTAAAATAAATTTTTAATGGGAAACACAAATTTTTAAAGTTTTATATTGAATTTTTTGGTGAAAGATAATTTTTAGATTGATAAATATGGAGGGATTATTGTTTTTCAGAGGGGCATATTAATCCTGTTTGATGTTGAATGGTGATTTGAAGTCAGATTTCTTTTATGTCTCATTTATCAGAATAAACAATTCTACTAAACACCAATAAGAGAGAGAATAATTGAAGGAAGAAAATATAATAAGAAGAGAGATAAAGAATAATTTTAAAAAATTAAATTGAATTTTGATATAATTAAGACTATTTAATAAATTTTTTAATTTATATGATAAAACCTTAAATGATTGATAAAAAAACAGAAGAAGTAATTTTTTTATTTTTGCCTTTATATTTTAAAAACATGTGAACGGTATGACATTAACTTCCTAAGTAGACTCCTCACTCTAGATCGGATTGCTTACCGTCGCATGGACACTGATCAATAGCTACAAAGTCTGGATCTCAGCCCTGATTGCACAGATACCATAAACCTTATTTGTGTAGACATGTAACAACAACACCCCTCAACGGAATATCCATTCAGAGACACGTATCCGCTTATTATTCGCCTCGCCAATACAAGTAGTATGCCTTGTGTCACAAGCTGGTAGTTGTGACAGTTCGATAGGCAAACATGCTTGGATTAAGACGAGACTTTGATGAAAAAATCCAACATGATATGAGGGTCCTGTGGCTGAAATTTGAGATCAATCCAACTTGCGTATGATTTTTTTCGATTTTCCCAAATTTGATGGTATTTTAGTCATTTCGAAAGATTCGTGAATCCGGCGGGGTTCAACGAGACCATATTTGGAATCCTCGCATTTTTATCTTCGTGTAGGCTGGTTTTCGTGATGAATGGACACCCGGAGCATGGCGAAAAGGGCTTATGACAACTCGAAAAAAGTATGTCCTCTTCCCACGGGAAGGCTTTTGTTCAAAATGCTCTTTAAGGGGTGGAATGCTCCAACAGGCTTGCGGGGCACCTAGACACTGAGTTAGGGATGGAGTGTGTTGGCTTGTGGCCATCCCCCTGCACACTCAAACCTATGGAATGAGGCATAAACTAAGCGAACGAAATGTCCTTCTCCCTATTCATTTGTCCCTTACGGTCCGTAGTGCACGGAGGCTTCCTGTGTGGAAGGATCCTTCAGTCTGGCATGCTAGGGCGCTTCGGCGACATACGATATTCACGTGCGAACACGTCCCTATCTTTACCTAAGCGTGCCAAACGTGGATTTAAAGTTGGAAGGCTGGCATGTTGGCCAAGAGTGGCAAGCATGCGCCGCACGGTTTCGGCTGGAGAGCCGCCGGCCCATGATATTTGGTATCAGAACTCGGTTTGCGCCAGAGGGCCAAGATCGGGTAGGCACAATTGGTTTAAATACGGCTTGTCCCTTAATGTACGGTATATGTGAAGCTATCATTCTCTCAAACTCGGTGGTGTTGTTGCCAAAGACTTGACCAGAGGGTGCAAGAGATTGGATCGTCCCGAGAAGCCAGTGGGCCAGGGAATGGTACATACTAGTGATCGAGGATTTGTACGAAGGGCCCAAGCATTTGTGCTAAGTGGGCTACTTGCTTGTCGGTTGTGCGCGGGACATTGGTTATGCGCTCATTCATAGTAGTGGCATTAAGGGATGCAACCCTACCATCCGGTGGGAGAAGCCTAGGTCTTGTCAGAGGGCTTGACTGCTTAAGGGATCAGTGGAACCAGAGGGTGAAGCCATCGGTCATGCCAGAGGGCGTGACCACAGTTAGAGGGCATGAGCGAATCGTTCTAGAGGGAGTGGTCTAAAATCATGTCAAGGAGGTCCGGAGGGATCATTCGAGTGCTCAGTGGAGCATTTTAGCCAGAGGGCTTGGCAAATATTTAGAGGAATCAATGCCGTGCGAGTTAGAGTGGATGGTGCTCTATGCTCAACCCCCTTCTACGAGTTGAAGTGGGGGAGCCATCAGAGAATACGCTCAGAAAGTCGTCAGAGGATGCACGCCAAGGAGTGGTCGTGAGGACCGCGATGCTAGTCGGCATCAAACTCCGAAGGTAGGCTGTGATGGCCAGTGATATGCCAGAGGGCATTGATCCAGAGAGGATCAGAGGATCCGATCAGGTGTACAATTGGCATTGCCTAGTGTAATGAATCGATCGAAATGCAAATGAGTGGCGGGGAGCGAGGTTCGCCCTCTCTGCGTCGATCTAGCATAAGTCTTATCTTTTGTACGGGTGTATGGGACACTTAGTGCAAGATACCTGTTAGTAGGTGATTCAAAGCACTAGCAATTGTCATGAGCCATAGAGTTAGCACAAACTTAAGCCGTGGAGGTGGCGTATTGTGCAATCTACAAAGGCAGTGAGCACCAGTTGCAGAGGCAACTACCCGTCAAACAAGTTACGGAAGTAACGAGTTCGGGAGAGTTATGTGGGATAGCGACATTAGAGAGAGTGTCGGGACACTTGTAAGGTGACTACAGAGGTAGCCCTTCGAGTGACTTTGCGGAGGATGCATTTTGCTAAGTACCTATGTTATAGAGGTAACAAACAGCCCAACTCCGAGATAGGGGAAACATTTCATAGCGCTCAAAGAGATAGGCTTTGAGACGGTCGAGGGAGTAACTTAGCGGAGTAGGTTGAAGACTGGAGTTGTGTCAGATTGAGGCATCAATGAGGGCATTGACATTTGAAGTGGGGGAAAATGTCACAAGCTGGTAGTTGTGACAGTTTGATAGGCAAACGTGCTTGGATTAAGATGAGACTTGGTGAAAAAATCCAACATGTTATGAGGGTCCTGTGGCTGAAATTTGAGATCAATCTGGCTTGCGTATGATTTTTTTCCAATTTTTTCAAGTTTGGGGGTATTTTGATCATTTCGAAAAGTTCGTGAATCCGGCAGGGTTCAACGAGACCATATTTAGAATCCTCGCATTTTTATCTTCGTGTCGGCTAGTTTTCGTGATGAACGGACACTCGGAGCATGGCGAAAAGGGCTTATGACAACTCGAAAAAGTATATCATCTTCCCACGGGAGGGCTTTTGTTCAAAATGCTCTTTAAGGGGGTGAGTGCTCCAACGGGCCTACGGGGCGCCTGGACATTGAGCTAGGGACGGAGTGTGTTGGCTTGTGGCCATCCCCCTGCACACTCAAAGCTATGGAATGAGGCATAAACCAAGCGAACGGAGTGTCCCTCTCCCTATTCACTTGTCCCTTATGTTCCATAGTGCACGGAGGCTTCCTGTGTGGAAGGATCCTGCGGTCCGGTATGCGTGGGCGCTTCAGCGATATACGATATTCGTGTGCGGACACGTCCTTATCTTTACCCAAGCGTGCCAAACGTGGGTTTAAAGTTGAAAAGGTGGCATGTTGGCCAAGAGTGGCAAGTATGCGCCGTACGATTTCGGCTGGAGAGCCGCCAGCCCGTAACACTTGCCATGTATCTCGCCAACTGGGACCTGGTTCACCTAGTAATAGATTGAATTTAAAATATTTCAAATTTAAAAATTTTGAATTTTATGTTTAAAATATCATTATTAAAAAAATTTATCATATTATTTTCACTTTGAAAATATTTTGTATTTAAAAGAATGAAAATATTTAAATAAAAAATATAATAAGTAAATGCCTTCTTTAAATTTTATATTTTTTATATCCATTTTCATAATAATATCTAATAAATTTTTATTGAATTAAATATTGAAGTGCTTTTGGTAGTGCTCTCACATCCTGCGTAACAAACCCGCTGCATTACAGATAATCCGACTTGGGCACCTCCATCCAGGAAGCTTTAAATGATAAGAATAAATAAAAAATTGTGATCATAAGGTTCAAATTCCTCAAAACGGTCTGCTTTAGTAATTGCTAATGTAACGTGTGAGAGAGAGAGAGTTGGGGGTGGCGTCACAAGCCACTTGGGAAAAACCGAAACAGAATGGAAACTGCCTTTGTAAGTGGGAAAAACGAAACTGTCTTCATCGGTTTAAAAAGTACATTCTTATCATACGAAAATATTGACATGGTCTGACATACACGGTCCCCCCAACTTTCTCCTGGCATTGCTTACTTTGAAGTTTGAAATACTAACATTGCAATTTTGATTTTGATCCTCGTAGATTAAAAAATTTACTTGTTGGGGGTCAATTTTGTGATTTCCTAAGTCAATGTGACTAATATGTATTTAACTTTCAAAATAAAGAATTAATCGATTTATCCAAAAAGTAACCCTATACTAGATAACTATTAAAAGAAATTGCTTGATGTCAAGTGAGTCGAAGTTATTATACAAGGCGAAAGAAATTATTATAATTGTAGGACGTCCTTTATAATAATAATTTGAAAGTTATCTAATTTCGTATTAAATATCAGTTAATTTAATCACAAAGAATCTTCTAAGAAAATATTAAAATAATTTAGTTATAAATGCATAAATTATTAGTGTGGTTGATTTGTATTATGGAATATGTAATTCCTATTAAGACAAATTCAATTAACACTAATGCAGTTCAAGTATCATTTGCTATGTTTAATTATTTATATTTTAAGTCTTAGTTACCAATAATTTTAAAAAGTTAAGCGATTTATAAGGATCATGATTTATAAATATCATTATAAATTTTCAATGATGCTAATGTTCTTAATTTTAAAGTGAAATAATCTATTTTATTCTTAAATTCTAACTTTAAAAAGGTAACCGAAACATAATTTTTTTATACGCACCTCATGATACTCACTATAAGAATGTATGTTGTTTAGGACAACATTTCTTATAGATATTTTTGCCCTAAACTCCTAGCTAGAGGAGCTTATATAAGTTGTGGAAAATTACCTTTTAAGTAAGAAATATTTTTGCCCTAAACTCCTAGCTAGAGGAGCTTATATAAGTTGTGGAAAATTACCTTTTAAGTTATGGCATACTGCCTAAATTTGAAAGGGTGAAATTATGATTTTTTTAGTTTTGGAGTGACTGAAGCCACCTAAAGAATGCATAAAAAAGTTACTTTTGACATTCTAAAAGGTCGCAAAGATGAAAGTTGAATTTTGAGTTTTGGAGCAGCTCGAGCCGCCTCAAATAATTTTTTAATGCTCCAATTTGATGTGTGCTCTATTTAAAAGTAAAAGATGTCATTTCAATCGGTAATAGTCGCCCTAAATCACCAATTAAAATAAAAAATTCTAATATCCCTTTTCTTAATTCATTTTTACATTGTCTAACTTCTCATCTTCTTAATCATTTTTCACTATCCTAAATTCCTTCTATCGTTATTCGAGCAACTTTTTTACTAGCTTTTATCTGTTAGAGATAACATATATTCACTTGTTATTGCTAAGTTTATGTTTTTTTTTTCTAATTTTTGTTCATTAAATGATAGTTTATCATTGAATTTATTGTGTAAATTATTGAAAAGTTCTTATAATTGTTGAAAATAGAGTTTGATAATGTTTTACAATTATTATATTTTAATTTTTTATTCAAATTATTTCTTATTTTGAATAATATTATTGTAAAAATTTATGAATTTCTTTTATACAACAAATCTATGAGTTAAAAAAATTAATTCTTGAATTTGGAACTTAATATTAATTTTATGTAGGATTTATTTGATGAGAAATAGTTATAAATTAACATATGTATATAAATTAAATAAAAATAAAAATTATACATTAATCCTTAATAAATGCTTTTAAAGTAAGTTTTGATAAGCTTTTCATCTTTAATAGAGGAAAATTAATAAATGCAGTATTCTACATTGTCATGTTATTTAAAAAATTTAAATTTTGTCAATAAATAATTTAATTTTTTTATTTTTTTTAATGATATGAGAATAGGAAAAAAATTTAATTATTAATAATGTGATGAATTTTATCTTGATGTTGAATAAAAATATGAAAATAAAAAATTAAAATTTAATTTATTATTAAATTAAAAAAATTTACATTATCAATCAATAAGATAATATATCATTAAAAATGTAATATTAACTTAAAATTTTAATCTTTTTAATGATGTGATAATATATTATATATATTTATATTTTGCTTTGTGATTAGAATTTTTGAATGTGTAGACATTAGATTTAAATGTGTTATTCATTACATTAATTTGAATTTATGTGATATATTATAGGTTTTAATTTACTTAACAAATGAATATTTCAAAGCATAAAAAATAGATATACAATAGATTAGCTCCTTATAAAAGTGGATATACCAATGAACTTTTGTCAAGAATGGAGCATTTTATTGCACTTGTTAGCAAAAAATTTTTGCTAAAGAAGGTGTAATTATATGTCCTTGTTTAAAGTGTCAGAATAGAAAATATATGATTCTAGATGACGTGAGAATGCATCTTTATATAAAAGGATTTATGCCTGATATTAGTGTTAACATTGTCATGGTAAGGAATTGCTTTTATAATATAAAGATAATAATATAGAGACTTTTATGAATGAGAATAACCTTAATGAAGTTAACTATCTCGAGAATATGAATTTTGATACTGTTAGGCCTAGTTTTGAAAATTAATATAACTACGATATGGAAGACCCCCTAACCTTGATGCATAAAAGTTTTATAAGAGGTTAAATTCTGCTCAATGTCTATTATGAATGGATTGTAATAGCATACAGAGTTATTTGTTGCAGTAAGGATGATGAGTATCAAATTTAATTATAATATACCTTAAGATTATTTCAATGAAATGATGAAGTTGATGAAGGAAAGTAACCCAATTGAAAATCTAATACCAAAAAACCTATATCAAACCAAAAAGGTAGTTTTAATGATTGGTCTTAGACATAAAAAGATAGATTATTATGATAATGAGTGGATGTTGTATTACAAAGATAATAAAGATAAAAAAACATTATAAATTTTATGGGACATCTCAATACGTAGAACCATGAGCTAGAAAAGAAAGATATAAATAAGTGTATTTGAAGAGAATATATTTCTTGCCACTGATACCTAGGCTTCAAAGGTTATATATTTCTAAAAAATAAATTAAATGTATGAGGTAATATCATAAGAGTCGATGGGAAGAAGGTTTGCTTTGTCACCTATTTGATAGATAAGCATGAAAGCATTTTAACAAAATATACCTTGATTTTGCTCTTAAACCTCGAAATGTTTGGCTTAGTTTATATTCTAATAGGTTTAGTCCATTCACCTAATTTGCTATCTTATATTCATGTTGACCAGTTATTGTCAAAACCATATAATTTACCACTTGAAATGTCTATGACCCCACCTTATATGTTCTTAAACTTGATTATTCCAGAGCCATGTAATCCTAATATTAGAATAAATGTATATTTGCAATCATTAATTAATGAGTTACAAATTTTATAGGAAGATGGTATCTTTATATATGATGTTTCTTAAAAATAAAATTTCTTATTGAGGGTAGTATTGATATGGACTATCAATGATTTTCCTGCATATGGTATGTTATCTGATTAGTTCACTACTAAAAAATTAGCATGTCTCGTATGTATGGAAGATATAAGAGCATTTACATTGAAAAATAAAAGGAAACAATCTTAGTTTGATTGCCATAGATGCTTCTTAGAGAATAATCACGTATATAAGAGAAATAAGGATGCATTCATAAAAAATAGAGTTAAAAAATGTCCACTCCCTTATAGGTTAACAAGTGTTGAAGTTTGAGAAAGGATATAGATGATTCCAAAAGTCATGGATAGTTAGTATATTAAGTTTCCTGGATATGGCAAAGAGCACAAGTGGATAAAACAATACATATTTTAGGAATTACTATATTGGAAAACAAACTTATTTTGACATAATTTAGATATTATGCACATTAACAAAAATATTTTTAACAATATTTTCAACACCATTATAGACATTAAAGGTAAAAGCAAAGACAATGGAAAGACGAGGATAGATTTAAAGAAATATTATAGGTGAACAGACTTGGAAATAATGGTAAAATTTACAAACTAAAAATAATATTTACCTTTACTAAAGAGTAAAAGAAGATAATATATAAATAGATAAAAAGTTTAAGAATGTTAAATGATTATGTTGTTAAATTAGATAGGCATGTTGATATCTTCACAAGTAGATTGTTTGACATTAAGAGTCATGATTGTCATGTATTCATGGAATGTTATCTTCTTATAGCATTTAGTGACTTATTTAATCCTTTGTAGGGCCTAGTCATTGAACTACATTAATCTTTTAGGGACTATGCTCTATAACATTATGGGAGAGTAAGCTTATCCAAATGAAACATAACACCTTGTTAATCTTATGTAAATTAGAATGAATTTTTCCACTTAGATTCTTTGATTGCATGGAACACTTATTTATTCACTTACCATATGAGATAAGAATTAGTGGTCTTGTAGAATATAAGTGGATACATCCCTTTGAAATGTAATAAGTTATCCTAAGTAATTACTTCACTTTTCTTACAATAATGATATAAATGATCATCAAGGTCATTAATTAATACTTCATTGTAAGTTCCTTAATAAACTTAAGAAAAAGTTCAAAAATAAGGTACATATAGAAGGGAGTATATATGAAGAACTTCTCATTGAAGAAATAGTACAATTTTATTAATATTATTTTGCATCAAATGTCTTAACTCAAAGTACTTAACTAGGTTGAAACATGGAATGGTATGGAAAACTTAATGTGTCAACTCTATTAATTTTCAACTAACTTGGTTGACCATCTAGGAAGTATATTCATTGATTTTTTATAGACAATGAACTACTTCTGATTACATTATATGTTTTATTGAATTGTGATAAAGTTCAACTGCACTTAAAGTAAGTCTTCGAGTTGAAAGATCTAATAATTGCATCATATTAATTAGTTTAGTTATCTTTCTTATGGCAATTCATGCAATGATTGGCTTAGTTACCTTTCTTATAGCAATTCATGCAATGCCTTTATTAATCAAGTGCAACAAGTTTTTCCAGATATCACAGATCAAGATGTTTAAAAGATGATTAAAGATAAATTTACTATTTAGGTTCAAAATTATGTGTGTCACTATCTTTCTTGTGTTTTAGCTTAAGTTTCCTTCCTACCAATCTAATTGATAGTGTTTTACATTATATAAGTGCACAACTTTAATATTACAAAGTATAGTGCTCATTTGTGAGATCTTGCATGAGGCTTATTATGAGAAGTGAAAACATGGTCAATGCACTTAATGAATGGGTACAAATTCTCCACTGAGTTATAGAGCAAAAGGAAAAAAATTACCAATTATGGTATTTTTATGAAAGGTATTGGGAATGTAAGCTCTATTGAGAATGACTTTTATGGCATCCTTTATGAGATCATTCAGTTAAAGTATCTTGGTCAAAATGATAAGAAGTTATTTTTTTTGCTGCGATTAGTTTGATTTTATAATCAACCATGATACGAAAGTGCATCCACTATATGAGATAGTTAAGATAAAGCATACTAGCATATATGCTAAGTATGAGCCTTTCATTTTTACTTAACAAGCTATTTAAATTTATTATACACTATATCATATTAAAGGATAAATTAGATTGGTAAACTGTCATAAAGACAAAATCAAAAGGCTTAGTTGACCATAACCATTAATTAGATATTATGTACCAAGATGAAGAACTGTATTTTATGAACTAATTTGATAATGATAATCAAATTGGCACAATGCATGACATTGATGGATGGTTCGAGAAAATTGAGCTATATGTTGACCTTATAGGCCAAATTGTTGCTAATAAAGTAGAAAGTGGAGGTGATGAAGATGATTACTTTAGGAATGAAGATGAAAATAATGGCAATGATGATGAGTATACTAGTGATGATAAAGAAAAAAATGATCTCAATGATGATAAGGTTAATGATAGTGAGGGAGATTATAGAAGTGACTGATGGCATAATAGGTAAAATATACAAAGTATTTTACACATGATGGTTAACATACAAATTGCCTATGTGATGGTATCTACACTATATACATTCAAATGATTGTATAAAATGCTAAGCAAATTGAAAACTGGATGACTAGTGCATAGAACTCTTCTTATGTGTAAGGTTCCTTGTTTGAGTCTTACTTGAAAATTTTTTTGCCTACTTTTGAACCCCTATTTAATATCTCTATTTTCCTAAAATTTCCTATCAATCATCCGAAACTTCTACTCACAAATTTTCCTAAATTTTCCTTTACGCATAATTCAACCTAGTAAATCCACTTTCATGACTTCAATTAATCTCCATCTTATTCCCATTCACAAAACACTTTGTCTTCTTCTTACTTGCATAAGAGCATTATAAGGCATTGTCGAAGTTGAGACTAGCTAGCAACTGCCACTATTGAAGTCCAGACTTGCCAATAACTACCACTATCAAAGTCTAGACTAGCCAACGGTAGTCCAAAGATTATCTTCCTCATTATAAGTATTAATTTGTTATATGCGTACATATATCCTATGGTCCTACTAATCAATAAGTTGATCCAAACCCAATTTCTCCTCCTTATTTTTAAGTAAGTTTATTAAATGATGAAACATGGCTCTTTTCTTTTTAACATTGAAGCCAGCTTCAAAATATATAAGAGTAAGTTCTAAGAGATACAAGAAGACATGTTTATGATCTTGAGTCTAGTTTATTTTCATTATTTTAGCTTTCTCTTGAATCTTGAATGTGTTTGTTTTCATTGTTCAAGATTCCTTCTTTTTATGGGTTATTTTCCATAAATTTGGATTTTTTTCATTAAAAGATATAATTTTTCTTTATTTTTATTATTAATTTATCTATTTTTTCTTAAGTAATTTCTTCAAAGATGATAACTTTTATTTTTAAAAATTTTTTGGTGTGTTCATTATCACCATAATTTTTTAGATGATCTATGCCTTGTGTATTGAAAAAAATGAACTTCTTCATCTTTTTTTTTCATCTCATTGGTATCTCTTTGTTTAAAGTTGTTTTGCCTTCGATTTGAGTGTTTTTCCTTTTAAAAAGTTGAAAATTTCTATGAATTTCTTGTTAGTTATGCTTTTATTGTGACTAATTTGCATGAGTGCATGTTTTCATGGATTTTTTTAGGAGGAAATTCATATTCATATGATAACTATTGACACAGTTATAAAGATGAACCTCTATTAGCTTATTATCATCAAAACCAAATGAGAAGTTAAAAAGTATCATAAAGGTTGTTAGGATGAAACTGAGGTTGAAGTAGTTACACATAGTTATTATTTTGAACTAAATTATATAAATTCATGGACAAAATATTAATGGGTTTGCTGCTGTAGTTTACTAAAATTTCATGACATATCATTCATTTCGTGGTTAGAAAGTGTTGTTCCTCATTGTTTCTGCACTAAATTACAATCTTAATATGTTAGTTATTCTTTCCTTATCAGGTTGCATTTTTTAAGTTCTTAAAAATTATTCTTGGTTACTTTGCTTTTTATTTATTAATAATCTGTGTCTCTTATCATGAAGTTTCATTTAATCCATCCCCTTTAAAGGTAAGCTTTTATGAAATATGATTATAACTTAGTGCAAGATTTTTTATTCTATTATTTGATTTGATTAATTGATTCATTTATGTTAAGAGATATTTGCTAAATCTTTTTAGTAGCCTTTATTATACTTTTTTATTTGTTCACTTTATGATAGTTTAATTTTTATAATAATATTTTTTTAATTAATAGTCTAAGTGTCATAGTAAGACTTATCTAGTTAATAGTTTAAGTTTCATAATGATAATACTTTGAAGTATTGATCATTAAAAATCTATTCATTTGAATCTTCTAATTTTTTTATATTTTTTTTATAGTTTTGTTTACTTAGAAGACTACAATAGATAATTCTAACTCTATTCCTTCTTCTTAACAAAAAATGAACCTTGTTTAGAGTTTCAAATGACCAAATAATCTTTATATAAGATTATCATTTTATAAAAGAAATTTATATCTCTTATCATAGTTCTACTTAAGGATATATATTCCTATTTTACAAATGATAAGGAGATACCGTGAAGGTTGTCCTAAAATGAATCATTCACAGGGACAGGGAATAATAGAAAATAGGCCTTTACTATTTGTGCTAGAATTTAAAATATTTGGCTAGCTCCCTTAACCTCCACGTAGCCTGCCTCCTATGCCTCCATATGGCCAACCTCCAGTATATCAACTTGTCTAGCCTTTTGTACTACTACCTAGCTAACTTCCCCTGCCACCACCTCGCCAATCTTTTATGTTATCAAACTATCAATCTTATGGTAGTCAATTCACTTTTATGCTAATAATAGAATATTATGGCACATATCAATACTCGCCTTCTAATTATTACTAATCATCATAATATCCCAACATATAGCATTTATTGACATCTCGTTCAACCATAGTGTAGTTAACTTCATCTATACCTTGTCTAGCATTCATTAACCAAGCAAATACATACCAATAGATCAAAGCTAATTGATGCATGTAAGTATAACCAAATGTAACTTTAATACTAGTTAATTTTCAATATTTAATTAATCGTTATATTGGAATGAATATTTTATTATATGATTTGTTTTATGCATAGATTAAGTCTTTAACTCAATTTATCCATTAAATACATGCTATTATTGAAAGCAAATTTGAAGGAGCCTAGACGAAGTGATCAAAGATCAATAAAAATAAAAAGGAAATGTGGTAGGCAACGTTCAATATATGCATTCTCTTCAATGATATTATCTGCCAATGATTATAATTTTAACTTTCATTTGTCCATTTGAAAATTTTAATTTCCACCTATCCATCGCATACATGCATAATATGAAAACAATTATAAGTTTCCTTATTTTTAATCTTGAAGGGATGTCTATGTTGTAGTTTTATTATATATACATTGTTGAATTTTCAAAAATAAAGTTATTAGACCCATATGTGTTATGTTAAGAATTCTTAAATAAATATTTTAGTATGCATTTTAATGAAGGGCCAAACTATAATACCCTACTATTGTTTTAGGTTTAACTCACCCTATGTATAATTATTATGTGTTGAATATACAAAGTGGATTAGATCTGTAAGATTATCTTGAGCTGACTTGTTAATTATAATTATAATAGTACTTACACACAAATAGCCATTTATAACCGCTACCAAATGCTCCTTTTTCCTTATTGCATACTTTACTATAGTCAATATTGCTTACTAAGAGTATACATGGCCTATAAATTTTCCACATCTTGAATTTTTTACTTTGAGGTTATAAGTTCATTGTAGTGATAAATATCAAGTGCTCTGTTGTAATTTTAGTGAGTACTTTAGTAAAAAAATTCTTAAATTAAAAGTAATTCCACTCGAATAAGAGTTCATTTATGCTAGCTAAATAGTATATGAAGGAATGATGAGTTTTCAGGTAAAAGCAATGCATGTAGATGTATATGTGTCAGAGATGAATTGCATGTTAATTTTTATTAAATTGTTTTAATTCAAGCTATTTTCATAAATTTATATAATTTTGAGGAAAATTACATTTCATGTTTAATTTGTTAATAGGTTTAGAGTTTAGGGATACAAATTAAAAACACTTTGTAATAACAAATGTAACTTTGTTACTTAATTGTTTATTTGAAAGATTGTGCCATCAAATGATTAATTAATGATTGTTAAGTAGATTTTATTTTTAAGTTTCTTTACTTATATACATCATTAGTATTATTTTAATCTAATTTTTAAGTCAATTTAAAGTCGAATATTTCTTAGGGGTCATTTTCTAGAATTTTATAACTATATATGAATATTAAGATATAAATATATAAAAAGATATTGAAAACCTTGAAAGGTACAAGATAAAATAGAGAGATATCTAGACCAAGTAGGATGTAAATATAAAAATAATTTTATAAAATTTTAAATTATATATGCCATTTGTGCAACTGGTTAATTAATTTGATTATATATAACTATTCCTTTTATTATTTCAAAAACACTTTAAAAATATAATGAATGAAAAGGAAATGAATTGGTATAAAGTAATAACTAATTATTTTATTGTGTATCTCTATTTTTATTGAAGATTGAAAATACTTTGGTATAAAATCTTGATCTGGGACTGTTTAATTACCAAAACTATTGAAAATAACATTTCAATTCAAGTCAAATAATTTAATTTAATCAATTTTGTCCCACTAACTTCTTCAAAAAAACTAAAAGGTATATATAAATTGTAGGCCAAAACTAGTAAAATGATTATGCATAATTAATATTATTTAAAGCTTCTCAATTTAGTTCCATAATTGGTCTTATGCCCATCAATGTTATGGACTAATTCAAGGGTGAAATATTTACCGTTGTTAAATACGTGCTCAAGAAAACTTGTATAAATATGTATTTTTTAAGTTTGTTTATTAATTTTTGTATTTTTTAAATTTTATATTAAAATTTATAACTATAAAAATAAAAAAAAATAAAAAGTTTTTTTTATGTACGTGTTTGTATACTCGGTGCATATTAAATTTTCATGAATGCAAAGGTTTTTTTTTTACTAAGAAGAACTATAAAGTTTTTTTTTATAATTTTTATGATAATTGAGATAAGCATTTATTAAAATTTGTAAACCTTCTTAAATTTTTTTCCTTTATTCTAAAATGTGAAAGAATATAATATAGATTGCCCACAAGGATTTGGCTTATGTCATATTGTATATGTTAGCTATGTATTTGACCAGTGTTATCCATTTGCTTGTATGTGTATACATATATGGGTTTTCATAGTAAGATGTAGATTCATCACTGGCTACATTTTTTTACCGTTTTATGCAAATTTATTTGCATGCATGTTTGCTAATTGCAATGCTTGTTTTGCTTGGTGATGTTTATTTTTTATTTTCTCCTATATGTTATTCTATCTTGTTTCGTTTCTTGAGATAACCATATTAATGATGTATTATCAGCTTTATGTGCTTTATAGGAAAAGTTTAAGTAGGATGCTTAAAATAAAGCTATAATAAAAAAAATTCATGCACAAAGGGGCTACTTGCTTCAATGATATGATGAGAGATGTGAGAAAATCTCGCATAAAGCTGGATTAGATATTTGAGGTATCTTGGAAGATAATAATAGAGTATTAGGATAGTGAAAACTTTCTAAAAGAATCTATTTAAAATAAAACAAACTCAGTTAATGGCAGCGGGGTATCACTTCATACTGGAGGTTCAATTCTAATTACTGAACATGAAAGGCGATTGGTAAGATGATTACCACTTTTAAAGCATTCAATGTGTTGCTATTTGGAAGCTATTTGAAAGCATATTAATGTAAGTTGTTATCTAATAATGTTTTTGTATATAGGAAAAAGAGTTCGAGAGACTTCCTTCTTAACTTTAGTTATTTAGTAGTACTAACCAAAATAAAGATACTTCTTGAGTTGATGAAAGAAGCAAACAAATTTATGTTAAATATATTATATTCATTTGTTATTTAAATAATTGACATATAAAAGAGTATCTGACATTTCAAGTCATTTGTTGTAAAATGAAAATTTTCAAAAAAGAAAGATTGAATTCTAGTTTGTTGATCCACAAGTCAATCCAACATCCAAATTATCTAATTGGATAAACATTGTTAGAAGGAGTAACAGGGGCAAATATGGTCTTGAATCGCAAGTATATCATATTATACATGGTGAGAATAGTAGTAGGCCATGCTTAAGTTCGTAACTACCATGACAATAAGAAGTCAAAAATAGAGTTCAATAGAAAGTAGAAAATAAAGTTGTTGCACTTAAAATTGAAAGGCAAAGTTAATTAAGTTAATATGAGTTAGTTCTAAAGTCTCTATGTGATCATACTAGTTTGACATTACCTTTTCTAATCCCTTTACCACCTTTCCATGGTCCTACCAATCCTATGTAGCAACAAAGGGGAGAGTAATAGCATAGTGGTGAGCATTACCATGACATAGATGATGATTCAGAAGAAGACATTTATTAATTTTATTTTAATTACATCATTTTTGTATGAATACTTAATATCTAAATTTGATACTTACTTCATGTAGGATCTACTATTATCTAGATTTGAATGTTATTAGAATCATTAATGAAACTTGAATTTAGAATACTAGACATTCAACCAATTTTATCTAGGAATGACCTCTAAATTTCAAATTTATGAATTTTTCAATTTTTTTTGTAACATTATGAATTTCTTGCAAATCTCATGTAGTTAAAATCATGGAAAAACACTACAACAAAAAAGACTTTTAGCGGCGACATTTGTCGTCGTTAAAAGGTATTTGGTCGTCGTTAAAGAAAAAGTCGTCGCTAAAAATGTCGTCGGTGTAGGTCCGTCCTTGAAAAGGTCATTAGCGACGACAACAATTTGTCGTCGCTAAAAGTCCGACCTTTTGCGACGACAATGTCGTCGCAGAAAACAATTTTAAAATTCAAAAAATTTTGAAAATTGATTTTTAGCGGCGACATTGTCGTCGCTATAGGGAAAGAAGTCATCGCTGAAGATCGACTTTCAGCGACGACTTTGTCGTCGCTAAAAGATTTCCTTTCAGCGAAAGTAAAAAATATCAGCGAAAGTCTGATCTTTAGCGACGATATTTTACCCTATAGCGACGACAAGTGTCGCCGCTAAAGACTTTTTGAATTTTTTTTAAAAAATTTAAATTCAAATTATTGTATATTATAAATAATATATTATTTAAAATATTCTTTATTTTAATTAACTTGAATTGTTTAATATTTTTTTAAATTTAATTTAATATAAATTATACAATTATAATATATTAGTAATTTTATTAATAATGTCTAACAATTTGATTCAACATAAAAAATTAATACTCATAAAGCAATGGTAAAAATAATATGGACTTCTTAGTTGTAAATTATATTTATAAATTTTATGCTAAGTTAAATTTAAATAAATAAATTTAAAATTTACAACATACAAAATTAAATAATATGAAATTTCATATTGAATTAAACATACTATCAATTCTATTAATTTATTACAAATTATTTGAGTAAATTAAATATATTATTACACAAAAAAATATTATAACTTTTATTCACGTACCTCAATGGTAAAAATCTACTGATTAACTCTGAATACTCTCCACGAACTAAGCTAAGTGCTAATAATAACTAACAAATTAAAAGATGCAACATACAAAATTAATACATATCAACATATATAAAAAAAATAAATATATTAAAATAAAAAAATTTAAAAGAAAGAGAAAGTTCAGAAACTTACCTTAATTCCAAAAATTTTAAACACGCAAATGAGGAGGGAGGAGGCGCCGCGAATAAATAGCCAAAACTTTCACCGACGACTAAAAAATTTCGGTTGTCGCTGAAGCCTTCAGCGACGACCGAGGGACTTTCAGCGACGACATTGTCGTCGCTAAAGACTTATCTCAAAATAGGTTCTAATAAATTTTTGGCGGCATAATTTGGCCTTGGGCGGCAAAATTTGGCCTTCAGCGGCAAAATTTGGCCTTCAGCGGCGACAATTGTCGTCGTTGAAGATTCAAGACTTTCAGCGACGATAGTGTCGTCGCTGAAGGGTGGAGTGTCATCGCTGAAAGTCTTGGCCTTCAGCGGCGACAATTGTCGTCGCTGAAGATTCAAGACTTTCAGCGACGACACTAACCCTTCAGCGACGACAGTGTCGTCGCTGAAAGTCTTGAATCTTCAGCGACGACAATTGTCGTCGCTGAAGGCCAAGACTTTCAGCGACGACATTATCGTCGCTGAAGGGTGGACCATCAGCGACGACACTCAACCCTTCAGCGACGACAGTGTCGTCGCTGAAAGTCTTGAATCTTCAGCGACGACAATTGTCGCCGCTGAAGGCCAAGACTTTCAGCGACGACACTATCGTCGCTGAAGGGTGGACCATCAGCGACGACACTGTCGTCGCTGAAAGTCTTGGCCTTCAGCGACGACAATTGTCGCCGCTGAAGGCCAAATTTTGCCGCCAAAAATTTTTTAGGCTTTTAGCGACGACTTTTGTCGTCGCTAAAAGCCTAATTCCTTCTCGCCCTTTGTGCGTCATTTTTACCGACGACAATGTCGCCGGAAATACCTTTAGCGACGACCGAAATTTTGTCGTCGCTAAAAATGTCGTCGCAGTTGCTTCTTTTTCTTGTAGTGAAATTTTCACCACACATTCACAATCATATTAGATTTTCTTTCGTTCAAAAAATTTTCCACAGATAAATTTTTAAAAATTATTTTATTTTTTGAAATTTTATATTTGTAGATAAAATTATCATGGGAAATTACCGTCGGAAATCCGTAGAAAATCATCACAGGAAATTATCATGGGAATGAGTTGCCCATGCCCCCAGTTTTCATGAATTGTTAATCCATTGCAAATTTATGGAAAAGGATCCTATCTATAGGAAGTCTGTGGGAAATCCATGGAAAATGTTGGCCCAAACGACATACATTATTGTGCTGACTATAATATACACAAATTGAATTTAAATTTAGCTTTTTAACAAATCTGCATTAGTTTTTCTTATGTATCTTTTTATAATTATTATCCTTCAATCTTAATGCAACACTTGGATGAGACAGTGATAGAACCTTCTCTACTATTTATTTGAGAGTTTTAATATGAAAAGGAGATTGGAAATTCATGATTAATCCTTTCAAATCTTCAACTTTTCTATTATTCACCATTTCGTATTCCTTCAATTTAGAATTATTTTAAAGATTTTTTAAACATTCAAAACAAAGGAAAGTGAAATCATACTTGCCCATTCTCCTATCTTCCCTTACTCTCAATCCTTCTCATTGTTTTCTTTGTTTTCTCCTTTGTTCCACTCCTTACTTTCAAAGATATCATAGAGAAATAAGTAATTTAAATAGTTTACAAGACAATACATATATATATATATATATATATATATATATATATATATATATATATATATATATATATATATATATATATATATATATATGTATGGAAAATACCACTTCAAACATCTCGAGTAGAGCCAGCGCCTTTCCAATTTCAGTGACCAAATCATATTCTAACTAAAAAAATGTATGAGATTTTAGCTTCAAAAATGAGAGAGACAAGAGAAACATATATATTATAAATCCATTTGCTATAATTTCCTCTTGGATGTCCTTTTTGCGCCTTAATATAGAAGTTAAGGTTCGCCCTTAATTCATAAATTAATATCTACCTCTTTTTATAATTGATGTAGAATAAGTTAACAATTTTTTCCTCATACATTAGAATATCAGTTTGAATTCTAACATTAACTGATTTTTTAAAATAAATTATTAGATAAAGATATTATAATTAGGTTCTAATCTTTTCTACCCTTACACATTACTTTTTGAGATAGAGATGTTGTGAAATTAAATTTTGATACTATTGTTAGTATTTTTAAAGACTCTTCCAATTATGAAAATTAATCTAAAAATTGAAGCATATCTAAGTTCTTCTACAAAAACAACTTAACACTTCCTGGGATCACTAGAGATTGAATACTAATTTGAGGAAATACTTTATAAATTGTATATGCGAAGCATATCAGTAAACTACTATCATGAGTCCAGTACTTATGACCATGATTAGTGGACCACCTTGTTCTTTGAACTAAACGACAAAAGGCTTTTAGTAGAAAAATTAGTTTTAGATTTCTAAAGTTACTTGCTGATTGAAAATTGTTATTGTTATTAATATGATAACCTTCATCATAAAGTTGAAAATTGTTATTTGTTGGTATTTTTTAATGATACAATGATATATAATGTTATTAAAAAAATTTCATTTTTAATATCTTGAAGTTCGTATGTATTAAATGATTTGTTATCTTGTATTATAAAAAATTATTTTACTAGGTTGTGACTAAACGAGAGAATATGATTGTGCCCTCTGATATTTTGCCATTACAAGCAATTCAATAATATACTTTGTCTGTTGGCCACTGCGGCGGCCCTCCGGGCAGATCCAAATTAAGTATTATTATCATTTGGCAATAAGAGTGGAGGTCATTTATTCTCAAATATTAAAATCTAGCTATTTATCACATAACAGAAACGTAAAGTTGAAGGCCGTGAGAATTCTGGAAAATACAAAATTTTATTGATCTTGACTATAAGCAGTGTCAAAGAATACAACATCCTCAATTCCAGGTGGAGGATGAGATTTGCGATACTTGTTAGGTGACATTTATTGTTGTAATTATAATTGTAGTAGTTTTATTGCAGTCTTTACATTCAAAATACTTGCGAAACCAAAAGAAAATTATGGTTAAAGTGTTTACAAATTAAATTTTTAATTTTCTTTCGGAAAGAGATATATATATAGTACATTTCAACAATATTTGCAACATACATTTTAACTTTTGCAATACTTAGAATTAAAAAAAATTGTTATTAAATTGTATGTTTTAATTAGTTCTTATGTTATGTTTACTGTTATAAATATGAGTATTATTCGTTTAATTAGGTATCAATTATAAAGATCAATAAAGACCGATAATTTCTCTAATATTAATATGTTCTTACCATTCAATTTTGCTTCTGTTTGCTACCATTTTTTAAGAGTTAATAGTTAGCATTGTGGTATAACAAAATATCTGCATCAGACCCAACAAAACCAGTATTAAAGCAAGGAAAATATTGTAGCAAGAAAAATATTGTACATGCTCAAAATAAAATTTGAAATTCAATTTTGAATTATTTATATTTATTAAATTACACTTTACAAATTTATTTTACCATCCTATATTTAATAAAAACTCTTAATTTTTATTTTAAATTCAATTTCGAATCCTTTAATATTCATAACATTCTTGTAAAGTCATACTCATCTTTATGCTATCAATGGCAAGAAAGACCGATAAGCAAGCAGTGGGGGTCGAGCACCATCACCGAAATGTAACACCACTCAAAAAAGAGGTAAGACCTCGGGTGGTCCACTACGTACCATTATTACTAATAATATAAGAATTATAGAATACTACAGCATAGAATATACAGAATATATGTTATATAATATAATTCTTATACTATATCGAGTTTGGTATGTAATTGTATATCATACATAATTATATCATATATATTTTTTATTTTACAATAGAAGATGATATATATAATATTAAAATTTTAATTTAAATAAAATTATTTTTATATGATGACAATTATAATGAAGGAAAATATATTAATTGAAAATAACAATAATAGGTAATAAAGAAGATAGAGATGAAGTTGCTATAGGTAAGGAAATAATGATAATGGGAAATGACAATGGTACAAAATGATAATGAAAGTGTTGCGATGGTAATAAAAATTGTCAACAATGTTAGAAGTGATTATCAACATAAATTACACAAGAATGAATGTTGTTGTTGACATTGCTACTATTATCATATTTGTGCTAGCAAAAGCAAAAATTGTCGGTTTCACTTGCCCCTACTATATTGGCGGTAGTTATAGTAATGATCATCGTATCATTATTGACAATTAGTTGTGATATTTATCAGTGGCAACGATAGTAGCAATAGTAGTAGTTATGAACCACTCATTGTTGGCACATCGATAAAAATGATAATAGTAGATGTTTATAGCAACCAACAAATGATGGTTATAATAATAGTACTAATGACTGATCATAAAAGTAATAGTAATAGATACTAATGAAAATAATGAAATTAGTATAGTAAAAATATTTTTTTTTGTTCTTTTTGTTCTTTTTTTCAACATAAATTTTCCCCAAGGGAACAACTTTGGGGATGGCTCAAAGATGTGAGGAACTCGGTGAATATCCCATAGCTTGTAATGGGGGACTTCAATGAGGTGTCGTATCCATTTGAGTCGTCTGGAAATAGTTTCAACCAATCCAGAGCTACCAAATTTGCCGATGTTTTAGACGTTTGCAAGTTTATGGATATTGAAAATGAATGCCCAAGATTTACATGGCATTGATCGGAAGATGGTGGAAATAAACTGCGTAAGAGATTGGACAGGGCCATAGCAGATATCGAGTGGTGACTTGCCTTTCCAGAGGATCGTATTCTTACAGCAACGACGGCTCATTCTGACGACAATCCTATCCTTTTGCTCTGTAATGGTTTTAAACCTCCTAAGCATATTCATCCATAACCTTAAAGATCCTATTCTTTTGCTTTGTAACGGTTTCATAACTCCTAAACATACTCGTCCATTCCGCTTTAAGGCTGCTTGGTGTGATGGTTCGTAAATCGTGGGTTGGTATTAACCAAAATGTGATTCGTGACCTTGATAATCTTCGTAAAAGTTCTATTATTTTTAATCTAGAAGTTTTTGCCAACATGCTCAGAAGAAAATGTGAATTATGGCCCGTCTAATGGCGTCCAAATGGCTCTGGAGAGTGGTTATTTCCCCGAGGCTAATTGACCTAGAATGGAACCTTCCATTAAAAAAAAATTAATTAGTAACAGAAAAGTCTGTTGATAAAAATTTTAACAATGGAATTATCAATGGATTCTATGACGTAAATAAATGGTGGATCAGTAATTCAGATAATGATGAAATTTTTACATCCATTGCAAATTTGTGAGTCAACAACAACCTAAAATGAATCACAAATAAAATTAGTAATATTTATGTTTGTTGCTAACTTGAAATTTACTGATAAATTTTGTCAAAAAATTAATCTTCTTTTTAATTTGACAAAGGATCTCTGAAATTTTGAAAAACTATTATTGTTATTATTTAAAAATTTGTCACTAATCTTAGAAATATTGATAATTTGATACTTCCTTTGAGGACAACTCATACAACAAATGCTCTTGCATAGATATAAGTCGGTTATAGCAATAATAAATTCAATTAATAAATTTTTAAAATTGAATTTTATAATATTGAATATCAATTATCTAGTTATATAATATAAAAATTATAATATAAAATAATGAATTTATATATAAATAAAAAAATTGAATCCCTTATTCTTACAAATGATTAAAATCTTAAACCTTATATCAACGGTTGTCATTATCCTCTTGATACTATTTAATGTGTTAATCTTCATGTTAATGTAACGGCTCATCATCAAAGACTAGTTCTTTGATAGTTAATTTTTAGAAACATCATGTTGAAGTATTGATCATGTGTTATTTGATCTAAACTTGTTGAACACTTAATAACTTACCACAAATAAAAATAGCATTAAGGTTGTATCATTTATATTGATGATGCAATATATATATATATATATATATATATATATATATATATATATATATATATATATATATATATATATATATATATATATATATATATATATATATTAGCTTCTCCCATAACCTTCAAGAGAGCAATCAATGTGCTGATGGATCAACTTTCTCAATTGATGTCTTCTCCGGCATGTCTTCTTCTAATAGGTTGTAGTCTTTGCTTTTTTTTGGCTTTTTGTACACACACACATAAAAAAAAAACAAAAAAAAATTCTCAATGATAATGGATCGTTGAAGATGTCCTTCCGGAAATGGGAGTAATTGTCATGAGTCAAAACTATGTCTTACATCGAATAAATCAGAAGTTGATGTTCTAATTAATATATATCACATTCCGCTCTTACTCTTAACAACTAGCTTTTTGAAACGGGGAAAAAACTAGCTTTTTGATATTATTTATTAAAAACACTTTTACAGAAATAAATATTCTCCGATTTCCATTTCTGTATATTTACAATAAAGTTATTATCCATTTTTGCAGTATTACAATCCATCTTTAGCCCTATAATCTATTTGATGGAATTTACACACAAATTTAGCTGTATAAATTATGTTCCACTGCAATATATAATGTGCAAATTATAAAAATAAATTGTTAGATGGCATGGTTATCTGAAATAATAATATTATAAGCATCGGAAATAAAATCTAAATTAAATATCAAATATAAATTAAATGTTGTCAATCAATACAACATGATTAAATAAATTTATAAAATTTAATTTAAAAAATTAAAAATTCGATCGTAAATATCACTTTTAGTACATTTAACATTCCTATATCTGAATTAGGCTATGAATATATCATCACGAAAAATTCTGACACTATCATTGTAAGTATACTAGAATGATTATCACCCTTCCATCAAACCCAACAATTCCAACACTATTCACGCACATTCTAAGCTGTACTTCAAACATAGTGGGTGCTATGAGAAGTCTTGCCCACCCAAGTTTATCCTCTTGAGATTTATTCATTGCGAATTAGTATCCTCTCCATTTTTCAGAAAATGATTGAAATGAACTTCAAGAAAATAAGTAGAGAATTTTGTTATTTAAATTTATAGGT
Source organism: Sindora glabra (assembly GCA_020226215.1). Classification (NCBI taxonomy): domain Eukaryota; kingdom Viridiplantae; phylum Streptophyta; class Magnoliopsida; order Fabales; family Fabaceae; genus Sindora; species Sindora glabra. The sequence continues at coordinate 67,272,654 of CM035233.1, forward strand.
CCTAATAAATAAAAAGTAATAGTTTCAAATTAAAAATTATATTTTTCCTCGTTAAAATTAATAAAAATTAATAGAAAGAAATGGATAGCAACCGGATCTAGTTATTGCACAGTCCACGGGAGACAACTCAAGTGATCTGTTTTGCTTTCAATATGTAATTAGCTGGCTGCATTATGCCTGTTATTCTTCTTATATTCACTTCTTTTCCTCTCTAGGTTTTCTTTGGTAGCCTTTCAGGCACTTGATCAAAAATTAAGTTTGATAAAAGTAGAAATGAGAACAAAAGGGTGGCTATAAGCCATGCCAACAGAATTTATTCTAACCCAAAAGCAAAGCTTTAAAAAAGAGTGAGATACCCTTTAAAGTTAAAAGAGGATGAAGCTTATCTATGAATACTTCATACATTTTCCTTTTCATATTCCTCAGGAGATTAGTTCATTGGCCAGCATTCAAAACTGCTAATACCAACTATTATAGTCGAGTCGCAGCGTCCTTATCAATGTAGTTTTTTAGATCTGGATTCTGCGACATTATTATATATGAAATGAAGGAAATTGTCACTAATATTTTTTTTTTCTGTGTTGTATCGTTAAACTATAACCTTAGACGTTAAATCATGGAATCCCAGTTGTGCATGACTTCAACATTACGTACCTTTCCGACGAGGGAAATTTTTTGCATTGCTGTTTTGATTGAAGATATTTTTTTTGTCAAAAAATCCCATTTATTTATGATTATATATAATTGAAAAAATTTATGATAATAGAAAATATTTTATTTATTCAATATTATATAAGAAAAGTGTGACAAAAAAAAAAACATTTGCTTTTTTAAAATGAAAGTTATTTTCTTTGATTATTACATTAATTTATTAATTACAAGACATAAAGGAAGTATAAAAGTCTTTTACTTTTACACAAACAAATAAAATTCTATTACAGAAATTTTGCGACAAAATAAATGAAATCAAAGAAGAGAACATATGTGTGTGGGGGGTGTGTTGTAAAATGTGGGACCCCAATTGAGTTTAATAGGTTAATAATTAGTTTTGATAATGATTAGACTTAATAAGATTATTTTTATGTGCAAAGATAAGATATTAATGTTTTAGAATTTCACTAAAATATTTACTGAAGGATAATAGTAAAATACCCCGCTGGTTGCTCTTTGCTCTGCTGTTAAAACCATCAAATTTGATTCCAACTGTACTTATAACTCATATGGAAAAGATTTGAAGTATAATATGTGGCTATTTTTGAAATATGCGAAAAACTAAAATTTCAAGCCATCAAAAGTCCGAAACTTTAAAATTGCCTTGGATGCTCTTTGCATCTGTCACATAGCTGTTTTGCATTTTGTAAATTTTCTAATTTTTTGTAAGTTGCTCTTTACTTCTGTTACCTCATGTTAACTTAGTTGAGAATTTTTAGTTCTGAAAACACTTGAAATGAGCAAATTAAAATTTACGTTAGAAAATGATATCTCACTGCAGAAATTTGAATTTTTTGAAAATAGTGAGCTAATTGTATTTTTGAAGTACATAATGAAAATGACTTTTCATGCCATAAAAAACAAAAGCATCTATTACAAATTCAACAACCACAGACTTGAAAGCAATTGAACAATAATATTTTAGAAACAGCAAGTAGTTAAAAAAAAATTAAAGGAAAGAGTAAGAACCTATGGTATGAAATTACTCTTTTAGATTGCACAAATTCCAGTAGCTAGTTTTTTCTAACCACTACAAATTGATGACCATACTTGCATTAATAATACAAAAAGGCGTTTCCTCTTTTCTCTTCTCTTCTCTAAGAAGGCTTTTCTTTAATATCTCTATTTTTCTTTGAGTCTTCTTCTTGAGCTTAAACATGTTAGTTTATATTATTAAAGTGTAATAATCTTATAATCTATTTTAGATAAATACTTCCTATATTTAAAAAGTTCATTAATTAGGATGGAGTGTAAACACTAAGTTGTAAAAACAAATCTTCAAATGGTTTGATGTAAGATTAGTAGTAGAAAAATGTAAAAAGCTTGCAAGAAGGTATAAAAAAGGTATTAGTGGATAATCCTCAAAGTTTAGTATTAGACTTAGGAGAATAGAGTAGATTTAAAAGAAAGTTTTTCCTTTACCTGTTGTTTGGATATATGAAAATAGTGAAAAGAAAATATGTGGAGAGAAAAAAGGCTGAAAATAAATTTTCTAGTATGTGAATGCTATAAAAATTAAAAATTAAAAAAATATATTGGAAAAGTTCCTCAAGAATTAACAAAAACTTTTTCCCATCAAATTAGTCCAAAAAAAAAGGATAGAAAACTTTGTAATTTTAAAATTACCCTTTTGTAAAGTTTATTAAACAACTTTATTAACTTGTGGTAGAAGCCATGCTATCATTTAACAAATTATTTGATTTTTTTAATTTTTCAAACAAATTAAATAAAAAAATTAATGGGTCACTATTATTAAAAATAATTTCTTTTTTTATGTTTTTAATAATAAAGGATGTGTTTGGATATGTTCTTCTTTTAGAAATTGTTTTTAAAAAATTATTTTTAAAATTTGTTTTCTAATTTAAAAAAATTAAGAATATAGGGTGGTTGGTATTGCAAATAAGAAAGGATTTTATTTAATTACAAAATTAACATAAAAAATAACAAAAAAGTAAGAAAATATTTAAAACTTACTTATGTTTTTAAGGTACATATTTGACATTACAACTACCAAAAAAATTATGAAAATAGTTTTCAAGTTAGAACTTTTATTTTTAAAAATATAAAATTATTTTTAAAAATAATAAACAGATATAGACCTAAAAGTTCTTGTTTGCGCTACTATTTTTATAATTTATTCTTAAAAAATTAAAACTTCAAATGTGTAACTTAAAAATAAAAAATAAAAAATAAAAAATAAAAATATTTTTTAAATATTTTATTAATTTATTTTTTTCTTGATGGCACTTTGTAATTATATTTTTTTTTATTTTTCTTGAATTCAAAAATAAATTTTGAACATAAATAAATAGTTTTTAAAAACCAACTTTTAATAATAGTTTTTAAAATAACGAAATAAAAATATATTCAAACACCTAATACTTTTATCATTTTCCTTCAACTATTTTCTATAAATCTAGATAATAAGTGGAGAATTGTTTTTTTCATATATTTTCTTTTTATCTATTTTTTCTATTTATTTTCTGTCCATATTTTTTCTCATAACACTCAAATAAAGGTTTAAACCATCGAACTCACTAAATATTATTATTATCATCTTTTTTCTTTACTCTTTTATTTTAAACAATTTATTGTTTATCCATAGTTATTATTTACCTAATTTTTCATATTTATTAATCGATTATTCTTTGCTGATTTAAAAAAAAAAAAAAACTGTTTTAAAGTCTAAAGTTTATCATTTCTTAAACATCTATTCACCCTCTCTCAATATACTTTGTCCTTATGATATGTGTGTTTATACAAAATGTGGTAGAATACAGAAAACTTTTTGCGTAGGTTGAAATGGCAGGGACAAAGGAAGACAACCAATTGATCAAAACGCTAGTTAATTAAAATCCTAAATATTATTATAAATCAATGTAATATGCAATTATAATATTGTTTACAATATCGCTATAATATTAATATTTGTAATTATAATTTTTTATAACTTTACTTTACAATTATTTACTTATTTTATTAATCAAAATATAACCGTAATTTATGATCATACTTCTAATCATGAATAAGGGCCTCACTTTTCCAATTATAAATTATCCTTAAATCTGAAGTTGCGTCGAGCATCATGATATTCCCTACAAGAAAGTAAAGTTGGCGACTTATAATTAATGGAGTATACTGTCTTTGAAAACTATGGACAGCTCTCATTCATTTTAGAAATTTGACAAGATAATAACAGATGTCCTAAAGGAAATGGGGGTGTGTCGTATTGGGAGAGGAAAGTGGTGCATCACCAGGAAAGTGCTCTAATTACATTTATGTTAAATAATTTGGAATAGATTACAATTACACTGATGCAGAGATATATTAATATATTATTAAATTTATTTTTATATCAAATTTATTTTTTAAAAATTAAATTTAATATATCATATCATATTATATCAATAATCAAATTTGATAATTTATTTATGTACCATTTCATTAATGATATACCATATTCATCTCCAAATAATTAATCACAAACTTGAATCCACTACAGCCACTACATGATGATTACTCCCATTTGTTTTTGTTTTTGTTTATTTACTTCTCACATATAATTAATCCGGCCTTCAAATATGTGCATCATTGAAGGCCCTGATTAAAAGTAGACTAGATTTCCGGTCCTTCATTCGTCAACCTAGCTAGCTAGCAGCTAAATGATAAGCCCAAACAGTATGTCACTTTCATCAAATTTATAAAATATCAATAGATATTATGGATAAATTGGTGTGTTTTTGTTCTTTTTAAACTCTTCAGTGTAGTGTTGGTAGAGTCGACCACCATATAGCTTAGTGGGAATGGTAAGTATCATGAATGAAAGGAACCAAAGAGATAAAAAGGTTCACGTCCTATTGCGGTTCTTTCTATCTGTGTTTGGAACTGTAATTAGGGATTCCTCGAAAGCTCCTAGCATTGCACCTAAAGCATTTGGGCACAGTATTGATGTTATATTTCCTTTATGTTTAGTCCATATTGGTAGGCTAATGCTTTCTCATAAAGACATGCACGATTAATTGTTTTCTGATAAAGACAAACACCCAATGAAATGATATTTATGTCAACTAAAAACATAATATCTTTAGTTTACATCTACAATTGCACATTTATACACTTTAAAATAAAACGTGTTTTAATTTATATAAATAAAGTTGATTTAATTTAAAGTATATTATACAATACAAGTGCAAAAAATAATATGCGAAAATTATATTTGCTTGTTTCATTTTAATTTATTAAACGTGCCACTTATATGCGATGGAAGGTAGGCTATGGTTAGAGCTACTGAAAGATTCCTTGCATTTCGATTATGATCCAGATCGCGTGAATTTTTCATAAACAAATCAGATCAAATGGATCAATAAAAATTATGAATTCTATTGGCAAAAATGATATAGTAATATCTAAAATTACATATATACAATATTCTCAAAAGAACACATTAAAAAAAATTTAATTAACACCGTAACATGCAGTAAAATTTCAAAAGATCATATGTCAAAACAAAATTAATAATATGCGATGTTTGCGTAATGGGTATTGGGCTCAAAGTTAAAGGGAGTTGATCTCGGAGTGTTTGATTGATCAATTATATCAAAATTAATGTAGTGTGCTAATTCTATCAGAAAATGAGAATTATAAAAAAGATTAAAAATAAAAAATGAATCCGTGAATTATTAGATGTGATTTGTGTGGATTGTAGAACTAATAAGATGGGATTGATTTGGATTTGCACTTAATTAAATAGATTCTAATTTTGAAAGTTTTAGTATGCAATTTCTTCTAACAAATGCAGATGCAAATCCATTTCAACAGCTTTTGATTATAGTTGCTTGTTCAGCGGTCAAAACAACATGTGTAGATAAATAGATGAAGATTACATGAGTTAATGATAGCCACCGTCAACTTAACTGATATTCTTGTCTGCCGAAAATGATGTCTACTCTTCACAGACATAATTGGAATAGTTAAGAGCACTAATTAGCTTTGGCTATGTTTCCATCGCTTCTATACACTGCGTCTTTCTCCCTTTCTAAGGGCTTGTCATGCCTCGTATTGCTAACGAGTCGGACCCAATGATAAGCCCTTTCCAACCAAAAAAGGCTTTTCCATGATTTAAATTGCGATTCATAACTAGAATATTATAGTTGCGAATTACATTGTATTTATAATTTTTTTATAATTTTATGGCACAATAATCATATTTTTTTTTTATAATTTTAATAATTGCAGCAAAATTACATACACAATTGTAACTGCAATTTAAATTTCTATTTACATCCTTTATAATCAACACTGACATTTCTTGCACTACTTCTCATTGATGGTTGTTTGTAACGTGCCAAGTTACTTATATAAAAAAAAATTTCAAAAATTCCTCATAAAATTATTTAATACCAATATATAATTTGAAAAAATTTTGGGGCCTTCCTCAGCCCTTATTAAGCTCTACCCGTTGGTTATTTATACACTTTTGATTTGCATATTGTATGATTTCAAATTACGATTAATAAATTTAATATTAAGTTTATTATTATTGTGAATTGTTGTACAGCGTACTTATAATTATAATTTTGAAATAATACAAACTAGAGATACATGTATTTCTGTTTCAAATTTTGTCAGAGACGAAGTGATAATGAATAAAAAATGCTGTATTAAACTTAAAACGAATGTGTTTCCTAATTGATTCACACGACAATGTGTTTATATTGTGGACACAAAGGACGAATCCACAGCAATCTGGACAGACGAAGCCAAGGTGAAGGCTAACGCTTTTATCAGGTGGTCCTTTTCAACCATTGTAAATGGCAATTGGAGCCAAAAATAAGATGTGAAAATTGATAATGTATAAAGATATATGAACTTTGATGTTTAAATATTGGAAGAAACTTTAATGCACTAGCATAATAATATACTAATAAATTTAAAAATTTAGATTTATTAATTTATGCTATACTACGTAATTAAATTGATAAAATTTAATGATTTTAAATTATTAATACACCATAAAATAGCATATCTTAATCTACGATTTAAATTTTTTGAGCAAGAGATTGCAGTTGATAATATCCTGTTTGCGTTGATTGCCACTACAGCACAAGAGATTACAATCTAGGTTATATTGGATGGCACTGCTTCTAAATCCTCCTATTCTCCGTCAACGCCAATATATTGGCTCTCACTGTGCTCCATTACATTTCTCCCTTATAATCGATTTTAAATTATAGATATAACTATATACACGGAAATTTAAGTGAGGTTTCATAAATATTTGTTGTGAAATTTTTAATTATAATTATATATATATTATTTTTTAACTCAATATTAGTAAATATACTTGCTAATTAATTATTCAATTAATATTGATAATAAATAATAATTATATAAAAATTAAATTATTTTAAAAATAATTATAATAAATTTACCTTTCTGCGCAATGTCCGTATGAATCGGTGTCGAGGAACATATTACTTGTACACTGCCACACAAACTATTATACACTATCGATATAAGTGTGAATTTTGTGCATGAAAAATAAATAAGAGAAAATTTAAAAAAATAAAATACTTTATTCACTTTTCAATAATTTTGTATTAAATTTTTATGATTAATTAATAATTATGTTTATTAAATTTTAATTATTAATATTAAATTGAAAAAGTAATATACATGTTAAATTATAATGGAAAGTTCATTTAAATTTTCTGTCTCCAACTATATACGTACGTGTGTACTGGCTAGGACTGAGATCATGAGTCAAGTATTTGACTGTCTGAGCTTTAAGTATATATATATATATATATACATATATATATATATATATATATATATATATATACATATATATATATATATGTATACATATATACATGTTAAATTATATATATATATGGTCAAAAATTGCGCGTTTGAATTTTATAGGATTTTCAATTCCTCTTTTTAAAACCCTAAATCATTTTCTCAAAAACACTTTGTCTTAAAAAAAATAAGGCAACAATCTCACAGGATTTTTTTTAAAGCAATTTAAAGTTTAAAACTCTACCTAATCAAGATAAACAATAACGAGATAATATATTTAATAGATTATCAATTTAAAGAGATAAAGGTAAGAGAGATTAAATGCTAGATTCATAGAGGTTTGTTCTTGAAGAAAATTGCTTTGAGGATTACATCAACTTTCAATCTCATGTTAGGAAATTACCATTGGTAACTTCTTTTATATGGCCTAAAATAATTAAAAAAATTAATTAAAATTTAAGTTAATCTCATCTATTAATTTTGATATTTAATAGACGCATCAGATTATAAATTGAAAATATACATATAATGGGTTCTCTCTTTACCCAAATGGATATGCAAATAATCATAAAAAAGTGTGTATATGAAAAGAAAGAGAAAAGGAAGAGAAACTTGTTGACAAAGATCAATCATGGCATCATCTTCCTCTAATTTAGCTTAGTAAAATTCATAAATTTCAACATTTAAAACAAGTATGACATTGAGATTTTATGTTTTTCTATCTCAAATTAATTTAACATGCGGAACCAAAGCGATCTTATTATGAAACTTATGATTTTCTATCAATGATTTTACAATTTATTGTTTCTGTCATGTGTGTATACGCAAATCATGCTTACGTTTCACAAAGCCAATTTCATATTGGAGATGGCAATTCTTTTTGTATTACATGAGGCAATATACGTGTCCAAAGAAGTCTGCAAAATTTGCCATTATATATTTATGCATCACACACAACCAACAAAAGCAATAATGTTTTAAAGGCAATTTGATATTTATATATATGTGGCAAATGGCCACAAATGGCCTTAAAGTTTTTAGAATTCACATTTCCTTTTCATCATACATGGAGGCTTAGCATCTCTTTTGAATATATAAATAGCAAAACAAAAAATCGTTTGCCATATATATATATATATATATATATATATATATTAAAAAGAATTTTATCTTTTTCCCATATATATAAAATAGAAAGAAAGATGGTTATTCTACCATAAACAAAACCAAAGAAAGTTTCTGGTTTTCGTGCATATGTAAATGATCATTTATGCAGTGTCTCCAACTCTCCATCATATACATATGTTTATTGTTTTCGATTTGCATTTTATGCCTTAAAATGAGAAGAATCTATGCGTAAAGAAGATGGAGAAAAATGGCAGATAACCATTCAGCCATAACCGGCCAATAATCACATAACAGGTACTGAAGGCGCGTCATTTCTAGAATTTTTTTTATGATTTAAATTGTAAAAAAAAATATTTTTAATTAATAATATTATATGCCTAAAATAAATTTTATTAAATTTTAATTTAGGTTTTATGTTCTATAATTAAAATTTTATGATACATTTATGAAATTGAAGTACATTAGTACATGCTTTTTCATATGCATTAAAATAAAAATTTTGTTATTTATGCATGATATTATGTTAAAAAGTTTTGTGTACACCAAAGTGGTCAAAATAAAATGTTTAAATATCATGCATAATATAGTTGTTTATCCATCATATATATGAAATGCCAATAAAGAAATGTGATGAATAAATGATTGTTCATTGATTGATGGAATTTATTATTTTCCCAAAGGAAAATTATCATTCTATGATTAATGAATATAATTGTAGAAATTAAATTTCTTATATTAAATATATTTTGTTCATCCAAAGGTGATATATGTGTTTAATTAAGTTTTTAATTTATTAATAATACTATAATTTGTGGCATTCATTTATCATAGTATGTTATAGTATTTTCCCAAAGGAGAACTGCAATATACTTGATATGTTTATCTGAATCTATAATGAAATAAATTTTGAGCAATTTATGATTTATTTTGCAGCTATTTCTCTTCATTTGCAAGCTTCTTCTATTACTATGTTTAATGGTTTGAATTTCTCTGAATGGACTGAGCAAGTCAATTTTTACTTAGGTATGTTGGATCTTGATTTGGCACTTGTGGAAGCAAAACCTACTGAAATCACTAATTCTAACACTGAAGAAGAGAAATCCAAATTCAAAGCATGGGAATGGTTTAACAGAATTAAGCTTGATGTTCATGTGAATGACCATTGTAAACAATATTAAGACCACCATTCCATAAATAGAAAGTGCTAAGAAATACCTTAGGTTTATAGAAGAACATTTTCATTTTACAGATAAGTCACTTACTAGTACTTTAATGGCATAACTCATGACCATGAAGTTTGATGAATCGAGGAGTATGTAGGAACATACCATTAAGATGACTAACATTGTAGCAAGACTAAAGACACTTAGTATAGCGGCGGATGACTCCTTCCTAGTTCAGTTTATTCTGAACCCATTGCCTTTTGAATATAGATCTTTCCAAATTAACTACAATACTATTAAAGATAAGTGGGACATAATGAATTGATTGGAAAGCTTATTCAGGAGGAGAACATACTTAAGAATTAGGGAAGTCACACTATCAACTTCACTATTCAAGGAGCTAGTAAAATACTAAAATCAAAATCCAAGAAATTTAAAAAGAAGAAAGGATTGGCAAAAGCTTCTCAGATTGGAAAGATAGAATAGAAAAATGATAGGTATCATTTTTGTAAGAAGGAAGGACACTATCAGAAAAATTGCCTTAAACACAAGGCTTAGTTTGGAAAAAAAAGGTACATTTGAAAATTATGTATGTACTTTCAAATTGAATTTGATTAATGTTCCTAATAATACTTAATGGCTTGATTCTGGTGCTACTACTCATGTATCTAATGTGATGCAGGGATTCCTTATGATCCAAACCATAAGCCAAAATAAGGATTATCTGTATATAGGAAATCATATGAAGACTAAAATTGAAGGTGTAGAAACTTATCATTTAGTCTTAAATACTAGTTATCATTTAGACCTATTTAAGACTTTTTATGTACCTTCAATTTCTAGAAACTTAGTTTTTCTTCCAAAGTTGGATATTTGTGGTTTTAATTTTACGTTTGGACATGATTGTTTCATTTTATATAAGAATTATAAACTTATTGGTTTTAGTATTCTAGTTGATGGTTTATATGAATTGAAACTCAATAATAAATTTATTAAATCTTTATTGACTGTGCATTATAATATTGGGATAAAGCACAGTATGCTTAATAAAAGTTCTGCTTACTTGTGGCATAAGTGTTTAGGGCACATTTCAAAGGAAGATTAGAAATATTAGTAAGGAATGAGATCCTTCAAAATTTAGATTTTACTGATCTTAGTTTATGTGTAGATTGCATTAAAAGAAAAGAAATTAAAAATAACAAAAGAACAAAGTCCATAAGAAGCACTCGGCTTCTTGAATTAATACACATTTATGTATATAGACCTTTTGATACTCCATCTTTTTTTATGGAGAAAAGTATTTTATCACATTTATCAATGACTTTTCACATTATGTATATATCTACTTACTTAAGGAAAAATCTCAAGCAGTTAATGCTTTCGAGATACATATTAATAAAGTTGCAAGGTAGTTAGATAAGAAAATAAAAGTTGTAAGATCAGATAGAGGTGGTGAATTTTATGAAGAATATAATGAAACAAGACAATGTCCAGGTCTATTTGCTAAACTTCTTAAAAGAGATGGCATTTGTGCACAATACATTATGCTATATACACTATAACAAAATAATGTAGCGAAAATGTGCAATCGAACTTTAGTGGATATGGTCAGGAGTATGATAAGTAATTCCTCTTTACCCAAATCTTTTGTGGATGTATGTATTAAAAACATCTATGTATTTCCTTAACAGGTTACCTAGTAAAGTTGTTCCTAAAAATCCTTTTAAATTATAAACAAATAGGAAACCTAGTTTAAGATATTTGCGTGTTTAGGGTTGCCTAGCAGAAGCAAGGGTATATAATCCACATGATAAAGCTTGGACAAGAATTATAGAAATTAGTAATGCAAAATTCCTTAAAAATGGTGAAGTTAATGGGAGTGAGGAACGATATAGCTTGGACATAAAGGAAATTAAGATAAATGCTTCTTTACTTGTAGTAAAGGAAGTTAAGATAAATATTCCTTTACCTATAAATGTTCCTTTATCCATAGTTATTCTAAATGTTACTCCAATTGTTGCAGATAACCCTAGTAACAATGAACAACATTATAATGAAGACATTTCCATTGAAGAAACTAACTCACAAATGTCTAAAGCAAATAAGTCACAAGAAATTCCTTTGAAAAGATCTCAAAGCATAAGAAAATGAACTATTCCAAGTGATTATAAAACTTATTTGCAAGAATTAGACATTAGAATTAATGCAGATCCAATTTCATTTCCAAAAGCCATATAAAGTATTGAGTTTAAGAAATTGATAGATGCCATGAAGGAAGAGTTAAAATCCATAGAAGAAAACAAAGTCTGGGACATTGTTGATTTGCCAGAAGGTGCAAAATAAGTTAAGTGTAAATAGGTTTTTAAAACCAAATATGACTCTCACGACAATATTGAATATATAAAGCCAGATTTATTGCTAAAGGATTTACACAAAGGGATGACATTAATTATAAAGAGACATTTTCACCTATTTTAAAAAAAGACTTATTACAGATTATTATGACATTAATGGCTCATTTCGACTTAGAGTTATACCAAATGGATATAAAAACCATCTTTCTGAATAGAAATCTTGAATAAGAAGTTTATATAGACTAACTAGGCTTTTAAATTGAAGGAAAATGTTATATGGTATGTAAACTTAAGAAAGCAATATACAGACTTAAACAAGCTTCAATACAATGGTATATTAAGTTTAATGATACTATTACTTTTTTTAGTTTTGAAGAGAATCTAGCTACTTATTGCATATATCGAAATATCAGTGGGAGTAAAATCATCTTTATAATCCTATATGTTGATGATATCTTTCTTGCATCTAATAATTTGGGTTTATTGCATAATATGAAAGAATATCTCACTAAGAATTTTAAAATAAAAGATATCGGAGAGGCATTCTATATGATAAGAATTCAAATATTCTGAGATAGATCACAAAGATTATTAGGATTGTCTCAAAAGGCCTATATTGAAAGAATTCTAGAAAGATTTAATATGAAAAATTATTTTGCTAGAATTGTTCCAATTCAAAAAAGGGACAAGTTTAGTCTTATGTAATTCCCAAAGAATGATATGGAATGAAATCAAAAATCAATTTCATATAGTTCTGTTATGGGAAGTCTTATATATGTGCAAACCTGCACAAGATTGAATATTAGTTTCGCGGTTGGAATGTTAGGGAGGTACTAAAGTAATCCTAAAATTGATCATTTGGAAAGCTATAAAGAAAGTTTCACAGTACCTTTAAGGAACAAAAGATTATATACTCATGTATAGAATATCCAATCACTTACAAGTAATTGAATATTCAGACTCAGATTTCACTGGATGTATTGATAATAGGAAGTCCACTTTTGGCTACTCACTTCTTCTTAAAGAAAAAGTCATATCATGAAAAAGTATTAAAAAATATGTTATTGCATTATCTACAATAGAAGTAGAATTTGTAGCATACTATGAAGCCACAATTCAGCACTATGGCTACGAAATTTTATTTCAGGACTTAAGGTTATCAACACTATTACCAAGCTATTGAAATTTTACTATGATGATTCTGCAATAGTATTTTTCTCCAAAAATGAAAAATACTCAAGAGGTGTGAAACATATGGAATTAAAGTATTTTATCATTAAGGAAGAAGTTCAGAAACAAAAAGTGTCTATTGAATATATTAAAACAAATCTCATAATTGTAGATTCATTAACTAAAGGTTTACAACCAAAGATATTTATAGAACATGTACATAGAATGGGTCTTGGTTGTCCTTTTACATATGTAATTGATAATGTTGAGACTCTGAGCTCATTATATTTGTTTTTGATATGAATTGTTTGCTTCTAGTTGTGTTGTGCATATAATTATATTTTAATGAGTTAACATAAGTGTTTTAATAATATTAATGGGACCCTTGTAAATTTTATATGTAAGTTATAGACTTAGTATGATAAGACATTGGTGTTGTGGTATATGAAAGGAAGTATATTTTCCAAATTAATGTATGACTGCCATAAGCCACACTTAATATTTTATCATATTAAGGTAGTTATGATATCCATAAGGATGAGATATGATGCAAAATAGTTGATGTATCATACTTATGTTGAAATCACATCAAATTTTAGGCCAAGTGAGAGAATGTTAGGAAATTACCATTGGTAACTTCCTTTATATGGCCTAAAATAATTTTTAAAAAATAATTAAAATTTAAGTTAATCTCATCCATTAATTTTGATACTTGATGGACACATTAGATTAAAAGTTGAAAATATACATATAATGGATCCTCTCTCTACCTACGTACATATGTAAATAACTATTAAAAAGGGTGTATCTGAGAAGAAAGGGAAAAAGAAGAGAAATCTTTTGATAAAAGATCAATCATGGCATCATATTCCTCCAATTAAGGTTAGTAAATTTTATAAGTTTCAAGATCCAAAACAAGTATGGTGTTGAGATTTTATGTTTTTCTATCTCAAATTAATTTAACATCTCAACCAAGCTAGTTTGGATCTATTTATTCCATACCTTTCCAAGTTTAAAATGCACTCATAAAAAACATTTACACTATTACTTCTTTTAAAATACAATTCAATTGTTGTAAAATTTCTTACGCAAGGCATTTCAAAGTTTCATAAATGTTTCACTTTTGATTTTTTAATTAGGATTTTCTCCCCCAAAATACAACAAAAAATGATTTGAACACAAGAAATCAAATTTAATAACTATTATCGTTTGGATTACACAATTAGAATTTTTTATAATAAAATGATTTATAATTATTGAAAAATGATTGAGAACAATATTATGACAAAACAATCGTTACAATGCAAAAAAAATTTGAATCAAGATTGCATCAATCAATTGTTGTAACCATAACAATCCATTATTGTGCCTACCCTCCCAATTTCTAGGAGAATCAAGGCTAATGGTTAATTGTTACCTTAATTTTTCTTGTCTAGATAGAAAAGTTTTTAATAGGGACAATAGCCATAACATTAATGCAATCCCATTTATTACTTTGATAACTAAAACATGATTTTTCATGAGATTTAGCAATAGAAAACATTGAGGAAATAAGCTTAACCATTCTAAAATTGTCAAACACACTTAAACTATATTTGAGCTTGAAAGATTTTCTAAATTCTATTGCATATAATTTCCTAATCTTAAGATGCTAACAAGGTCTTCCCATTTTCAAACAGATTCAGTCATTCTTATCATCATTATCATCATCATATTATTGATATATCATTTAAAAAAATTTTAATCATTAAAAGACAATTATTAATCCCTTAAAATTAACATTGGATGCTTCAACTTGAGTTTTATAGAATATAGTTTTCTACATTTAAGGTCATAAACGTGGTTTGAAATTATGGATAGAGTACAATTAAAAATAAATTACAAAATAATGCAGAAGTTAAAAACACAATTATTGTAGAGTAAAATTATGAAAAGTACTACAACTAAAATATTGCAATTGCAATGGACGTTGTGGTTTGCAATAAAAACTATGTGGCATAGTTTGAAGATATATCTTGTTTCTCCAAATGATTATGCCAAAGTCCGAGAAGTACAAGATAAAAAAAAAAAATTTAAAAAGAACAAACTCGTAACTGGTTAGCCTTAGAGGCAGTGAGGTACATATAGGAAGAGCAGAATTCAGCAAGTGGGGATGATGGGCAATTTATAGTGTTGATAAGATGAGGCCCATGAAGCAGTCCAATAGAGAATTATCCATCACGTCATGTTATTTTTGGAGGCTAAATGATCCATCGAGACTTAAGACCAAAACAAAGGCAACAAAATTACACTAAGGGCCTGGATTAATTGCTACATTTGTTGCCCTCACAAGCCCAGGCCCTTTTTGTTTTTTTTCCCCTCCTGGTCATACAGCTGATAACGAAGCTGGAGGTCAAACATATACAACAAAAAGTTGAGAGACTAAAAACATAAAGGAAGAATGCTAAAGTGCATATACCAATTTGAGATATCGGGTTCTTCCATTGTAAATTTGAGGAGAATAAGCTATTTTTAAGTACACATACCAATTTAACAGGTTTTAATTTATAAAGGAAAAAGTACTAAAGTTTTTGAAAAATATTTTCATATATAATCTCTATGTCTCTATTATTTAACTTATGCAATAAGACATAGATTTCTGATGACGTGGTTACACTTTTTTTAATAGGAGAAAATTAAACGAAATTTATGAATATTTATTGTGAAGTTTTTAATTATAATTTTATATATGCAATATTTTTTCAATTCATTTTAAATATACATGTAAAACAATAATTGAGATATTTAAATCAAATATTTACAAAATTTCACCTAAAATTTTAATCTTTTAATACCTCCTTTTTCCAAATTTCTAGTAAGATATCAAATAGGAGAATGCAGGATCCGTGGCTTATTTCAATGTTAACACAATTCAAATAAATTAATTGATAATTCTAAATTCTAAACTCTTAAAAGATTGATAACATACCTTAATTTTAAAATCTATCCATCCATAAATTTTATTAGAAAAATAGTACAAATTTGTCTAGTAATGAAGAGAAAAATTGGATAGTAAATCTCTAAAAAAATACTAATTAATAATAAAAAAATTCATCACTAAAACAATAGTGTTAGAATTAGCAATTGATAAGAAGACATAAGTAAATAGTGCTTTAATAATTCAATTTACAATGAATTTATGTTATTTCCTTTGCTAATTTCGATCATTACTTTTGTCGCTAATTTAATGAGCCAATGACGAACAAAACAAATAATGGATGGAATTTGCACCAACTAGGAAATTGATGCACGTAATGACATGGTGGTATTTTTGTCAATACATGCAACTTTTTACATCAAGTTTAATTAAAAACTAACATGAGAAGTTGGTGCAATGATATTTTTAAAAATATATGTAATTTACCATGTTAGTTAATATAAAAGACCTCTTGAAAATTAACTTTATACTCACTAATGGAATTTTTATCCTTAAACTATAATTTAGCAATGGATAGTTTTTTTTATTGCTACATCAATTGCTAAACTTTAATTTAATGATTTAACAACAAGATTTTCCATCACTAAATTTGATTCATCAATAATTCCATCAATAAGTTAGGTACTTTATGCATAATTGGTGGCATTGTCTTCAAAATTCTGTCATTAATCCAAATTACATTTGTAAATATGATGTCTATTTTTATAGTAATTCAAAAGGCAAACATCCTACAACAATTAAATTTTGTAAATCCTAAACCCTATCAACAATAAAATACTTAAATCAAATTTCATAAAATAAAATTGAATATGAATGTTTTATTTATATAACTAAAAAATTATACCAATAAAATCTAATATATAAAAAATTATGTTTAATGTCTATACATATAAAAATAAAAACCCTAAGTGGTTAACTTTCAACACCTAACTATTAATTGTCCTTATGGCGTTTGCCGCTTTGATCGGTTAAGGATAGCCACTGTTAAGAAAAGGTGATGACGACCATCTCTAACCTGTCAAATATGTTAAGATGCTCTTAGGTTGTCATCTTTTATCAACAACAATTTATATTAAATTATCATTTTGAAATAAATAAAGATAACTCTATTTCTTTTTTTGTATTGGTAATTTAATAAAGTGAATCTAAGAGTGCTAATAATAAGAAAAGGCAAATATTTCTATAAAAGTTCATTGATAATGGCCTTAAGAATATCTGTATGAAAGTCATAGCAAGAAAATTTGATCTTTGCCTTATTAAACCTAGGATATCAATACTATCAAAGGATAAAAAATTGATCAAACTTTAAAATGTAAGAAATTGCTTTAAGGATACCATGAAGAAATTTTGATCAATGATTATTTCCTCCATTATATGAAAAGATTCTAAAACATCAACCATGTCTTTGTAAGATCACTTATCTAAGTATTTTTAGATATCTCCTTGACTTCTAAGTGATGCTAGTGTAAATGAAGGTTGATTCTAAAATTTGTAGCCTGATTCACTTTTGTTAAATCCCGATGGGACCATGGATAAACACAATAACCAACTTGTAATCAAACACAATAAAATACAATAGGATAAATTTAATATAAATGTTAATTAAGATAATTAATTAATACAAACACTTGGTTGAATGCTAATTAATATTTATAAGTCGTTCTTTGGATGCAATTCAACTCCCACCATTAACTAGGTATGCATCCCAAGAATGTGTTAATGAGTTCTCTACATTCTGTTAAGTAAGGTCCTGAGGAATAGGTTAGGAAAGACCCTTAGGAATAAGTTGATTATTACAACATAAATAAAATTAATTTAATTTAACAACTGGTTATTATAATATAAATTAAGCTATAATCATAGAAATTATTAATTTCTTGACTTAACTAAAAAGCTAAATCAATTTCCTAACTTTATTGAACACTAATTCAATTTCCTAACTTAACAAATACTATATTATCTTAAACATAATACTAACATTAAAATTAAAACTAATTTTAATTTTATAACTTAACATAAAACTAATTCAATTTCTTAGCTTAATAAATACTAAATTAATTAAAACCTAACACTAACACTAAAACTAAAACTAATTTTAATTTTATACCCTAACTAAAAACTAATTCAATAAATTAATTTAACAAATTAAGCTAGAAATTAATAAATTATATGAATTAAACTAGAAATAAGCAAATTAAGCTTTAACTTAACAAATCAAAGAACATAAGAAACATTACAAATATTTATATATAGGCTTCATTCAAGTTGCTATAAAACTCCTTCATAAATTAGGAATAGATGCTTCAATATTAGTAATACTTCAAAATATTAAAGTAATATGTTTTAAGGATTCATTTCTAGCTTGCTTATAATTAAACCTTCATGATGGTCCTATCTATTTTAATTATATGTCAAGCTATGTTGCTTCTTTAGAAAATCCAAATATAAAAAAACTCTTAACCCTCATAATTAAGATAAAAGAAAGAATTTGGAAAGAAGGAACTAGAATGGAAATTGCTAAAAATAATCACTTCAAAATATGAAAATAATGTAAAATTTCATCATATAATAGAAGAACTTTTAGGAAATATAACATTAAAATTCTTTAGACTTTATTAATAAGATTTGAAAGATCTGATTTTTCTTTAAAATCAAAATTTTCTCCTAGAAAATTAGCAAATTCATGTTCTATTACTTCAACATTAGATTTGAATCCTCAAAAACATATAGATTGACAACCTCAAGTTAAGAAAGAAAAATTAAGAAATACACAATAGTGATATGCATCAACTAAAAACAAAATGCAAAGTAAAATATGCTTTAATTAAAAGTTCTATAATAGAACCTTGATCTTCAACATTATTGGATATGCAAAATCAACTTTATTTATTCAAAAGGGAATTTGTTTTAAACAAAACATAACTAGGTAAAGAATTTTGTTATGAAGAAAATAAAAAAAGGAAAATGATATTTCTCAACTCTTTCTTAAGAATTAATAGAAATCTATAACAAGATTTATTATAAAACATTAGAAATTAATAGATAGTATATTTACTTTCTTAATTGGATTGAAGAATATTGTATTCAAAATAATATAGAAAATCCTTTTATCAAAAATTCTGAAGGTATGTAACTAACAAAAAATTCCATTGAAGAGAAAGAAAAGAAATTTCCTAATAATAATTGTAAAAAATAAGTACATAGCTCTATCAAAGTTATAAAGTTAATGCCTACTTCAAATTATCAAAAGAAAAAAAATTCAATATGCTACAAAAACCTATTCAATGGCAAATATTAGTTAATAAAATTATTAAGGGAACTTATCCTCCATTAGAAGAAATAGAGTTTACACATACAAATAACACAATAATAGCATCTCTTTCAAGAAAGGACCCACAAATATTATATATCAAAATTATATAAATCTTAAACAAATAAAAAATATTCAATATTACAATAACTGCTAAAGTTAAATACTTCATTCCATAAGATATGAGATTAAGCTTAAGCTCAAAAAACATAACTCAAACCTAAAATTAATTTGTGTGTATATATATATATATATTCCAATAGCTTAGAACTATTTGTAATAATGTATAAACAAAAAAACACAAATCAAGCTGAAAAATAACAAATTAACTAGAGTGTAATCAAGCTCAAAATCATAGAAATTAAGCTCAAAATCAAATAAATCAATTAACTAGCATACTATTGAGCTTAAATCAATACATTAAATATCAAAATAAATAGGGTATGTAACAAATCAACTAACCAAACCTTAGAAACTAATAAAAAAATGGAAAACCACTAAAATAGAATAAATTCAAGAAAACTCACCAACTAAAATGTGCAATAACTGGTGGCAATAACAATGGTAGTGGAAGATTTAGCAAGAGGTAGAAATCATGCAGCAATGTTGGAAGGATGAGAGAAGGAAAAGAAGAAAGGGATAGGGAAAAATAGAGGGTTTGGTGTTAGATTTTAATATAAATTACATTTTAGTGATAAAATTAGTGATAGATTAAACTGTTCATCAAATTAGTGATAGATTAATTCATTACTAATTCATTTTAATAGAATAGTATATTTAAATTAATGACATATTTAACAATAAATGTTGAAACATTCGGCACTAATTTTTAAAAAAAACATTTTACCACCAAATAAAATTTTTAATTTTCGTGTATGAGTTCATTACTAAATCTATTGGCAATTAGAAAAAATCAATTCCATCATTAATTTTGTCGATAAATTTTATTAACAAATTTAAAGACATATTTAGTTTTTAGTCAAAATGTTCAAGAAATTAAAAAAAAATAATGATGGAATTAATAACAATTGCATGTCACTAATTTCATCATTAAAATTATAACATATAATATACTCATTTACCAATGATATTTCTACCACTAAATATATATTTTCTTATAATGAATTAGAGCAAAAGATGGAAGATATATATCATTTGTTGCTGCTTGGATCATATTGCCATTTGTTTGATCACATGATTCTCCAATTTGATGTAAGGAGGGTCTTATAATATATTCCTAGAGAGAAATTATTGCAATGCTAGGTCACAACAAATTAATATTCTTAACCGTATTGACATGAGCGTTGCACCAAAAATACAAAGTCTATTCCATTTCACCGAAAACTACACGCTTAAAAACAAATGGACAATCTTCACGGGGCCTTGTCATTAGGACACACCAAGTTAAAAAGGTAACCAAATCATACAACCAAGTCATGAAACACAGCAACATCAAAATTAAAGGTAACGATAACTTAGCAGCAAGAACTATTAATATCAGAAGAATTTGAGCTTGTCAAAAGTAACTGCTCTAAATATTCAGCACCCAAATCCTCCAACACCAGCACATGCTGATCAGTGTCGTTCTCTAATTCACATTTCCTATTACTACCACCACTAATGGATCTCTTTCTCTGACTGTGTTTCCTCTTGAGTGCCAACACAGGCGAAGACCCGTCAGCCAAATCAGTCTTAACCGCCACATCTTTATTAAGAGATTCCCTCACCACTTCCTCCGGAAAATTAAGCACCGCCCACGACCCCCGCGTCGAGAGAGCCGCTTGATCATAAGCCAAAGCGGCCGCCTCCGCCGTCTCGAATGTTCCTAGCCATACTCGAACTCCATTTCGAGTCGAGTCCCTTATTTCCGCCGCGAATTTCCCCCACGGCCTTCTCCTCACTCCTCTGTACTGCCTCTTCTGTCTGTTTGCTCCTTCCAGTGGAGATTCCGGCGTTAATGGGGTTGGCGGCGGCTGCGGCTGCGGGGATGCAGTAGAAGTGGAGGAGACTTCTTGTGATTCCGCAATGCTTCCTCCAAAAGAGGATGAAAAGTTGGAGTCCCAGGACGAATCTTTGCTGATTCCTTTTTCTATGATGTCGTAAAGGACCATGTCGTTGTTGAAGAAGAATTCGTCCCATGAAAGAGACTCCGATGAAACACCAGAATTTTCTGGAGAGCTCTGAAGGCTTTGGTATGTGAAGAGAAAAGAATCTAAATCCATTATGGGAATATGTATACTCAGCACTTGTTTATCTATAAGTAGCAACTTGTTTGCCTTTGAACAAAGATTTTGGCGGTTGCTTCCCTTTACATACCCACGACCAAAATATATAGAATTCATTCGAATTAGTTAGGATTAAGGAATAAAGAATGGGTTTTGAAAAAGTGGGGAACTTGGGATTATTTGGCAAGAAGGATGTCTTTGAATTTTTTATCATTAATTATTAAAGGATGGTCCAATGTATAAAATCTATAGGATAAAACCAAATTAAATTGGTTTTAATTAGTTTTAGTTTTATAATTTTATAATAATACTGTGCACGGAGGTCAATATAATCAGGCAACGTGGAGAAGAAGGTGTTGACTTTTGACCGAATAATTAGAGTAACTAGGACACAACTCAAAATAAAACAACCTAGTCGCTGAATTCATTCAAACGTGTGCCTTACGCTCATAATTGCATTGGGCCACTGTCAAATTTCACAGAGCTTGTTCTTTGTCTTTTACGCAATAAATACTGGCGGTGAGAATTAGACGGTGACTTGGCCTGGTCCACCGCAATGGCGATGATGAGGGCCACATATTGGGCTGACTTAATGAATGTATTTGTAATTTAATCAATTATACACGTAAATGGTAATTCGATTAATCTACTTAAATGATGTCTATTAATTTTCCGATTAAGATTGATGCCTTAATGTTTTTTCATTTAGAATTGTAAATTTCTACGAAACATTTTTATATTTGATGTCAAAGGAAGCATGCAAACGAGGATTAGGAAATTATATGTGCATTTCAAATTTAATTCGACGTATTTTCTATACTTTAAATGCAGCCATGTCTAAGACAAGCGTTTAAGTACATGTATCTGCATCATTTCTATTCCAATTAATGAGAGGACAGTGCATACACGCCTTAATTATATGACCACAATACTGTTTCATATGTCCGCCGCCCATGTTTTCCAAGTGATCATTTTAAGGCTCATAGTTAACTCAGTGAGCATTGATGAAAAGTAAATGACATTGAGGTTTATTGGATCATTTTATATCAATTGTGGAAGGCATTAGAATTCAATTATAATATTTCTATCAAATAGTTTAAAGGGGAAGTGGTTGATATCACAATTCCAACTAATCAATAGCTTGATGTACGAGAGAAGATTATTAAATTTTACTACATCAATTATAGAAGGAGTTAAAACTTGGTAATAGCATCTCTATCCAACAATTTGTGGAAGAGTCTATTGATATAAGGTTTCAACCAATAGTTTGATGTATAAGAGGAAGATTGTTAGTTTGTCCTACATCAAATGTGGAAAAGATCAGGAGTTGGCTTAAAATTATAAGAGGAATCCTATACTCTTAAACTAACTTTTATGGTTAAGAAAACTCAAAAAAGCCTTGAACACTAGTACTAGAATTCAATTACAACATTTTTACCTAATAATCCTTAGGAGAGCTAGTTGACATTAGGATTTCAATTGATGATTTGATGTATAGATGAAATTATTGAGTTTTCTCACATTAGTTGTGAAAAGGGCTATAGTCTAGTTATGACATTTTTTTCCAATAATTCACAAGAGAATTGATTAATGTTAAAGTTTCAACTGATGACCCAATGTATAAAGGGATGATTATTGGATTTTTTTCACATTAGTTGTGGAAAAAGCTAAAGCTCGGTTACAATATCTTTACCTAATAGTCAATGAGAGAATTAGTGGATGTTAGGGTTTCGAACAATGGTTCAATATATGAGTGAGAGATTGTTTAATTATCCCACATCAAATATGGAAAGGGTTGGATTTGGGTTTAAAAGTACAAGGAAAAGTCTTAATTCTTAAGCTAATTTTTATAGTTAAAAAGGCTCAAAGGCACCCAACACAAACCATAGGAACCTAACATTGATCACAGAGACTAGTTACAACATTGCTATCTAATAGTACATAAGAAAGTCAATTAATGTTAGAATTTCAATTGATGACTCGATATATAAAGAAAAAATTGTTAAATTCTTTCACATTGATTGTGAAAAGCGTTAATTGATATTATAATTTCAACCAATCGATGACCCCATGTATGAGAGGGAGAGAGAGAGAAAGAGAGTATGAAGAGTTTAGGTGTTGATTTAGAAATATGAAGGAAAATCTTAATTTTTAGATTAATTGTTGTGATTGAGAGGGGTAAAAAAAAATGACACTAAACAAATTTAAAGGTCAAAAAGAACATTCTTATAGGAAAAACACTTGCATTAATGACTTGGGCACACACTTCAATTGATTATAATTTTAAAATTATATATGACATCTTTTTAATGATTTAAATTATTGATGAAGATATTATTTAAATAATCATATCACATATGAATAAAATATATTTTTTTCTTATTATTAGTTGTTACAATTATTTTTACAACTAATCACATTGCATAATTTAATGAACTTAATCTCATCTTTTAAAAATATGCGGTGCAACGTTCTGGTGCCATCTAGTTTGAAGATAAATAAATAAATAAAGACGGCGTTGGATACCAATGCAATACCGACCTAAAAAGACCTCAAAACTAACATTTGTTTTTAGCAAATCGATCCTATGAGATGATAAATATCGTCTTCTTTAAATTTTTATCGACGATGGAAGAAAGTCTACATAGTACCGCTGTAATAATTATCATCTAGAATTCAAGAATGATGAAAAGATAATCATATAAAGAGCAAGTGTATCATCAACTTGCAATAAAATAACGCGCCAAGTTGCCCGGCTTTATCATCCAATTGGCTTATAAGAACAAAGCAAGATGACGCATGCATCTCTATTTGTGCATAAAAAACAATAAATTTCAGTTGGTCCATTGCATCGTCTGGACATCTTTCCAAAATTCAAAGTCAAGAAGAATCTAACGTCAGATGCCATTGTTGAATACTCTAATGACCTTATTTTAGAAGGGAAATAGTGGGGAAATAAAAAAAAAAAAAAAAAACACCAAGGCTCTAGAAGATTTTACTTTCCTAATTAATCCTAACTCAGCTTTCAAAAAGTTTCTTTTTCTCTAGCTTTAGTGCAGGGAGAAATTCTTTGCATATTACAATTATTTTACATGTATTTAATCATAATTAATAAATAAAAAATAATTATTAAATTTTTATAATTTTTAATATATATAAATTTTATAAAAATTAATAATTATTCTTTATTTATTAATTATAAGCAAGGAGACGTAATATAATTAAAATATATAAGAATTTTTTTGTTGCAGGGATGAATAACTACAAAATAACATAAGAACTAAATTCAACTAATTTTAATACTAAAATCATTGAAGTTCCAATGTAGCAATAACACAAGGCGTAAAAATATATTCGAAGGAAAAAATAAAGGGGTAAAAAGAATTATAATTGAACATCGGTATTCTCTTCCTTTTCATCATCTTTCTAAACTTCTTCTTTATTATTGAGATCATCTAAATCATTATATATTATTTGTTTAGTGCGGCCAATTTTTTTAAGAGATCCCAAGTCATCATTTAGTAAATGAATATTTTTATTCTTAATGCATCTCCTAAATCATGCCTCAATAAATATATCTTTTCATTCTCAATGTATGTTAGCAATTGATTGCATTACTTATCATTTTGAAAGACAATTATAATATCTTTTATTGATGAAATATCAAAACACTTTTTGTGATGTCTCAATTATCTTATGTGACAAACGCTCTCTATTTAGCAAATTATCTAATTAAAACTTGTTTCATTAGAAAATTGTTAGTACTATAATTTTGTCTTACATTTTTGTTGCAATATTATTTTTTCTTTGACCGGTAATCACACTCTAATATGAATATAAACATAAACATAAGGATGATCATGTATATAAACATAACCATCAACATGAACATACCTAGTTATGTGAAAAATAAACTCAATAAATATAATTAAGCAAGTACCTTTTAAGTAATTGCCTTAAATTTTTGAATTTACAAAAGAAAACTTAAAAAAAGAAATATATAACAAAAAAAATTGGATATCATAATTTCACAATAAAGAAATTAAATAAGAAATTAAAAATTAATACACACATAAAATATGAATTGATTCTAAGTCAAAACAAGATTAAAATTTATTCTAAAAATCAATTCACACGTAAAATAAGGCATTTAATAAAAAAAATTGAACAATTTATTCTAAAAAATATAATAGTACCATTATAATATAGTTTCATATATAAATTTAACTACAATAAACAAAACTTTAACCTTTTAATTATTATAATTATAGGTCCACGTTTTTAAATAAAACATTGTGTCAATATATGCGTAAGGTACATTTTAAAAATACTAAAGTTTCAACAATTATAATTTTAACTCTGTAACTAAATATTACTTATATATCTCTTCATCAAAGGATAGATTAATTATAACATTGATAAAATTAATGTGAAATTAAAATAAAAAATTAATATAAAAATTATAATATCTTAATCAACAATAAATCATCATATTCAAATCGAATTAAAATAGAACAAACTCGAATTACATATAAATATCAAGTTTTCTTCATCAAATCCTAAATCATAAAAATAACACATTTAACCCTATTCAAAGTCATAATATATTTCAATACTTAAACAAGAAATGAAAAGTATAAGATAAATATTAATTATTAGAGAAATTAAAAAAATTTCTCATAAAACAACTAAATAAACCTTAAGCATTATATCTAACCTTTTATAGTAAAACAACAAATTAAAAAAGAAAAGGCATAATAAGAAAGCTTCCAAAGCTGGCAGATAGCAATGGGAAGACAAGAAAACAGTAGTGGAGGTGGCAACACCTAGATAATAACATGAGAGAGAAAAGAAATGAGGCATTACAAAAATGAAAAGCATCTATCAGGAATTAATTATATCCGAAGATTAGCAATGGATTTAGTGATGTACTATTCAACCACTAATTTAATTTTAATAATATAGTGCATTTAGAATAGCAATAAACTTAGTGACAAATTATTATTATTATTATTATTTTATCACTATTTTTTATAAAAATTTAAAATTTTTACTAAAAGATTTTCAAATGTTCATACAATATTTTATTGCTAAATCTATTGATAAATTAATTTTTTTTAAATTCTATCACTATTTATTGATTAAAATTCAAATTTTTTGCCAAAAGATTTTCAAATTTTTGTACAATATTCTATTGCTAAATTTATTAATAATTTTTTTAATTCCATCACTTAATCCATCATTATTTTCTAATGAAATTTTAAACTTTTGTGCCATAATTTTTTATATTTTCATATGATATTCTATTTCTAAATTCATTGGTAAATTATATTTTTTATTTTACCACTAATTTTGTAAGTAATTTTTTTCTATTATTTAATGGTAAAATTAACAATGGGCAAAAAAATTCTATTGCTAAAATTAATTTTAATTTCATTTTCAAAATTAAGGATACAAATATATTTTGCAACACTTATTTCATCTTTAAATTTCTATTGATAAATACTAAAATTTTTATAGTAGAGTAGGAAGATGATTAATTGTAGCACTTAATAAAGTATGAAATAATGTCCTTAAGATAGAAATCATTATAATTTAAGGAGTATTAATAGTATATGATAGAGTAAGGTATTTGATAAATTCCTTAAGATGATTGGTATGTCCTATGAATTGTTGAAATCCAACATTGATGCGTTTCACTTAGAATAAAGGATTACATTGACCTTGAAAATTCGATGATAAATTCTTTTAAAAGGGGAAGTATTATTATACCTTCCTTAAAATATAATAATTTAAAATTTAATTTTTAAAATTAAAATATCTGATATGCCTTTGAATTGAAATAGTAATGGTGTGCGTATAGGAAAAATTTTGAAAAATAGATATAAATGAATTATGGTATAAAACAAAAGTTGATGTTTTAGTAAACCTTGGGATAAGAATTTTATAGGAAATAAATAAGAAAAGTGTAGTAGGAAATTAAAGTATGAGTTTTTAAGTTATTATAGGTAAGTACATGAGTATAGAGAAAATTTAAAAAATATTTTTGATAGTGCCCTTGGGCACTATTCCATATTTTTTAGGCCTAAAATCAATTTCCCCTTTTCATTTCTTTCAAAATCTCTTAACTTTCATTCCTAAAACTCTCTCAAATTATTCCTTTCCTCCCCTTTCTTCAATTTAGCAAAAGAAAAAGTTAACCTTTTTTAATTTCTTCATCCAACCAAGGTAAGAATATCATCCTTATTTGATCATTTCGCCCCTAAAACTTTCTTAACTTCTTCCTCTCCTCCCTTCTCTTCAATCTAGCAAAAGAAAAGGTTAATCTTCCTCTCTCTTCAATCTAGCAAAAGAAAAGGTTAATTTTCCTCAAGTTCTTCATCCAACCAATGTAAGAATATTATCTTTACTTGATCATTTCATCTCTAAAACTTTTTCAACTTCTTTCTTTCCTCCCCTCTCTTCAATCTAGCAAAGGTAAGAGTTAATTTTCCTTAAATTCTTCATCCAACCAAAGCAAAAATATCATCCTTGCTTGATTATCTTATCCCTAAAATAATCTTAACTTCTTCTTCATGTTCTTTCTCTCTAATTTAGAAAAGGAAAAAGGTTAATCTTCTTAAAATTCTTCATTCAACCAAAGTAAGAATATCATCCTTGCTTGATCTTCTTTTAGGTTGATAAGGATTTAAGGTTATTTTGGTTTTAATAGAAATTTAGTACCCTAACCAGAAGATCTCTTAATTTCAATGTGATTAAGGTAAAAGGACATTAAATCTAATTTCTTAACATCTTTCTCCATGCTAGATAAGTAGATACTCCACCTTTTTTTGTTAGATTTCAAGAATTTAAGCTTGAATATTTTATTTTGGATTTTTATGAAAATATTACTGTAATTGCTTAAGTGATGTGTTGATTTGTGGTCTAAGCTTGATTTAATAATGGAAATAGCATTGATAGCATAAGGCTAATATGTATTTGTGATTTAGAATGGTATTGTGGTATGAAAAATGCATTTAAGTTATAAAATAATTAAATGAACAATAATTTTTTACACTAGAACTTTGCAAAACTATTCCAAAATGAGCCTCTATTTGTCCAGAATAGTTGATTGTTATTCTAATACTTTGGATAGGGTTAAGTTTAGAGTAAAACAACCACCTTTTTATCCTAAAGTGGCCACTTATTTGTCTTTTCAAGGTTCTTAGTCCAACCTAAAAAGGTCATAACTCTGTCTTTTTACACCAATTAAAGCAAATTATCCATTATTAGAAAGATAATTGTATTTAATCTTAAATAAAAATGGTTTTAATCTTATATTTTATATAGATTTTGAGATATTACGAAAATAATGGGCAAAAGTCATAAATTTAGGATCAAGAAAATTTGAATTTGTACTTCAAACTTAAAAAAATATAACTACTTCAAACCTTAATTATTTTAAGCAAAAGACTAGTTTATAAAAAGTTAATTGAGTTTACTTTCGTACGAAATAAGTTTTATGGACAATAAACTTATAATTTTTTAATTATTTATGAAATATCATTCAGAGATCAAGATTAAAATGATCATAAAATGGACTATACTCAATCTACAATGCTCTATTATAATATTTAATGATCTAATATGGGATGTATGATTCCTAAACATTAAAATAAAAAGGTTTATGATATTTATAAAGTAAATGCATGAATTGGTAATCATGAAATAAGAATTTTGGTGTTGCATGATATGTGTTATAAAGAACTTGTTATATTAATATTGGAATGGAATGTATTACATGTTATGCATTTAATGTAAGGTAATTCATGAAACATGGTGTAAACATACTTGTGATTTTGTTAATGTAATAAAATTATGTGACTATATGTTAAGGCATGGAATTGTTTGTTTAATGTAATGAAAAAGGCTTATGCCATGATATTAGAAATAAAAGCATTAAGCAAACATTATTAAGAATATGTTAGGGTGATGTATGCATTTCCATGTGTGATTGTTATTGAATAAGGATGGAAAAAAAAGTAGAGTATAAGATTGATATGGGAGGAATAAGGATGGAAAGGAGGGTAAGATATAAGGTTAGATCAAGAACCATAAGGTAAATGTGTATATTCCCACACACAATTGTTATCAAATGTGTAATGAAATGAATATATATATTGACTTTAATCATTATTTCGTGATATAATAAGTATAATGCGATTATAATTAAACTTTAATCATAAGGTGGATATATATATTCTTATGCACAATTGTTATTAAATGTGTAATGAAATGAATATATATTGACTTTAATCATTATTGTGTGATATAATAAGTATAATGTGATTATAATTAAACCATTTAAGGATATTTAAGGATGTATATAATGATATAGTTATAAATAAGCCCTTTTCAATGGCTTGATGTATGAATTAATAATTATGAAAGTGTTATCTTGTTGGATTTTACAGGAGAATGGTCTGGTTGATAAGATTAATTTATTATTTCACTTATTTATGTTGGATTATCTACTCATTCAGCTTTACACTCATTCCTCTAAGTTTTATTTTACAAATATGCAAGATGGGTCTCTACCATCACCTTTTCAAAGTTTGAATGGTAGGTATGCTTTTTAATTTGGTTTTAATAGCACAAGATAGCTATAAATAAACTATGTTGGGGCTTTCTTTCTTACTTTATTTCTAAGTTAATTGACTAAGATTGTAATGGTTAAATCAAATTAGGTATAGTAAAAATAAACTAATGGGTTTTATGCTGATCACAACTAGGTTAAGTTTATGACATTAAAGGTAATGGAATCCTCTTTTTGGAGTAAGTCTTAGGTTAAAAAATTAGGTTGTAGGTTTGTTATACAATTATTTCATAAAAGAGGAAGGTTTAAAGTGATAGTTCATTGGACAAAGTCATATAAACATGTAAAGCATGTTTCGCCATTTGCATTAGTGCATTTTTGTCCATAAAACTATGTTTTAACAAAATTCCTAAGTTCTTTATACTTGTCCAAGGCGTAAAGGATTCAAATGTGAAGAAGCCACTTACGACACCTTGAGGCTACATTGAATGAAGCCTTACTTTAATCCAACCAATTAATTTCATCATGATTTCCTATAAAATCAATGGAGATGAGCTTTTTCGTATTCTAAAAATGCACAATCCATTATCAAGATCCCACTTTTTAGTTAAAGAAAATGGTTATTGGTGATTAATGCCAAACCTTGGGGATTGTTTATATATCCAAACTTTGGCATAGAGTAGAGGTTGAAGAGGCATGGCCCGAACTTTCACAAAGAATCATCCTTTTAAAGGATTGCCTACCTAGGTTAGTGGACCCATTGGGTATATGATAGGAATAGTCGTATTCTACCTTGACATCATAGTTATGTGATAGGAACAGACATCCTTCACCTTGATATCATGATTTATGATATAAATATTGCAATTAAGGTAAGCCAGTTCCATCTTGTTACCACTTTTATGGTAGGAACCAAACATCCTTACTTTGATGTCGCAATTGGTTATATAAGTAATTCGACGAAAGAACTTTGTTCTACTTTGTCACCACTTTAGAATTCTAGTATAACTAGGTCATCACAGTGTGACAGAAGTATAATGAACTTCCTTTAGATTTGTAACCTTCCTCTCATGTCTTAAAAAAGGTTTAATATGATACCTTCTTAACATGTCCCAAGTGATTTGTGATAAATTCTAATTTCTTATACCTTCTTTAAAATATAGTAATTTAAAATTTATTTTATAAAAAATTTAAATAACCATTAAATTTTGTCAAATCAAAAATTTTGTGTATAGATTATGAAACAAAATAAAGTTAATAACTCAATAAATATGAAAAATATGAATTTTATGACAAATGAATGAGGAAAGTTGAATAGAATTATAAAGTATAAGGTTTAAAGTTATTATAAGTGAGTATATAAGTATAAAAAAGATTTAAGAATAAGTTTCCAAAAATGTCTATAAGGATACTAATCCTTATTGTAAATGATAACTCTTATCTTTGTCCTTTATTTTTCTCACCTCCACTCAATCCTTCCCCCATTTCTCATCTTTTACTCTCCTCATTCATCTTCTCATCATAAAATCAAATAAGGTAGCATCAATTTCTTTATCTAATTAATGTAAGAACATTATCTTTATTGAGATTTCTTCTTGTTCTTCTTAGGTTAGTGAGAGGATCAGGGATTATTTGCTTATATTGAAAGTTTGAAACTTTAATTCAAAGAACCATCAATTTGTTGTGTGATTAGGGTTAAAATGCCTTCAATTTAATTTTTTAGTATTCTCTTTGATATAATGTTGAGTGGATACTCGATCCTCTCTTTTTAGATTGTATGAAATCTAAGTTAAATTACATATTTTAGGTTTTCTTGAATGTGAACTTAATGCTTGATTTTGATGTGATATATATATGATTTAATAATGGAAACAGCTTTAATGATATGAGGATAACTTGCATTTATAATTTTATGAAGCTTAGTTAAGTATTAATGCATTTAAATGTTTAATTTTTTAAGTGAATAGTAAATTTTCGAATGAAATCTAGAAAATTCTAGCCAATAGTTAAATATATACTCCAGTAAGTGGCATTCGATATCCCTTAAAGGCTTTATGCCTTTTACTGCATTTAGGGTTCAATTCTTGGTCCTTGCGTGTGTGCGTCTAGTGGTTTAACCATTTCTACAATTATAAAAAAAAAATATATACTCCAGTATGCCTAAAATGCAAAGTATGTAAGTTTGTCTTGAATATGAACTTCATGCTTGATTTTAATGTGATTATGATATATATGTGCATGTGTGTGTGAGAAAAAGAGAGAGAAAGAGAGATTTAATCATGGAAATAGCTTTAATGATGTGAGGACAACTTGCATTTATGATTTCATGAAGTTTAGTTAAGTATTAAATGCATTTGAATGTTTAATTTTTTAAATGAAATCTAGAAAATCCTAGCCAATAGTTAAGTATATACTCAAGTGTGCCCTAAAATGCAAAGTATGGATAAGCATACTTAAGCATATAATTGACTATGAAGTTAAAAACTTATGTATAAGCATCCTGAGTTACCTTTGGACCTTAGTACTTGAGTATGAACAATTAAAGTTGCCTTTAGACCTTAATACTTTAGTGTATACTTAAATATAAATATTTTGAATTACCTTTAGGCCTCAATACTTGACTACAAACTCAAGTATGAACCACAAAATTATTCTCTAGGCTCCTATACTTAAGTATATAATTAATTGTACTCAATTTTTCTTAAAAATTATGACACCTAAAGGTCCAATATAAGATATATACTTTTCAAAGACTATGATATGATGAAGTGTAATAAGAAAGGATAAGATACTTGAATTATGATTATAAAATATAAAATTGAGCTAGGATGTCAAATAATACATGATGTGAATGAGATTGTATTGTTATTTATGCAATGAATTGTGATGTAAGGCCATCCATAAATACATGGTCTTGTTAGATTATTATGATAAACAAGGCTTATAGTCTAATATGAGACATGAAAGCTTTGTGCTAATTATGAATTGCGAAATATAAAAAAAGAATATGTGAACATTGAATGAAAATTTTTCAATAATATATTTATGGATGGTATAAAGCAGATTTTAAAAGAATAAAGATGGAAAGCTTGTAGAAAGTATATCAATGACTCGAGACCGAGAGTCATACAATGGTCATATGTATTTATTGATTGCTTATTGCTTAAATTTGTGTATAATCTTAAGATATGGTTGTTCTTTGAAAACTCTTATATGATATGTTGATGATGAAATGATTGTGTTTTAGCCCTTTTAAAGCTACTCGATACTAAATTATTAATATGATTAGTTGTGTGATAAGCCTTATAGGAGAATGATTTGGTGAGTAAATTATTGTATTATTTTTCTTGTTTAAATGGAATATTTACTCATTAAGTCTTAAACTTAATCTTCTATAATTTATTTTGTAGACTTTTAGATTGAGCATCCATCACCACCTCCTCAAAACTATATCACTTGAAAACTCATTGATTTGGTTATTAGTAGCACTGGATAATTGTACATAAATTATTTTTTGGAATCTTATTCTATGTATAGTCATGGCTAGAGGATTCAAACATTCAATTCCTTATAAGCTAGTTAGAGTGGCTTACCCTCAACTTGATAAGGCTATAAGTAATTCTAACTTCCTTTTTTTGTAGAACCTTGTTAATCAATGAAATACATCCTTTAATCAAATGATGTCTTTCTCTTATTCCTTTTCTAATAAATTATTTAAAATTGTGATAAGTATACTGGAATAAGCTAATGAAAATCAAGTAATGGATTCCATACTTGTCACAATCAGGTTAAGGTTAGAACATAATTAGTGTGCATCAAGAGTCAAATTTGCATGGGGACAAGCTTTGACAAATGTTTTGTTATTATCAATTGCTATCTATGTCTACTATTATTGTTGTTTTTTATTTATTTTTACTATTGTTGTCAATTGTTATATATTTCTATAATTGTCAATTGGTTAATTCTGATATGGGTTTAAAAAAATTGAGTCTTTGAAATATGGAATGTCAATATTACCACATTGGTTATTTTATAAATAATAGACATCTTAATGTTTCCTATTGTCATGTAAATGTAAGTTCTAGAGTTAATAATTGACGTCTAAAAGGAAATGATGTACCTTCTAGCATGAATTGAAAATAAAACAAGTAAAGTACTAGTGCTAGTTGTAAATTTCATTTTAAAATATTTCCAACTCTAAAATGATTATTTATTTAATAAGGTATATTCATCTTGTAATTTTAAAATGATATTCTTCAATTTTATATTTATACTCATCAATTATATTGCTAGGCTAAAATTTTGTTAGCTTATCCTTAAATATGTATGGTTTGGCACTCTCTAAAAAATGTAGAATATAAATGTAAGAATTTGTTTAGTTTTTGTGTTTGTAATTAATTTCATAATCAACTGCATTTTGTTACCTATAACTTTTATAGGTTTGTACAGGTAAAAAATTTAATTTCATTCATATTCTTTGATATTTGGTAGTATTATCTACTATTTATTTAAATAAAATATGTAAATTATATATCAATTTTTAATGGATGCTTATAAAATCTGTAGATATTGGATTCAAGAATACATTTTTAGGAGGTGTAATTCTCATATATTAAATAACAAGTATCAAGACAAATTTAATGAAGCACTCATCTTTAATTAAAGTATTGGATATTACCTTCCACTATTTCTAAACTTTTGTTATTCAATTTATTTTTTTAAAATTATTGAAATTAAAATTTTGTAATGTCTTAAATGATGTTGGACTCTGTTTCAATTATAGTATTCTATAAAGAGGATAATAGGGTGAATAGGTAGGGTCAGGGAGAGAGGATTATGATATTTTAGAAGGAGGAATGTGATAAATATAGGAAGGATTCGGGAAGGAGGAATGCAGAGAAGGGTTAAGCATAGGATGGGAGTAAAACATACAATGTTGGTTATTTTAGGAAACTAAAGTGATATTTAAGACATTACATGTTGATTTAAAGAAAAAATTATGTGTAATATTATTTCTTATGAAATCTTAAAAGTAATAACATTGGTTATTTTCAACATAGTAATTGATATTATTGTTATTTCCATAAAACAAACATCAAAACTGTTATACAAAAATGCTTGATTAGATGTCGATTGAGAACTAATATATAATTCATTAAACGCCTAATGTTTATTTACATTTCTATTGTAGTGAATTGAAGGG
This sequence comes from Sindora glabra, assembly GCA_020226215.1. Taxonomy (NCBI): domain Eukaryota; kingdom Viridiplantae; phylum Streptophyta; class Magnoliopsida; order Fabales; family Fabaceae; genus Sindora; species Sindora glabra. The sequence continues at coordinate 67,308,274 of CM035233.1, forward strand.
AAATTTTATGTATATTTGAAATTAATTAGAAAGAAGATTTGTATAACTTTGACTAAATCTAAAGAAAATTTATGTATTTTGTTCAAAGTCTTTTATATATAATTACAAAATTAAATATTGTAAATTATTACGTGTCCAAAACTAATTCAGTGTAA